>BSBK01002870.1:600000-1017500 GCA_027943335.1 Chamaecyparis obtusa
ATAAACCATTTAAAACAAATATAGGTGAGTTAACTTCTGATCTACTGATAAGCACTGGAACTTAAAACAAATCTAATCATGAAAGACAAAACCATCAACACAATGAACACCAAAATTTATGTGGGTACCCAAACTGGGAAAAGCCATGGAGAAGCTAATTATCATGAAATGAACACTGGTTAAGGTGATTTTTACAAGGGCTCACTATCGGTTTTCTCACTGCAGGTTGGCTCACTGTTGGTCGGGCTAACTACCCTAAAACATGAAAATGGCTAACTTTTGATACAAAGATTTTTACTGACAAAATGTGAATTGATAGAATTTCATTGGACTATGCATGAAATAGTTTCAATTGATAGCACATAGATCACCAACAGCAAGGATCTGATACCGACCCTTTGCCATCATACACCAATCTTCTAAAACATAATATTTGAGGCCTTCTCTCCGTATTACTCAACTTATTTCACACCTCTACCTAATATACCGAAATAGACTTGCATTATATCACCTTTACTTCTTTGTCTCTAGATTTCACATCTATTCACATATTTACTCTCTCTCTCTCTCTCTCTCTCTCTCTCATGTATTAGATACAAAAAGTCTTTCTTTATTTATATAATTATCCAATCACACATATGTAGCCACACCAAAAGAGTGTGTCAACACAAGATATTACAATTGAAATTAATGCACTTCCACCGATCCTATATCTAGGTCATACTTAAGATATCTTTACAACATGTTACCATAGGACCTAAATATAGGTCACACTTAAGATGTGTACAATGCTTATTACTTGCACTAAAACATAGGTAAATTTTGGAACCATCAAAACACTACAACCAAGACCATATCTTGATCAATAGAATATCTGAACTGACCAATAGATAAAACTAGATAGAGCTTGTCCAAAATGCGATATTCCTTTTATATCAAAACCATTTGATGAACTGAAAGAAAATCAATATATTAGAAACACCTAGAACAACACTATAAGCATAGTAGTCAACATGTACCGACAAAAAACACCATGCAACTCTAAACACTAAAAGTATACAATAATACCAAAAGATGTAATCCATAAGTAGAATCAAGCACACTTGTCACCAAGCACAAAAATTATATATACTGAACCTATTCTATGTATAATTGGAACCATTAATACTTTTTTGACAACATACTGATAACCATAACTATCCAAATATACTTCCAACAACCAACTGATACTAGCAAATAGTCGGTACGAAGGTTTTGACATCAATGACAATAATGCTAGCAGTATCTCAATATGTCTAATAATGTCCCCCTTTGGCATTGATGGAAAAACAAAAAAAACATAGAAACTCCAAGAATAAAATCTCCCCCTGAGTAGATACTCCATTAATGTTTTTGACTTCCTCTTTCTCTCCCCCTTTTTGTCATAATGAAAAAGGATCAAAACCACAACCTAGATACTTCAGAGAAATACAATAGACTTAATGGAAAAAACTTTATTACACCTTTCCTTCAAGATTGGAAGCTCCTTCTTCCACTCAGCAACAATAACACCCATCTAGGCACATAGACTATCATGTTCCACCAACATGTCAAAAGATGAGATCCAGCCCGGAGATTGAATTCTCTACTCATAATACTTTTCTTCAGAAAGAATAGGAGACACATGCTCTAATTGAACCTCAACCATGTCCTTTACCAACCAAAACATTTTATAAGATCTTCTCTTTGCCTTTGTAGATGAAACATTTCTCCTTGTAACTGTCCAACTCTTATCCTTTTTTTTCCATCCTTGTCCTTGAAATAGTCATAGTCTTTCCCATACATTCCTTGGATTCACTGATTAACCTGAGTAAATTTTTCTTTGCATTGGTACACTTTTTCTCAAAAGACTTCTTGAACCTTCTGCAATCAGGTCCAATTTGCAATAATCTACTCTCAATGACTTTGACCAACTCAACTAGTATCATACTAGACACATTAGAAATGATAATTTTCTTACTAATCAAATGATCAGTAAAAAAACTCTTTAATATTTTCCTACTTACTTATGAGAATCCATATATCGCTAATTCCGTTAAATTCATCATCTTCCAGCAAAGAATGAACCATATTAGAATCCACATAGTCAGATTCTAATGAAGAAACCACATCTTTCTTAATTTCCACTTCTTCCTTCTCCTTTGCTTATTCATTTTCCACAATATTTTCTTCTTCATCCTCCTAGATGGTAATAATTTCCTTTCCTTTAACACTAGTTTCTCTCATTTTAGGTTTTGTAGGGGAACTACCGATAGTAACATCTATGCTTTTTTTACCAAAGGAGGAACCCTCCTCACCATGAAACACTATCACTACACCATAAACAACCAAATTAGAACAAAAACTCATCTGTAATGAAGTGAAATAATTTTTACAAGAATCTGCACAATTCTCTAGAGACCCTAGATATTTATAAATCTTTTATTGATAGGGATGTTGGTCCTCCACTCTGAATTCTCTTTACTAGGTAATGTCCTCATGAAATATAACACTAAGTACATAATCAATGAGCCAAATCTAAAAGTATAACCTTCCTCAATAGTCATCTTCACATTCTCAAGAAAATTTTCCAACAACATCTTGCATCTAGATTAAACTAATCATTCTCCCTAACCATCTATGAGCAATATAAATAGTTGCAGCTTACGTAGAACCATCACAATTCCAAAACTAAATCTTATAAGAAATTCCATAGGCAACATACCTCACCACCGGATCAACAAGGGTATTTATCTAGAATGCATGTTAATCATGATAAATAGTGGTCAACTCCTTCACCTCTTTGTAACTAATTGATTTCTTTCCTAGTACATCTCTAGTGCTGTACAATCTTGTAATGTCTTTAATTACTTTCTGTGTCACCTTATAGGTCTTATCGAGCATTATATTTCCATCTAGAAACCAACTTAGCAAAAACATAATAAACTCTTTATCAACACACAAAGTGAATTCTCCCCATATATCCAAACCAAGATTCTTTATTCTTTTCAATTCTTCCATGAAGAAGCCATTCTCCATTTGCCTGATTATGCCATGAGCAAACATGGCTTGCATTAACAAAACCCAACAATGTTGACATGAAAACCCTTTAAAGACTCAGTAAATAACATAATAATTGATAATAAAGAGAAGCCTTCATTGAAACATTGAGATTCAATTTTTCTTATAGTATCTTGAAAACCTACAAAGATGGAATCCATAGTTGAGATATATAGCAAAATCATGAAAATTTGTGAAAATAGTGAGTAAATTTCAAGGTACAAAGAGATTTCCAAAGTGTATTTTGTTGGAAAAATGGTCAGCGCTCCCCTCAAGATTCATGAAATGGTTTAACAGCCTCCTGTGTCTTCTATAAGTCTAGTGGTTGTATCGGGCATTAACAGGTCGATCTTTTAGTGCAACGAGAATCACTACTTGTAACAAGTGGTATCAGAGCTTGGTCACAGGTTCGAATCCCCTCGGGTAACACTAAGGGGGAGATTGTTGAAAAAATGGTCAGCACTCCCCTCGTGATTCGTGACATGGTTTAACAGCCTCCTGTGTCTTCTATAAGTCTAGTGGTTGTATCGGGCATTAACAGGTCGATCTTTTGGTGCAACAACAATCACTACTTGTAACATATTTATGGTTTCAAATCCTAGGGTTCTATTGATGAGACTTTGTGATGGCCTCACCAATAGGGGTGAGATTTTTCACCGAGTACAAGGTTACTGACCAACTTTGACTAAAGAGGTTTATTGGGGAGCACGCTCCCCTAGCTTCCAAGCACCTGATAGTCAGGTCACAATGGTGTAGGGATGGTTCTTTTGGGAAAGTGACTATTTTATAATAAGAGGCCTGCTGATTTTAAACTCATCAAATAATGAAGAATTAGAATGGGGATAAGGTTTCCTGCAAGTAAGCGCTAGCTTCAACAAAGAAAATACAAAAGATAGTATAGAGTTAGAGTAAACATCTACCTATAGTCATATTATAAACAAAAAACATCAACAATGTTCAAAATAAAGGATCAGTAACCATACTAATACATGCATGATCATCAACCGAAATACATATTAGCAATGAGAACAAATCATTTCATTTAAATACCAGAGAGTTTGAGCATAGGACAAAAGGAAGCATACAACATGAAAGATATTCACTAAATCTATAATTAGAGACAACACAAAGTGCAACACCAAAGATATTCTTCCTTCATTATCTTGAAAGAACAATATCATTGGTTGATACATCCATGACTCCAAGGGAGCATTAATCTACTGAAATTAACAGAATCGCTAAACTAAGAGAAATAGTGCAATGATTGCTTATGGACAACAAAATCATCAATTATGTTGACCCTTGGAATAATGTCAGACTTCTTATTTATATATTATATCTATTATATAAATTAGGATCTATAGCCTATACAACTTATCCATTTACATTAAATACAATATTTACAGTCGGTACTACCTGTGCTATGAGAATCACTCCATTATATTACAATAAGAGAAAAAGACAAAATAGAGAAAGTGGAGAAAAGAAAGAAATGGAATCTGGAGAGTCATCAAGGAGACACCATCATGCATATGGATGTGATTGTGTACTTTGGGTACCTTGAGCTACATGCTCCATAAATGAAGTGACGACTCCATGTCTCCAAGTACTCCCCTATACACTAGGTATTAAATGTTAAATTAGCATCTCAGGAGTTGCGATGACGTCTGCAGTCTCTTAACTTCCTCCTGTCATTTTTAAGCCATATTGTACCTGCTCAATCTCTACATAATACCTATGACAAGATCTTAGGATAGAGGTCATTCAGATTTGGGAAAATATCAACTTGGACTACCATAAAGAATACAAAGAATGAAGTTTGGAACTCAAGACTTTGGGAGCTTGAGCTCAAAGAATGATGAATGAAAGAATATGAGTCTGGAGGGAGACAAATCCCAGAACCCGAATAATTTATTGTTCTTGAAATTTCTTGAAGGCTTCTAAAATTTTGATTATGCCTTCCTTGTCTACCTCCTTCAAACAATCCATGCAGCCTACTTGTAGCCTCATCAAGATAGTCTTCAGCATCCTTGACTTTAGTCTTCATCTTGAAGGAGGTCTTGGTGACATCACGAGCCTTTAATACAAGCTGGGAAAGATTCCCCATAATCGAACTATCAAAATCTCCTAATGATTAGAATTGAGCATCAGCCAACTCATCAAATTTAACTAATAAAGAATCAATGAGAATATATGTACCTGAACTCATCGGGTTTGTTGAGGTAACCTCCCAAAAAAATGCAATATATTGGTCGATAGGACTTTGAACCACGGAAACATCAGTATCCAAGACCTTTACCAGTTTCTTTCTCATATTGATTCTGAAGGTAAGTCTGGAGTATTGGGTCTTTGAGAACTCATAAAGCTCATTCCCCAAAATTTCTATTTCTTCCAAATTATCCTCCCCTAGGATCAAAATTTCCCCGAGATGGTCCTTCCACTCTTCATATTTTTCGATCTCAACTTGCCATGACGGGATGACCCTATTGAGTTGGATGGCGATGTCGTGAGATTTGTATAGATTTGGAGTAGAAGTTTCTCACCACCTCCAACTTGTCCATGATCCATTCATCCACTCTCAATGCCTTATTTTTCATTACCTAAGGTGCATCTAGATCACCCTATAGGAGTAGTGTTCTAGAGGTGGAATACTTTGGTATTACAAAAGAGAGGGGAGATGCTAATTATGTCAAGATCCTTTGGAGATTTGACTCTAAATTCTGAAGCTCTTTCTTCTTTCAGTACTCTTTTTCATACCTTTCATGGATGACTCAACTAGCATCAATAAGGAGGTTTGGTTCTCCTGTCTGGTCTTTTCATCCCAGGGGAATCTCTGTTATAGTGTATTCCTCTTATGTTACCTCAAATTCTTACCTCAGATTCTTCCCTATTCTAATTGTTAGAAGATAAATACAAAAAGATAACTAACCTAAAAAAGTGATAATAAGTTACTTATTACCTTTTTCAAACCTCATTTGTAAAATTACCTTTGTTTTCTCTCATGAAGAAGGAAGAAGAGGAAGATGTCAAAGAAACAAGTGCTATAGTTGACAAGGATGGAGGTTCCGAGGAGAGCTATAGAGGATGTGTTTCCCCTTGACAAGGTATACCTTGATCTTATGCTTTGTCTTCCTTTCTAGAATTTTGATTTTCCACATTAGGTGCATAATTGAGTTTTAATAGGATCTGATGATGTTTACATTAGAAAACCCAAAAATTTGACTTGGTTCCAGGAAGCTGACCTAGTCCCAAGAAAAGTTGACCTAGTCCTAAAAAGGTTGACATGGTCCTTAGAAAGTCAACCTAGGCCACATGAAAGTGGACCTAGTCCCAATGTTTTCTATATTTTTAATTTATAATTTAGTCTGATTGATGTATATAATGTCCTGATGTTTATATATTGATCTATGATTGAAGGAGCTTCCTACCATGCATGAGCATACCATGATGAAGACTATGACATACCTTTAAGGTTAGAATGGTAGATTGAGATCTTAGGATATACACTTCTGAGAGATGTGGGATTATATTGGTTATATTTTCTTCAACCTATAATATTTCAGCGTGTCATGGGGATGTCTTTGATGGAGAGGTGGGATGAGGACACTTCCACATTTCACCTACCCATGGTTGAGATGACCGTCAAATTTGAGGATATGCACCATATCCTGTGGTTACCTATCTGAGGGCGGATAGTGAGATTTAGTAAAGAGAGATCAAAGGCAGATATTGAGAGAGATTAGGTATATTTCTTGGGTTGATGTCATCTTTATTTGCATAAATATCACATTCCTTAAAGGCATTTATGCATGCTTCTGAGGAGATTCCTTTGATCAAGAAGATATTACTATGTACTATTGCTATTGTAGTCACTCTTGATTACAAGGGAATAATTTTTTCTACGCTTCTAGCACATATGGTTTGGTACATGCAGAGACACCCCTTAGTATACTCATGGGGGAGGAGTGTGCTAGACCATTTTTACTAGGAGTTGGGGAGATTTGTGAGATATCTGAGATGTAGTCTAGCAGTGTGTACATTATTACATATATGGATCATTTGAGAATATCACTTGTATGTGACTGGTAGGATTTACAGTAGATGTTTATGCTATGGATCCGTAGGAATACAGATTTCCACTAAGTTTACCATAGTAGTGTGGTGATCTACTATACTAGAGGGTGGCCATTGATCAGTTGCAGGAAACCAATATCACATAGAGACCTTGTAGACACATGCCATCCTAGACAGACACTGATCAACATATGAGGTGCATGCCAAGCCATATATTTCTAGAGGGAAGGCACAACTATATAGTAGTGCCCTTCTATTTTGATAAAGTGCTACGATAGTTTGGAATCACATAGCTTCCTCCCATTCTAGTGCCACATTATTCTTATGGATATTGGATTATTAAGAGGCCTAGGACCATACTATGGCCCATAGTAGATGATGTAGAGATGACAAATGTAGAGTCATAGAAGGACATCAAGATACCAAATACAGTCACTTATGTAAGATTCAAAAAGGATTTCCATAGATACATCATGATGCAGAGGGTTTAGGACTCTAGTGTTTTTTTCCTTTTCCCAAATGTTTCTAACCTCTCCTAACCATCCAATGGTTACTCCTTGTAGTTTTATCCTTCAATTTGGATCTCGAAGATCCTCTCTATCAACTTCTTCTCCAAGGTATAGTTGATTTGTAGAAGAATCAATACTCCTAGGTTCACTTAGCCCTTCAATTCCCTAGGCTTCTTCACTAGATCTCCCCTCTAGAATCCCAAACCCTAGCTTAGGATCTTCCCACACATAAAATTTACTTCTAATTATGTCCTTGGCACTTCAAAAGTCCTTTGGAACCCTTTCCCACACTTTTGGATACTTTACCAAGTTTTTTGCTATCAAATTCACTAGGAGGCCTAATTGGCTCATTTCCTAGTAGGTCTATTTTCACTGTTTTTAGTCTAATGCTCCCAAATTTCCCAAAAAACCTCAAAAATCTTCAAATTATCCATCAAAACTAATAAAATCCAAAATCTTGGCTTTTGGTTGCACCCATAACTCTAGTTACCAACATGCCCTAGTTTTTAGCCTAGTAATTAGGCCTCTAGACCAGTCTGAACCAATTGTCACCAAATTGTTCTTCAAGCTTCATTTAACTTTCTCCCACCCTTTTATTCTTCAAGGAGACTCATTATGGATTCTACACATGCCTCTAATTCCTTCCTCCAAGATCATGGGTGCTCAATCCAACTCCTTCTTTACCCTATCCAGGCTCACCTGTTCCTAACAGTCAGCCATAGGGATTCCTTGAAGGTCTAGAAAATTCATGGAAAAAAAAAAATGAAAGAAAAAACACCATATACAGACTCTAACCTTTCATCCCCTATGGTTTTAGCCATTTCCACTGGTGGATGCTTAGGTTAGAGCCATTACAAGCACTGGGACTCTATAAATGGAGTTTGCAGACCATTGCCTTAAAATCTAATTCAAATTGCACTACACTAAACTATAAATTAAACTAATCAATGTAGAATAAAGCTAACATGAAACTCTACACCACCATGGGCCCTAATTTCTCAATTCAATCCATATAGGACCGTATATAGAGAATAAGAAACCCTACAACCTAGTAAGAACTACAGTATCTCATTCGTACAAGAGGTACACAATGATGATAATCAATCTAAAACTTCATTAACCCTCCAAAATCATTGATCCCATGCTCATATATCGAGCATGAGTGGTTACAACTACTCCAACTCATTTTTCAACTTTTTTCAAGAAGTTGCAATAGTTGCTCAAGAAACTGTTCAAAGTTGCTAGCAACTTTTTACATTGAGTGCCATTTGGCTCTTTTGGTCACCTCAAAGAGTGTGATTGACTTGTAGGACCCTAGTTAAGACACTTAGGGTCCTAAGACATATTCTAAACTCTTCCTACACAAAAAACATCACATTTGGTCTTTATAGGCCAAATGGACTACAATACCTTTCATGAGCTTATTTGGCTCTTACAAACATTTAGGTTGTCAACCTTGGACCTTGGATCCAACCTATTGGATCTTATTCCCAACCACACAAAACACCTATCATAACCCTAAACACTCACTAACCTAGCAAAATGGGAGGGTGCTCTGCACCATACTCCCTTGGGACAAAGAACTCAAGTCCCTTGACTTAGGAGGTCTTCAATGGTGACTCCATGCTTCAGAATGTCCTTGTCTAGCATCCAAATGGCTTCAACTTCTGGTAATCCCTGCAATTTAACTAGATAATCCTTATAGGTACCCTTCCTTATCTTTTTGATCACCTTAGAATCCAGTATACTGTCCACTTTCAGTGGGATTGGGGTTGGCAAATCTTTGACCCAATCATCATCTCTTAAGTCTGAAAGAGTAGTGGGACTTGTGTCTAGAGATGGTCCCTTATAGGGATATAGGTCACATATATTAAAGATGGGTGAAATGCCTAAATCAGGAGACAATTCCACTTCATAAGAATTCTTTCCATACTTGTGTAGTATCTTCAAGGGTCATATCTTCTTCATGAGTAACTTGGTAGGCTAGCCCTTGGGTAGTCTCTCCTTCCTGAGATAAGAAAGTACCAAGTCCCCCACCTTGAACTGTAAGTCCCTCCTTGACTGGTCTACTTTGGCTTTATACTTCTCCCCTTGCTTTTGTAAAGTCCTTTTGACCTACTCATGCAGGTCTTTCATCTGTTCTACAAATGTCTCCCCTTGGGCACTCCTCTTGTCTTGCAAACTGAGATCTCTCAACTCTAGGATCCCTCTAGGATGAGTTCCATAGACTATTTCAAAGGGACTTTTACCAGTACTCCTATTAATGGAGTCATTCTAGGAAAACTCTGCCTGGCCTATGATGTGATCCCATGACTATCCATGTTGTTTATTCAATCACCTTAGCAAGTTTCCTAGTGACCTATTCACTACCTTTGTTTGTCCATCTGACTGTTGATGGTGGGTTGAAGAGAAAGACAAGTTTGTACCTAACATCTTCCATAGGGCCATCCAAAAGTGGCCCACAAACTTTTTGTCTTTGTCACTTACTATATTCAGTGGAAATCCATGGATTCTTACAACATCTCTGAAGAATAGGCCTGCAATATGTGAAGCATCATTGGTTTGCTTGCATGGTATTGTAATACCCCAAAAATGGGCTATAAGTTCATTAACCTTCTACATCTACAAATCAAATGAAATCAACATCGAAGTCCTAATCTAAGGCACATCTAAACATCATCAAATCATAATTGATTATCTTAAATTCTACATCGGGGAATATTCCTAGCAATATTCCTAATTATCTTAATTATCTTTAATTTAATGATTATTTGGCGATAAATCACATTTATCCTAAGTTTGATTAATTGAATATTTTCATATTTAATTAATTAGATTTAATATCTTGCCACTTAATTGTGTAATTAAATTTAATTCTATCTATTATTAATTATATTATTTAATTTTGACAATAAATCCAATATCCTATGAATAATTGATTAAATTTTTATTTAATTAATTAAAGCAAGTTGTCATTATTTAATAATATAGTTTTTAATAAAAGTTTGATTAAATAATTGATTAACCCATAAATCAATTATTTATTTTCAAAAATCAGTTAAGTTGAGCATAAATCACTTTATTTATTTAATTAATTCATAATTATTATGCACATTCAAAAGAAACAGTTAAACTCCAAATTAGAAAATCAATGCAAAGTGTTGACTTTTTAGAACTCAACATCCTTTTGGAGTTCAAAAAGCTGATCTAAACTCTAATTTGAGTTAAAAAACTATTTTTACATGATTTGCATGTTTTTGTGAATTAAATTATCTTTATTATTAGATAACTCAAAAATCAAGCTGAGTTAATTTGAGTGATTTATGGCTTTCTTCCATGCACCTCCAAAGCCCTGGATTTCTATAAATTAAAGCCTCAGCTCATCTCAAAGCATCTCATATTTTTGCACAATCACGCTGGAGAATTGCAATTGGAAGGATCAAAGCTTATTGCGAATCAACATTGTTGTGAGATCACTTTTGTTTTCATATTATTGTTAGATCAATTCATAGCATATCAATTTTTACATATCATAGATTTCATATCATTTTTCATATTATTGCATAGAAAATCTAAAAGAAAAAGCTTAATTGCATTCAATTCATATCTAGATCAATTGCATTCAAATCCTTCATTTAGGTGTCGTCTAGGTCACTGATCTCGATAACAATCTGAGAACATCAATCTCGCACCTACTAGAAGGCAGTAAGTTGCTTGGTTAAATTAGATTTCAATTTTGCACGATTTTGATTTTTGCTAACCTCTAATGTTTTACTGAAGTGTTGTGTCTACAGATCAGGTACAATTTTCACACACACATTTCTGGCGCCCACCGTGGGGCAACCCACCTTTACATGCTGGTTTTGATTTTTTTTTTGGAGCTAAAGCCCTAAAGTTTCAAAGATTTAATTTTATCTCTCAAACGGCTTGGAGTTTTGCTCTGAAATGTTTTTTCTAGGTTGGAAATATATCAAAGAAGCTACAGTAAAAAATTTAAAATTTTTTGAAATGTTTTGAATTTTTAATAATTTTTTCTTGAAATTCTGGAAAAAATTAATATCTGACGCAAATCAGCATATTTTTTGGAAATTTTTATATTTTCAGAAATATCTTTAAATTCTATAGAGGGTCCATTTTTTGTGTTTTAAATTTGGACACAATATAATAGCTCAAATAGTCAATTTACAAAACTTGCTCTGTTTTGATAAAATGGGTCTCTAGGGCACAAATGAAGAGATTTTTCTAAAATTTTTATATTTTTGGAAAGCTCTTTATTTTTTAGCATGGGTCTATATTTTGAATTTCTATTTTTGTGGCCAAAATCATATCAAAAAAATTAGATCTTGTTGACTAGGTCAAATGCAGCAAAAAAAATAAAGTTTTGTGATGGGTATGCACTTATTTTTTTTACATGGTTCAATGAATGATATGAGTTGTCATTTGGGTTAATTTCTGGTTATTATTTCTGATAATAATTAATTTTTGGAGCTAACCCTATGGTTTTCATAAGTTGAATATATTTTGCATATCTTGTTTGCTTATTTGCTTGTTGGAGAGTTCATCACTTGCTTGCATGGAAAAGCTCAACAAGAATTGCTAAAAATGAGGTAAAATCTACTAAGCACATTGCAAGGATCCCAAGTACTCTCCTTCATCTAATAACATTTCAATTTGGCCTTAAAATAAATCTCTCATATGTTTAGCTTGAGTGTTTCTTTGCATGCTTTTTCTATGAATTTGCATAATTGAATACTAGGTTGTGACACCTTAGGTATTTATTGGTAGTCTTAGATTACTTGTGATTTTTATAGATTGCTATCTTAGGTTATTGGACTCACTAAATCCACCGGCCCCTTGTTTTCACCCCATGGTTGCAATATCAACGCCACATTAAAGGGGAGGCGTCTACAAGAAAGAAGTGTTAAGTGTTCCACCAGGCAACCCTTTTGTGCTTTTTGGAACTCACTTGTTTTCTAAGTTATGGACTCATTTCTAGCTTGTGTGAGGGGTTAAGTGCTCCACTTTGTGGACTCACCTCATATTTTATTTAAGCGTTAAGTGTACCATCTTGTGCTTTTGAATACTTTTGGATAAATTTGCTTTCTGGAATATATATGTACTCACATAGTAATTAGGCCCCATGAACACTATTTGTGGATCTTGAGAGAGTGGGTTCCTAGCAAAACCCTTCTCAATGAGGGATCCCTTGTAGGTGGGGAGGATACTTAGTGCATCTGACGTTCTACTTGGTTCGTGTGTCTTCCCTTATTGATTGATACATTCTCTCTCCGAAGAGGTTGATAGATCACGTGGGGTTGATATCATAGACCTTGGTGAGAAAAACTTTGTCTTAGCGTGTCAGATTAATCTGCTTGCTTTGTTTGGGTTAAAAGTGAAGAGGCATCAAAACCTTGGATATGGAGCCAAGTCCCCTTATGGTATCATACTGTGAGTCACCTTTAGAGAGGTTTAACCGTAGCAGACAATCCCTTCACAGGGCAAACTGTGTTGACGGAACCTCAAGCGGTAATAGCCATTTTCACAGTGGTAGTGACAGCCGCTATATAAATGTCCTTGTGGAAGAAATATCCATGGGTATGGTTCATTGTTGGGTTGTCAGATCTCCCTAGCAACTCCTGAAGATTAAGTTCTCAGACTGTGTCAAAACCCTGGTGCACCAGGATTGGAGTTCACCCCTTTGGATCATAAAAGTTGCAGAGTCAAACCATTACTAAAAACCCTAGCGAGGCCAAATTTTCATTTTATAGGGTATATGTGTGTTATTGCAAAACATTTTTGGAACATACACAATTAGCGCTTCTGAGGATTAGAACGAATAAGTCACTTGATTGTTCATGCGCAAGGTTTCTTTTGCCCTTGTTCATTATTTTCAGACATGCTTGAAATCATGTGCTTGCTATTTTGCATGCTTGTTTATCTATCTAGTTATTGAAAATGAACAAATCTGTTACAATCCTCAAATCTAGACATTAAAATTTGCAAACAATTCGAATCTGAAAATTCAAAATTTGCAAAATCTGAAGTAAAATTCTTTTCTAGAGTCAAAAATCATCTCAGGAGGTCAGAAAGTCATACGAATTTTCTCAAAGTGTCATTTCATTACTGCCCAACTATCATATGGTAAAGAACCTAGTGTCGTATGAGTCTTTCTGCCAGTTAAATTCAAAAAGTCAAATCCTTCTAGCAACTATCGTGCGAGTTTTTCAACTGTCGTATGAGCTTTTCAACTATCATTTCATAGCATACCCACTGTCGTACGAGTCTGCAGAGTGTCGTTTGGGAAAATTTTGAGAGTTGTCAGAAAATTGTCAGAATTGCTAGATATTTAGCCTTTTCAGCCTATTTCAGAATCTGTCGATCAAATCACCATGTCAGGAACAGAGTAGTAGCTATTGAGAATCCAATCATTTTCCTAAAGTGGCCTTTTTGAATCCGATTCAGCCTTCTGTTTAATCGATTTGAGTCTTTATCATCTCGTGTCAAAACCTTGTCATAACTATCAATCTTCAATCAATCAATCATCAAAAATGACTGAGTGTTGTGATATCTTGTCTGCTATCTTTTGGGAACCTACCCATACATCCAGGGCACAGTATCCTTCATCCACATCTAATCAAATCTTCAAATCAATCAAACCTTGAAAAGGTTGCATCATCTGATCATCTTGATTCAATTCATTCTTTGGTTATCTGGATCTTATTCTTTTGTTTCACTTGAGGTTAATGGTGGAGACTAGAGCTTCCTCTCACAAGAAATCTATCACCACTCTCCAAACTCCAACTCTTGAGCAACTCATCAATTCTGGTCTTTATGAGGACGACGGTCTTGGCCACTATCGATTGAAATCTGATTACATACCTCCTCCATCAACTCACGGAGGTACTCAACATACCCCTCATCAATCTAATCCAGGGAGTCTACAAACTCCTACCATGTCTCAAGCAGGGACAAATTTTGGCTCTCAAAGAGCTTAATCTCAACATGGTGCAGATCAGGAACCCACACCTGAAGAAATTGCTCAATATCAAAATGATGATAACTTCAAACGAATGATGAAGCATTTCTTGAAAGAAGATAGAGAAGCATACTTTTTACAATTAGCTCATCAAGGAGCTAAGCTTCCTCCTAATTTTAATGTCGAAGCTATCATCACACATGAGGAAGAAACTCCACTCACAGCTATGATGAAACAAATACATGCTTTACAAGTCAAATTGAATCAACTCGAAAAAGAGAAGGAACCCAAAGAGTTCTCCATGGAGGCTCTATGTCCTTTTCCATTTGACAAAGACTTGTACATGCCGCCCTTTCCAAAAAGAGTGGAGATGCTGAAGTATGATAAGTATGATGGACACTCAGATCCTCAAGATCATGTCAAAGAATTCTGTACATAATCAATGGAGTTCATGCATGAACCAACCTATCTGATGCGTCTCTTCCCTCGATCTCTAGGGGGAGCAGCCATCCATTGGTTCTCTAGACTGCCTTCTACTATCGAAACTTTTGAGGAGTTGATCAAATTTTTTTATCAACAATACTCCTACAATATTTAGTACCCAGTCACCATGATCGATATCTGTAATCTCAAGCAATATCCAGGGGAACCATTCCTAACATTTCTCAAGAGATGGAGGAAGTTCTCTCTATATGCCAGACCTATTCCAGAAATAGAAAAATTGGAAATATTCATCAACAACCTTGTTCTAGAAATCAATTATCCTCTACAAATTCAAGATCATACATCTTTTGATAAGATGGTGGATAATGCTATCAAAATTGAAAAAGTTCTTGTGAAAAAAGGAGAAATCACACTTCAAAAAGACAAGTACAAATCGGGATCTAGTTCTAAAGACAAGAACAAAAATTGGAACAGGAACAAAGGCATCGTCACAGATGACGTTGTTGACACTGTCCGTGCCCCATCGAAGGCACCAGCCTACAATCTCACTCTTGGTACTCAAGCCATTAAAGCTTCAAAGAAAAAGTCTTCTGAACCATCTCAAAAGAAGCCAGAATACAAAAGATGGGATAAACATCAAAAGTTTACTCCTCTGGGAGAGTCTTTAGAATCAGCTATGAAAACTCTACTGGTTGATAACATCATCTCTTTACCACCAATCCGACCAAATGACCAGGACCCCAAACTGAAATGGTGGAGAGGAAATGAATTCTGTGATTTCCATCATAGTAAAGGTCACAAAACTAATAATTGCTACCACTTGAAGCATACCATTCAAGATCTCATCGATAGTGGAGACATCACAATTGACAATCCCCAGAGCAATAACGATCATACAACATTCATAGAACCATTTCTGAAACATGGTCAAGAAGTTTCAACTTCTCAGCCTAATATGGGGGCAAAAGTCAACTATGCCTACCCTAGAAATAATGTTGTCATCAATATGGTTGAACCATGTCTCTCTGAAAGTTGCAATGTCATCACAATTGTATGAAGAGATAGAGATCATTCCTCAGCTAACACAGTTACTCGATCACAAGCTCAAACACATATGAAAGGACAAATCCCAGATTCATCAAATGTCCCTAAGGTGCCCTTCAATCTTTCATCTGCTTCTAAACAGAAGGCTGCTTCCAAATCTTCCAATCCAAAGGATACAAGGCCTACATCTTATAGCATTGTTCAACAACTCCAACACACTAATGCAAAAATCTCCATGTTTGAGTTGCTTCGAATATCTCCAACTCATAGACCCATTCTCGATAAAGCTTTGCTCGGTTCCAATGTTCCTGATGACCTTGATTTAGACAGGTTCTAGACTATGGTTGGACATCTTACATCTCCACAATATATCTCCTTTTCAGAGGAAGATGACAACTCCTTGAGTCACCCGCATAATCAGTCTTTGCATATAGAAGTCTTGATCCAGAACCGTAGAGTCAAATGTGTGTTGATAGATGGGGGCGCTGGCCTAAACATTTGTTCTTACAGCTTGATCACACAATTGGGATTTTCAGAATTGGCTATTGATCCTAGAAAGAAAATAACTATCAAGGCCTATGATGAACAAGAAAGATCTTCTAAAGGCACCATTGTCTTACCTATCAGAGTGGGTCCAGTTATCAAAGATACCATCTGTCAAGTGCTTGATCTACCTTTGGCCTACAACGTCCTTCTAGGGAGACCATGGATACATGAAATGCAAGCTATTCCTTCTACATACCATCAATGTTTGAAGTTTCCTTATGAAGGAGTAGAGGTTACTATCCCCACAGATCTGAATACAACTTGCAACACCTTGAAGGAAAGTGTAGATAAGCTTGTACCTAATAATAGAGAATCTTCCATTGAACCAACTAAAGAAGCATCCACATCTAAAATTGAAGATCTTGCAAAAGAGGTTAATATCAAATAAAATGGTATGGGAGAATATACTATCGAGCCAGTCTTATCTTTGACATCTCTCCCTATCTCACCTAAGTCTTATGGGAAATCTTTGAAACAATCAAAACCAGACTCTAAAGAACCTCTTGAAGCATATAAAAAGAATTTTGTAGCAGAATATCCAAGCAAGAATTTGAGGATGAGGCTATGCTATCATGGCTATACAAAGATGAACCTAAATCTCAAGTTGTTCAAATTGGTGACTCTGTAGTATCCAAACTCCCTTCCAAGTCATATGGTCCAGGAGATAAATTAATAGCTAAGATGGGATATTCAGGTAAAGGACCTCTAGGAATCAAAGGAAAAGGTCTTGAGGTACCTCTCCCACATACTGGTAGAGAAAATAAAAACAAAGTTGGCTTAGGATTTACGAAGAAACCCTATCACCTCAAAGGTAATTGTTCCCATGTCATAGAGCAGATGGCACCAGGAGAACCTCTTCTTAAGAAAGAAGAAACAGTACCATCAGATAGTGATTCAGACCTTCTTGATGATAAAGATGATCTAATCAAAAGAATTAATGTAGTAGAAACATAAGAACCTACTATCAATCAAGAGATAGTTGCAACGCAAGAACCAGCTAATCTCGAAAACAATCAAGAAGAGGGAAGTGGTAGTGATTCTGAGACAGATTCCCATGAGTATGAATTCAAATCAGAATCTGAGGGTAACCCTTCTTGGGGTATTCACCCTGACTTTACTCATGTTATAAGATTTCCTAGAGATCCTAAATCAAAAGCTGAATCAAATGAATATGAATGGCAAGCCATTCCAGAACCAGATGAAGATGAGCTTATTATAGAGAAACATGTTGATGTTATTCACCAATATGTACCTAATCCCAATGTGAGTCTAGAGCGAAATGATGAACCTATCGAGTCTGATCCACCTATAGCTGAATTCAACTCCCATGATGACATTGAGCCTATTCATGAATTTAATATCTTAAGTTGTAATATCACCTTTGAAATCGAGCATTGGGTTAGGACCAATGATGACAAATCCATATCCATAAACACTATCTCCCAATCTTTCCCTACTTTGACTATCCAATATCCAGAACTTATTGATCAAACCTCCACAAATCTGAGCCATGGTATTTATACCTTCTCGAATGACTATGCCCTTGCTTTCTACCTCAATGTAGTTGAGCCTATGAGTACTTCCATCAGTGAACTGAGCGTCAGCATGACCGAGTCAGACATCAAATATCTTAGTCAAAAAAACAAGAATAAAAAGAAAAAGAAAAAGAGTTCTGAGGGTGAAAACCACTTTATGGCAGTCTCAGAACCTACAAAAGTAAAAATAAAAGACGTATCCAAAGGTGAAAACCTCTCTGAGGCACCTAAGGATGAGATATTTGATGTCCTTCTGAGTCATTTACAGGATAGATCTCCAGTTCTAATTGAGCCCACTCAATCCCTCAATTTGGGTACAACAGAGGAACCACAATTGGTACATGTAGCACAATCATTATCAGAAGAAGAGAAGCAAAAATTTACAACATTCCTAACAGAGAAGAAGATCAACTTTGCATGGAAATATTCAAATATGCTAGGATTGGATCCTAATCTTATAATGCATCATTTATCTATTGCTCCAAATGTCAAACCTGTCAAGCAAAAATTGAGAAAGATGCATCCTCACATTGCACTCTTGGTAAAAGATGAATTAGAGAAGCTCCTAAACACTGGATTCATCCGAGTTATTGACTATGCAGAGTGGATCTCTAATATTGTACCTATTTCTAAACCAGATGGGTCAATCAGAGTGTGCACAGACTTTAGAGATGTGAATAGAGCATGCCCTAAGGATGATTTTCCACTACCTAACATTGATATGATAGTGGACATGACTGCGGGTTTCGAGATGTATTCCTTAATGGATGGTTTCTCTGGATATAACCAAATAAAAATTGCTCCAGAGGACCAAGAGAAAACTAGTTTCACATGTGCATGGGGCACCTTCTATTGGAATGTCATGCCATTTGGGCTTAAAAATGTTGGTGCTACATATCAAAGAGAAATGACATCTATTTTCCATGACATGATGCATCGAACTATGGAAGATTATGTTGATGATACTTTAGCAAAATCTATGATCAGAACTGAACATCTAAAGGACTTGAGCATGATCCTAGACAAAATGGAAAAGTTTAGTCTCCGACTAAATCCTAAGAAGTGTGCTTTTGGTGTCACTTCTGGAAAGCTCTTAGGATACATAGTTTCAAAGAAGGGCATTGAAGTTGATCCGGCTAAAGTCACGGCTATAATAGAGATGCAACCTCCCACAAATATCAATCAAATGAGGACATTGCAAGGAAGAGTTCAATCTATCAGAAGATTCATATCACAGCTAGCGGACATATCACAACCTTTTACAAAAACATTACATAAAGGTGTGACCTTTGCATGGAATGAAGAATGTGAGAAAAACTTTAACCATATCAAGACATATCTATCCAATCCGCCTATCTTGACGCCTCCTATTCATGGGAAGCCATTGATCTTATATGTCTCCACAACAGATACATCATTGGGGGCATTGCTAGCACAACATGATAAGAACAAAAAGGAAAGAGCTATATACTATGTCAGTAGGACATTGGTTGCATATGAGAAGAACTATTCAATGATTTAGAAAGCTTGTCTAGCTGTGATCTTTGCATCACAGAAACTGAGACACTACATGTTAGCTCATACCACACAACTAGTAGCAAAAATTGATCCACTAAAATACCTACTAAGCAAGGCTGCCCTCACAGGTAGACTAGCTAAATGGGTCATGCTTCTAAGTGAATTTGACATTGAATAGGTTGAAAGAAAAGCTATAAAAGGTCAATTTATTATTGATCAACTAGCAGATGCACCCATGTTTGATGACACACCAATGCAAATGGAATTTCCAGACTCCTCTATTATGCACCTATCTTCTAGAGAATGACAATTGTTCTTTGATGGCTCCTATACACAGAATGGATCTAGAGAAGGCATATTGTTCATAACTCCTCAAGGATACTCCATCACAAAAGCATTCAGACTGAAGTTCCCCTGCACAAACAATATTGCAGAATATGAAGCCCTTTTGAATGGTATGAAAATAGCAATTGAATGGAGAGTAACAGAGCTACACATTCATGGATACTCTCAACTTGTTATTCATCAAGTCAATGATGTGTACCAAACTAAAGATGGAAAGCTCATTCCTTACAATACAATGGTAGATGATCTTAAGAAATATTTCATATCTATCACATTTGAGCAAATTCCTAGAACGGAGAACAAGGCTGCCGATGCAATGGAACCACTATCTACTTTATTACAGCAGCCTGAACATGAGCTATGCTATGAGTTCCTGGTGGAAGCACTATCTTATCCTACATATGACTCCCCTGAAAACCACATGATCTACACTATTGTTGGTCATGATTCATCCAGATACAAAGACCTCTTTTCCTATCTCCAAGACCAAATCATTCATGATACCTTCAACCGCCATGAAAAGAGATACCTTATCCATAATGCCTCTCGATATGTCATCATTGGTCATGATCTATACAAACAAGGTCTAGATGGTACACTACTTAGATGTTTAGAATGGGAAGAGTCTCAACGTGCATTAGAGGAAGTCCATGATGGTATTTGTGGGTCACACTCGAACGGTTTAACACTAGCTTGAAAACTTATTAGGGCTGGGTACTACTGGCCTGAAATGGAGAAAGAGGCCATCAAATTTGCTAAGAATTGTCAAAAGTGTCAAGTACATGGCAACCTAATTCATGCTCCAGGGAGGGATCTAATCCCCTTTACAACACAATGGCGTTTCCATCAATGGGCATTTGATCTTATCGGGATGATTCATCCTCATTCTTCTAACGGACATACCCATATAATCACAGCCACAGATTATTTCACAAAATGGGTAGTAGTGGTCCCTTTGACACAAGCAATGGGAAAGTAGATATCGATGTTCATCTTAAACTATATCATATGCAGATATGGGATCCCTCATTCCATAATCATAGATAATGGTGGGCAATTTAGGAATAAAGACCTAGATGATCTATGTGCCAAATTCAAGATCACCCAACATTTGTCTTCTATCTACTATCCACAAGGGAATGGCCAAGCAGAGGCTTCCAAAAAAAATCTATTGAAGATCTTGCACAGAACAGTAAACAAAACTGGCAAAGACTAGCATCTCATGATTAATCCAACTCTATGGGCCTATAGAACAAGTATCAGAATGCCTACAGGGGCTACACCTTTTGCTTTAGTTTATGGGTCTGAGGTGGTACTACCTATTGAGGTTGAAATCCCATCACTAAGAATCAGAATGCATGGTCTAGTAACTGATGATGACTACGGAGTGTCTAGGTTGCAAGAACTTGAACTACTAGATGAGTGCAGACAAGCAGCATATGATCATCTCAGAGTATATCAGAAGAGAATGTCTAGAGGCTACAACAAGAAAGTCAGACACAGAGAATTTCAGGTTGGCGATCTAGTTTTGAGAGAGAATCCTAAAAATCAATCACATCGAGAACGCAAGGGGAAGTTTGAACCCAATTGGCTGGGTCCCTTTGTAATCACTACTACTTTTGGCTCTGGTGCCTATCAACTCTCAACGACTGAAGGAGAACAGCTCTGAGAACCAATCAACGTTCTCCATATGAAGAAATTCTATGCCTAAGGCATTCAGTCTATGGTAAAATGTCCTGAAAAAAAATCTTAAAAAATTGAAAAATATCAAAAATTCAAAAATTCAAAAAAAAAAAAAAGTGCCTTGGTGAAAACCTGGAAACAAGCACCTTGGTAGCAAAAATAGAATCTCTACCAAGATGGTGAAAACCCGGCAAACGGGTGCCACTTGTTTCAAAATGCTCCATCTATCAACACAATCTTGGTCTTTCCCAGCTTTCAGTTTTGCTTTAGTTTGTACATATCTCTCGGTTTGTTTCTGCATTTCCAATTTTCAAGTAAGTCGGTCTGTACACCAATCAGCTCAAGCGTCTGTATCCTATCAATGCTTAACACTTGGCGGCAATCAATGTCATATCCTATGGTCTCCCATGTATCTGAGATGTATCATATCCAGTCAGAGTCCTTTGAAGCTTCATGTGAGTCAGTCAGTCAGTCTTGTCTCCAGAAAGGATTTTGCATCTACAACAATGCAATCAAACATCAAACAACAAATTGAAAACAATCTATGCTTTTTTTACATGCTTTTATCTCCTTGTATGCTTACTGATTCGTATTGAGATTTCTGCATATTGTGTCCCTTCGAGCTCTTCGATGGTGTCCTTTATAGGATTTAGAGAGTGATGACTAGGGGCATAATCTTTTCTTTGTCTTCTGCTTGTATGTGAAAATCTAACAACTTTGGAAATTCCGGATTGAAACGGTGTTCGACTATAAGAGCCTCTATCTCAAATTGGATGGCCATGCGTACCTTGACCATTGATACCTAGAAAATTCAAGTTTGATCTAACTATTTTCTTTTTGAGTGAGTTCTTTCTCCTATTATGAAACACGATCTTGCCTAAGGATGTGAATGATAAAGGGTCACTACGGGTAATTCACATTGGATTTAGAATGATCTCTTTACTGTTTGATGTGTTTGCAATGCAAGGCATATTCAGGTCATCACGATGTTTATGTTTTGATGCTTATACAAATTGCTATATCAAAATGGACATGATATTTAGGTCATCCTGGCATTTATGCCTTGGTGCTTATATCTAATCCGACATTTTGAAAATAAAATCAATATTCATATATCCATGGTTGTTGACCAGTGGGTGTTGTATTGATTCTTGCGCATACAAATCGATATTCATATGTCTATGGCTTCATACCTAGTGGGCATTGTATTGATTTATCCGGTTACCTAAAAGTTCAATGATGATAACAAATCAACATATGATCAGTGACTAGGTCCTAGGGTTGCATTATCATCCTGCATGTTTCTTTGCATTTTTTCACCTTGCATGATCTCACAAATTGCTTGAACACTTAAAAGATTCTTCAATCACCTCTTCCAATCTAACAAGAGCTGAATCCCACATGAAGGTTCCTCCAACGAAATAGCTAGTAGAATCCTTTTTTTCGGGATCAAAATTGAAATCTAAGATCATTCATATTATTCACTACTTGCATAATCAACCTTCAATCATCACAAAAATCCAGTATTCAACTTAACTGATTATCTTACATCAAACTATCAAAATTTCAACTTGGTCAACTATGGTCAACTCATGGTCAAACCTAGTCAAACTTGGTCTCCAAGACCTCCAAATGATGCAGAACGCATTCTTGAACGTGGATAACCAATTCTCAAATCAATTAATATGCTTCTAAACCATTCAACGCTGACTTTTCTTGTCAGATTTCAATTTTAATCCCGAAGGGGGCATGGTATTGCACATCATTCAAAGTCTGTAATCTAAATTTGAAATCATATCCTTCCTTAGTAATCAAGACAACAACCACATCTAGTTACTGATTCATCAAAAAGACCTCATCGCTTGGGGCAAATCAATCATCGCTCGGGGCATATCAGATTCATCAAGATCCATATAAATCTGGTATTCTCTTAATCTTGTAAACTGTATCAGTTTTTGCAACCATCGGATCATAGTGTTCTTTCCTTGGTTCTTTGGAAACTAAAGGGTTCGGATGTGATACCTGCTAGTTCTGCTAAGACAATCGAGTCTAGAACCGGTCACTCACTTCTTCGCAATCATAAGGTTCAGAATCAGGCATTTTGACACTTTTTTTTGCAATCCTCTGTTCATCGCTGCTATAGTGAACATTATCTTTGGTCATTCAGGACCTATTATCTTCATATCAAATCAATATCAATCAGCTTCTGTCTCATATCAATTATCAATTTCGAATCAGTTTCATATCTCTATCAAACACAGATTGTCTTTGAACCACTACGCTTCGCACAGTAATTCAAAGAGGGGCAAAATGTAATACCCCAAAAATGGGCTATAAGTTCATTAACCTCCTACATCTACAAATCGAACGAAATCAACATCGAAGTCCTAATCTAAGGCACATCTAAACATCATCGAATCATAATTGATTATCTTAATTTTTGCATCGGGGAATATTCCTAGCAATATTCCTAATTATCTTAATTATCTTTAATTTAATGATTATTTGGTGATAAATCACATTTATCCTAAGTTGATTAATTGAATATTTTCATATTTAATTAATTAGATTTAATATCTTGCCACTTAATTATGTAATTAAATTTAATTCTATCTATTATTAATTGTATTATTTAATTTTGACAATAAATCCAATATCCTATGAATAATTGATTAAATTTTTATTTAATTAATTAAAGCAAGTTGTCATTATTTAATAATATAGTTTTTAATAAAAGTTTGATTAAATAATTGATTAACCCATAAATCAATTATTTTTTTTCAAAAATCAGTTAAGTTGAGCATAAATCACTTTATTTATTTAATTAATTCATAATTATTATGCACATTCAAAAGAAATAGTTAAACTCCAAATTAGAAAATCAATGCAAAGTGTTGACTTTTTAGAACTCAACATCCTTTTGGAGTTCAAAAAGCTGATCTAAACTCTAATTTGAGTTAAAAAGCTATTTTTGCATGATTGTCATGTTTTTGTGAATTAAATTATCTTTATTATCAGATAACTCAAAAATCAAGCTGAGTTAATTTGAGTGATTTATGGCTTTCTTCCATGCACCTCCAAAGCCCTGGATTTTTATAAATTAAAGCCTCAGCTCATCTCAAAGCATCTCATATTTTTGCACAATCACACTGGAGAATTGCAATTGGAAGGATCAAAGCTTATTGTGAATCAACATTGTTGTGAGATCACTTTTGTTTTCATATTATTGTTAGATCAATTCATAGCATATCAATTTTTACATATCATAGATTTCATATCATTTTTCATATTATTGCATAGAAAATCCAAAAAAAATAGCTTAATTACATTCAATTCATATCTAGATCAATTGCATTCAAATCCTTCATTTAGGTGTCGTCTAGGTCACTGATCTCAATAACAATCTGAGAACATCAATCTCACACCTACTAGAAGGCAGTAAATCGCTTGGTTAAATTAGATTTCAATTTTGTATGATTTTGATTTTTGCTAACCTCTAATGTTTTATTGAAGTGTTGTGTCTACAGATCAAGTACAATTTTCACACACACAGGTATGAAGTGTGCCATTTTACTAAAATGGTCCACCACAACAAACACAATGTCATGTCCCCTAGGTGTCTTTGGTAACCCAAAAATAAAGTCCATACTCAAGCACTCCCAAGGCCTTTGAGGTATGGATAGAGGTTGGTACAACCCACTGTTACTGCTCTGTCCTTTAGCCCTCTGAAAAATTTGACATTTCTCCACAAACTTCCTAACATCTGATTACAACTTAGGCCAATATTAATGTCTATTCACCTGCTCAAGTGTCTTATCTACTCCAAAGTGGCCTCCCAAGCTTCCTTGGTGTTTCTCCTTTACTATGTTCTCCCTCACTGAGCATTGAGGTATACACATTAGATGCCCCTTGAACAACAGTCCCTCTTGTAACATGTATTCAGTGAATTCCACCTTGAATCCCTGTCTAAACTTTTCACATGCCTCATAGGCATCCTTGGAATCTTTGTCCTCTTTGTAGAGATCTTTCAAGTCTTCCATACTCACACTTTGCAATTGTATTTCCTGTATAGATAGTACTCTTCTACTAAGAGCATCAAAAACCTTGTTGCTAACTCCTTTCTTATGTTTGATAATAAATGTGTAGGCTTGCAAAGACTCAACCCACTTAAGATGTCTTTGATTCAATTTCTCTTTCCCATTCAAGAAACTAAGGGCATGGTTATTTGTATAGACCACAAATTCCCTTGGTAGGAGATAATGTCTCCACTTTTTAAGTGCTTGCACCATTGCATATAACTCCAAATCATAGGTGGAGTACTTTTGTTTAGCCTCATTTAACTTCTCTGAGAAGAATGCCACAAGGTGTCCCTCTTGGCTTAACACTGCTCCAATGGCTAGCTTGCTAGCATCACATTCCACCACAAATAACTAATTGAAGTTAGGGAACCTCAAGGTTGGTAGTTCTACAATCCTTTTCTTCAATATTTCAAACCCCTTATCAGCTGCCTATGTCCATTTGAATTGACATTTGAATCCACCTTTAATGGTGTTGAGGATAGGTGCACATACATGACTAAAGTTCCTCACAAATCTCCTATAGTAGGATGCCAATCCATGAAAACTCCTAACATCCCCTATGGACCTAGGTGTAGGCCATTCCAAGATTGACTTGACCTTATCAAGGTCCATCTTCATACATCCATTAGAAACCACAAAACCAAGATAAACCAATTCAATTTTCAGGAACTCACACTTGTCTTGATTCATCATCAACTTCTCTTGATGTAGCCTCCTCAAGACCATCTCCAAATGCTCCATGTGCTCCTCCTTAGACCTAATAAAGATCAAAATGTCATCAAGATAAACTATTACAAACTTACCTATGAAGTTTGCCAGCACTTCATTTATGAGTCTCATGAATATGCTAGGGGCATTAGTTAGACCAAAGGGCATTACAACCCACTCATACAGCCCTTCATTTTTCTTGAAGGTTGTCTTCCATTCATCATGAGGTCTAACCCTGATTTGATGATAGCCTGACTTCAAATCCACCTTGGAGAAATAACAAGAGCCTCCCAAATTGTCTAACAAATCCTCAATCCTTGGCATTGGAAATTTGTATCTAATTGTAATCTTATTGATGGCTCTAGAGTCAGTACACATCCTCCACGTGCCTCCCTTCTTTGGTGCAAAGACAGTGGGTACAACACAAGGGCTCAAACTCTTTCTCATTATCCCTTTCTCTAACAAATCTTGAATCTGTTTTGCTATCTCTGCATTTTGACTTGGTGTCATCTTATATGCTGCCTTGTTTGGCAAATTTTCTCCAGGAATAATGTCTATCTAATGGCTTATTTCCCTCATAGGTGGTAATGCACTTGGTAACCCATTATCTACTATCTCATGGTACCTTTCCAATAATGTTTGTACCTCTGGTGGTATGCTGACTTTCTCATTAGCCTCCTCCTTTGGCTTCACTACTACTACACAACAAACCTCTTTCTCCTTCTTCATAACCTTGAGTAACTCCTTCCCACTCAAGAGCATCACACTAGTTCCCACATGCTTCTCTTCATTAGGTTCTTGTAATGGATCCATTTGGAACTTCTTTCCTAGCTTGGTGATTACATATCTATTCCTTTCACCATCATGTATGGCCTTCACATCATACTTCCATGGGCATCCTAGATGAAGGTGACATGCATCCATGGGTAATATGTCACATAGGACCTTGTCCTTATATTCTCCTATTTCAAACTCCACCATAGTTTGTTCATCTACCACTATTTGATGTCCCTTTTTTAACCATGATACCTTGTAGGGAGTGGTATGAGGTATCCTTCTAAGCTTTAGTTTGTCCACCATCTTTGTTGATACTATATTTTTAGTGGATCCAGAGTCCACTATCACTTTGCGTATCTTTCCATGAGACCTACAAGAAGTCTTAAATAAGCTCTTCCTCTGAGGTGGCTCTATTATATTGGGAATCTTCAGTAAAGTCCTTCCTAACATAAGGTTCTCTCCATCCAATACTAGCCTTGCCTTGGAGATTGGTCAAGTGACACTTTGGGTGTCCTCTTCTTGCACTAACTAATTCCTCCTTCACCCATTGATGATGAAGAAGTCTTTTCAGGACACCTACCCATTGTATGCCCCACTTGATTGCAATTATAACATCTACTGGTGAAGACTGAATTAGCTCTTCCTTGGGACTAAAACCTACCTCTTGGTGGTCCTCTTCCTCTATATCCTCCTCTTTGAAATGAACTCCTATACTGATTTCCTTCATTTTTTTTAGTAGGTGGTGTCTCTTCTATCCTATTTGAGCCTTGTCCTCTCCCAAAGGTACTCCTGCCTCTAAATCCTCTATTATTGCTAGTACCCCTATCTATTTGTTGGAAATAATTCTCATTCCTCCTCCTATCCTTCTCCTCTGCTCTCAAGGATAATTGAAAACACTTGTGCATATTGTCAGGAGCCATCATACTGATTTCATCTTGGATCCCTTGCCTCAATCCATTGAGGTACCTTACCTCCTTCTCTACCTCTTCTTCCTATCTTCTTTCTCTTAGACTCAACTTGTTAAACTCTTCAGTATAGGTACTGACTGATAACTCCCTTTTCCTTAAGTTCTGCAACTTTTGATACATTTGTCTCTCATAATCAATGGGCAAGAACTGTGCCCTCAACCCAATTTTCATCCTCTCCCATGAGACTATCTTCTTTTTCCCATTAGTGATCCTATCATCCTGCATCATGTTCCACCACATCAATGTAGATCCTTTGATTCTAGCCTTGGCATAGTTGACTCTCTTCTCATCTGACACTTCCTTGTAATCAAACTAATTGTCTATGACCTCTAGCCAATCCAACAACTCTTCACCATTCAAACTTCCACTATAGTAAGGAATGTATTCCATACTATCCTTGTTGATGAACTTGAAAGCATCCAAGAATACCTTGTCTTTATCTACCTCCACTTCTTTTCCTTTTCTAGATGTCTCACCTGTTCGGCTTTCATCTTCATCCTCACTCTCATCACCCCATTTAGTAACTATCTTCTTACCTTTTGGTTCTGAAAGGGTGGCCTTTGCCAATAGTTCTTGGACCAAGTCCACTATAGAACCCCTTCTCATTGCCTTGGGTGGCATTTTTTCAACCTCTTGAATCTCCTCCCCTTCAAACATACACAAACTTCAATAAATTCTGGCTCTGATACCACTCTGATGCAGAGGGTTTAGGAATCTATCATTTTTTCCTTTTCCAAAATGTTTCTAACCTCTCATAACCATCCAATGGTTACTCCTTGTAGTGTTCTCCTTCAATGTGGATCTCAAAGATCCTCTCTATCAACTTCTCCTCAAAGGTATAGTTGATTTTTAGAAGAATCAATACTTCTAGGTTCACTTAGCCCTTCAAGTCCCTAGGCTTCTTCACTAGATCTCCCCTCTAGAATCCAAAACCATCACTTAGGCTCTTCCCACACATCAAATTGAACCCTAATTATGTCCTTGTCACTTCAAAATTCCCTTGGAACCCTTTCCCACACTTCTAGATACTTTACCAAGTCTTTTGCTATCAAATTCACTAGGAGGCCTAATTGGCTCATTTCCTAGTAGGTCTATTTTCATTGTTTTTGGTCTAATGCTCCCAAATTTACCAAAAAACCTCACAAAAGTCCTTGAAAATATTCAAGGTATCCATCAACACTAATAAAATCCAAAATCCTGGCTTTTGGTTGCACCCATAACCCTAGTTACCAATAGACCCTAATTTTTAGCCTAGTAATTAGGCCTCTGGACCAGTCTGAACCAATTGTCACCAAATTGGTCTTCAAGCTTCATTTCACTTTCTCCCACCTTTTTATTCTTCAAAGAGACTCGTTAGGGCTTCTACACATGCCTCTAAGTCCTTCCTCCAAGATCATGGGTGCTCGATCCAACTCCTTCTTTACCCTATCCAGGCTCACCTGTTCCTAAAAGTCAGCCATAGGGCTTCCTTGAAGGTCTAGAAAATTCATGGAAAAAACAAAAATGAAAGAAAAAACACTATATATAGAATCTAACCTTTCATCCCCTATGTTTCAGCCATTTCCACCAGTGGATGCTTAGGTTAGAGCCATTACAAGAACTAGGACTCTGTAAATGGAGTTTGTAGACCAATGCCTTAAAATCTAATTCAAATTGCACTACACTAAACTAGAAATTAAAACAATCAATGCAAAAGAAATATAACATGAAACTCTACACCACCATGGGTCCTGATCTCTCAATTCAATCTGTACAGGACCATATAGAGAACAAGAAACCCTGCAACCTAGTAAGAACTATAGTATCTCATCCGTACAGGAGGTACACAATGATGATAATCAATATGAAACTTCATTAACCCTCAAAAATCATCAATCACATGCTCATATACCAAGCATGAGTGGTTACAACTACTCCAACTCATTTTGCAACTTTTTTCAAGAAGTTGCAAAAGCTGCTCGAGCAACTTTTTACATTGAGTGCCATTTGGCTCTTTTGGTCACCTCAAAGAGTGTGATTGACTTGTAGGACCCTAGTTAAGACACTTAGGGTCCTAAGACATATTCTAAACCCTTCCTACACAAAAAATAGCACATTTGGTCTTTATAGGCCATATAGGCCAAATGGACCACAATACCTTTCATGAGCTTATTTGGCTCTTACAAACATTTAGGTTGTAAACCTTGGACCTTGGATCCAATCTATTGGATCTTATTCCCAACCACACAAAACACCTATCATAACCCTAAACACTCACCAACCTAGAAAAATGGGAGGGTTCTTTGCACCACATCATCATGTACTGGATCAGACCCATATTTTAGTACAAACTTGTCGCACGAACAAAAATAGAGGTCTATAGTAGAGTTAGTCTCTGAATTTTCATGTTTACTTGGATGCAAGATGGATTCATGTTATGCACATTTAGGTTATGATAGAAGACTCATTAGGAAATAATTTCCCTTATTCCTTGAACGTCGTACTCTTGGTGATGTGATTTGTAGCGCATGACCTTGTGAGGTCTTATTCGGTGTCAACCTATGGGATGTGGCATGTTTTACCTTGTGCAAAGATAATTTGTGGATTATGGAGTATGTTGGCCAGCTAATATTTGTTATTAGCTTGTCCAAGATCCCCTGTGTATCTTAACAAGAGTTTATGTTATCATTTTTATTAGGAAAGTCCAACTTGGTGCATGTTGGTCAATTTTCATGTTTCAGTGCAAAATTTCATTGAAAATTGCCCAGTTGAAGAAATAGGGTTTATTAATTGCCAAGGGTTTCAAAATAATTTTGTTCAAGTCTAAAAAACCCTACCTTGTTCTATTTCCATGTTACTTTTTGTTTAACTTAAACCATTTTAAGTCATGTGTGTTAAGTCGTCGGGTGGGGCCAAGTCTTTTTAAGTTGTCAAACCTAGCAGGCCCTTTTAATTTTTCCCTAATTCTAAGAGTTCCCAATTGATTAAATCTTTCCTAAGTCATGATGTATGGTAAATCAAGTTTGATCTCTTTTAGATCTAATGGTATGCGTGATTCTTGATGAGGCATATTAATGCCATACTCTAGACACCCTAGGATATCATTTGCTAGGTCTTTTTCCTTGTTATGATATACTTTCTCCAAGAGTTTTATACTCAGTATGGTTATTAAATGGCATGCTGCCACTAGACTGCTATCATGTTTTAAACATACTTAATATGCTACACTTGGATAAATATACTATATTACTTGCTTTGAAGTTATGATTATGTTTTTAATGATTAAAATAGTTGTTTGAATGTAAATGATCATTCGTATTTTGGTGTTTATTACCATGAATGTCTTTTATCCTAAGCTTTGAAGTGCAGTGCATCAAAATAGAAATTTTTGTCTTGACCAGGTAAAGCATATTCATTCACTGAATGCTTGACCAGGTCTTTCAAAAAGCTCCATTGGAGAAGCATTAACGCAGCACTAGCAAAGTATTTCCAGATGATCAAGGTGGCAGTTGCCCATAAAAGACCAAGGCAACATGATGAATTCTCTAAGGGAATCTAGGAGAGAGTGGGAAGTTAGATTTTTTGTCGCACCAGCTCTTTCCTCTTTTCTAGATCTAATATGTTTCAATCTTATAGCTTTCCTTCTTTTCTGTTAGTAGTGTTGTAATAAATTTCTACCTATTTCTTCGGCGTGATTAGTTAGTTGTTAGAATTTTTCCTTTAAATAAAGCCACGCTCCTATGTGAGAAAGGGGGGCATTATCAGTTTACTATCAATATAGTTTTTTGTTGGTTTTTGGTTTATATATCTCTGCACTGAGATGTTCAATTAATGAACAAATGAAGTGTTGAGATTTAAATTTGCATAATTATGATTGGGATACTTATCCAAGGGGGCCCACTTGGTGAGAAAACCATAGCTAGTTAGATTCATTCTAGTTAAACTTAATTTCATGCATTTTTGCTATTTCAGTATTAAGTGTCAAACTATTCCTGCAGCCAAAGCCATAGACTAGCTAACGCTTCATGCAGCCAAAGCAGTGGAACAACTGAAGTATCAAGGCATAGTCTGCAAGAGTCTTCATATTTTGTTGGTATCTTCACTTCTATAATTTCCATTCCAATAATTACTTCTCTACAGCTTTAGTTTAAGTATCATTCTAGTATTTATTTCCTACAAACATAAGTTAGTTTCCTTTTAGCATTTCTTTCCTATAGAAACTGTACAATGTATGGATGAGTGACACTTGGTACATATACCTTGCTGGCCCATTTCAAGAAATGCATCCCTGGGTTGACATATTAAATGATTTTTTCTAAGGAGGATAAACTGCTCGGTTGGATGTCTAATCCCTGAATTCAGAATTATACCTAGTTTTTGAGCCTTTATAAAAAGCCATCATTTTTTGTGCCGTTGCCGGGGATGGTGTCCAGCCTAGTCCTCACTAAGCCATTTCTAGGATTTTATTTCATTTATCCTTTCATTTCCTATAGCCAATGGATGTCCTCCAATTGAAGACTCTCCTACAACTAATAATTCCCTTCAATCATTACTTTGACTCTGCACGTACGCAGCCATAATAAAATTTTCATTTCCCACAAAAATATCTCCTTCCATAATAAAGCAAACATCATTGAATAAAATGCTGACAAGTCGTACTGTAACATTTTTAGGGGATTATGATGACATGAAAGGCTTGGACCCAAAGCTATGTACCCATTGGATTTACATAAAAGAAGCTAAACCCTTGTTAGGTAGTTTCAAAGACATTTCTTCCCTGCATTAAGAGAAATAGTAAAAACATAACTACAAAAACTTCTTAATGTTGGATTCATATATCCAATACCAGACAGCTAGTGGGTTTCCTAATTAGTAATAGTTCCAAAAAAAAGATGTAAATGGCAAGTGTGTGTGGACTATAGGGAACTCAACAATGCAACTAAAAAGGATCACTTTCCCCTTCCATTCATTGACCAAGTGTTAGACTCCTTACCATGCAAAAAGTGCTTCTCCTTCCTATATGGGTATAGTGGATACAATTAAATCTAATTTTTTCCTGAGGATTAGGAAAAGACTACATTCACCTGCCCATGGGGAACTTTTGCCTATTCAGTCTTTCCCTTTGGACTCTGCAATGCACCAGCAACATTCCAAAGAGTACTTATCATCATTTTTATTGATATCTCTCATGACTGTATGAAGATTTATATATGGATGACTTTACAACATATGGAAAAACTTATGAGGAAGCTCTGAAGAACCTAGATAAAGTTCTTAAAATATGTGAGGAACTCAACTTGTCTTTGAAAAATGAGAAGTGCTTCATGATGATGCGAGAAGGGATAGTAGTGCTAGGTCACTATATATCTACTACTGGAATCCAAGTGGACCTAGCCAAAATTGAAGTTATTAAAAATCTTCCAACACCAACCAAGCAAAAAGATGTCTGAAGTTTTCTTGGACACGCTGGTTACTACAGAAGATTTATAAAAGACTTCAACAAAATGACCAGTCCCCTGCATTCTCTGCTCACCAAGGATTCATAATTTATATGGGTGCCAAATTGTGATAAAGCCTTCCTGTAGTTAAAGTTGGTTCTCACTCAGGCTCCTACTTTGTGGAGACCTAACTGGGCATTACCATTCCACATTCATACAGATGCCTCAGATCATGCAGTAGGAGTTGTACTAGGACACAAAGAAGGTATGGTAGAACATGCAATATATTTCATTAGCAAAAATCTTCAAGGAGAAGAATTGAATTACATAGTCACACAGAAGGAGCTTTTAGCCGTTATTTATGCTTTGAAAAAATTCTTCCACTACATCATAGGCTACCAAATATTTGTGCATGTTGATCATGCAGCCATTAAGTATCTCGCTAATAAACATGTGATCACAAGAAGATTAGCTAGATGGCTTCTACTGTTATAGGAGTATGACATCACAATAGTGGATAAGCCAGACAAGTCAAATTTGGTTGCAGAATTCCTCTCATGATTGCAGAATGTAGATGAACCACACATCATTGATGATAGCTTCCCTGATGATCACTTGTTCTCCATTTCAGCTAAAACCCCTTGGTATGCCAATATTTCTAACTACTTATTTTCTCAAAAGGTACCTCCATATTTCTCACCAAAAGAAAAGAGACTCCTCATAGAAAATACTTTCAACTTTTCATGGATTACTGATTGTCTATTCTATAATGGACCTGATCAAATATTGAGGAGGTGTGTCAAGGAGGATGAGACCTATGACATCCTCCATGCATGTCATGATGAGCCTTGTGGAGGGAATTTTGTAGCTAAAAGAACAAAAATGAAGATATTGAACACTGGATATTATTGGCCAACCCTCCATAAAGATGCAGTCAACTACACAAGGAAATGTGATTGATGCCAACGGATGGGGTGACCAACAAAGTCTAATGAAATGCCTCTCTTTCCACAAGTGGTAGTCACTCCATTTGATAAATGGGGGTTATATTTTTTCAAACCCATCAGTCCTTCATCCAACGACAATTTATATATTCTTGTGTGCATAGACTACGTAACAAAATGGGTGAAGGTATGATCCATGAAACATGCCCAGGAAAACAAGCTGGTTGAGTTCTTATATGAAGAAAACTTTACAAGATATGGTGTGCCAAGAGAAGAGATTACAAATCAGGGTGCTCAATTTACATTAACATTGATCACTGCCCTAATGAGTGAATATAATATTCACCACAGGAAATCAAGTCCATATCACCCACAGGTGAATGGATAGGCAGCAATAACAAATAGGGAGATAGAAGCCATCCTCACAAAAAATGGTGCAGTTACATAAAAAGTACTAGAGTGCAAGGTTATAAGAGACAGTCTGGGCGTATAGGATCAATGACATGGAAGACAACAATTGGTTTCACCCCTTTTGAATTAGTTTATGGAAATAATATTGTAATGCTTATAGAATTTGAGCATAAGACCTTGTGAATGACATTACAACTAAACATTGATCTTCCAGTAGCGCAACGCAATAGGATCCTGCAGCTTAACCATCTGGATGAAACAAGAAAGGTAGCCCTGCAGTAGATTGGGATGATCTAGATACAACGCAAAAAGTGGCATGACTCCAATATCCTCAACAAATGATTTATTTCTGGTGATTGGGCCCTTTTGTATGACTCTCGATATCAAGAGACACAAGGTAAGTTTACTACAAGATGGCTTGGTCCTTATGAAATTGAACATGTGTATGCTAATGGTGTGGTACAATTATCAGCAATCGACCCTGTATGTTTCAAGTTGCTAGTAAATGGCCATAGACTTCATCTATACCATAATGTAGAAACAAAGGTCAACTTCCTACGGTAGTTTGAGATTTCTCCTACTGCAGTTGAACCCCCTACAGCCAATAATGATCCTATAGTCAATGTTCCTCTATTAACCACATATGCTACAAAGATAAAGCTCCCACAAAAATGTCCTGCAACATCAACTGACACACCACTATGACACAGTGTTCATCTGAACACAAAAAAAATGGAGAAGGGCAATGACTGGCTCTACCCATGACATTCCTATTAAGGAACCCATGGACGTACAACCACAAGCAGATAGTTCATTCATAGGGTGTCATCATATGATGGAGGAAGATCCTGCAGCCACTATTTTGAGCCAGGCAACAAAACAAAAAGAAACAAAGCAAAAAGAAATCTCTAATGTATCTTCTTCTCATCCAGGGAATGTTAAAATGTATGACATTTTGGTAGCTTTGGTGCCAGTTCCACCAAAAAATCAAGAGGAAATCCTAGTACATCTAGTTCCACCAAGAAATCAAGAAAAGGTAACAGTACACTCCCTATCTATTGATTACTTTACACAAGTCTAGTATGAAAAATCTACGTGGGAGTTGGAAAGAGATAAATTGAAAAAAGAAATAGGAATGCAAAAGTAGGAAATTTAACTTCTGTAAGGAAAGTTGGATTCATTAACAAAATTAGTTCTTAAGATAATTGAATGTAGGCCACCTCCTAGGGTTTATGTCCTATGTTTAAAGGATCAATTTTTAATGTTCAAATTGATGAGGGTTCTTAGGGATCCGAGTATCGACATAAGCACACCTCAAAAATTTGTGGTTAGATATGAGGCATCACCAAATTTTATTAGGAATCTTTTGTGTGAAATGTACATGCATAATCATGTCATTCCATCCAACACTGACTAGAATCCTCTATTATTTATTGGTGATATTCACTTATCTTCTCTATTTCCATGGGTAATAAATGAGATCAACTATAGGGAGAAGTTGCACAAATACAAGGAGATTGAATGATCCATTACACTTCCCCTACATCTTGAGAGTGGCTCACCTAGAAGGTTGTATTGTAATTGGTTAGAAATTGTTTATGGATTCAATGACTCCACACACAAAAGGAGAATACTAGATAACATGGAATAGGTCTTTACAGAATTTGAAAGGCTATCATTAGCAGAAGGACACAAAGTGGCAAAAGGGTTACAACAAAGATGGTCTAGATTAACTATGGCCTTAAAGAAGGTGAAGCCCCATGGTCTCATTAACTTTCAAGTTGTGATGCATCGGTTCCAATGGTACATACAGTTGGGATGATAGCCACGACTAGAGAGGTGGTTACCCCTCACCTTCCAGCCTCCTCTTCTATTATGGCCACTATACAGCTGCATGGATAATGAGATAGACGAGAAATTGGAGATGAGTAGGTGCATAAAGATAGAACATACAAATGGTTTCTACTGGTGAGTGGGCAGTTCAATGACTGGAGAGACTCGGGAAGGAGACCTTAGGATACTTGCAAAGATCAGAAATGTTTCAGTGCCTAAGGACCGACACTAGTCTCCGTAGGTGGAAATGATGAGGCATATTAATGTCATACTCTAGACACCCTAGGATATCATTTGCTAGGTCTTTTTCCTTATTATGATATACTTGCTCCAAAAATTTTATAATTAGTACTGTTATTATATGGCATGCTGCCACTAGATTGCTATCATGGTTTAAACATACTTAATATGCTACACTTGGATAAATATACTATATTACTTGCTTTGAAGTTATGATTATGTTTTTAATAAGTAAAATAGTTGTTTGAATGTAAATGATCATGCGTACTTTGGTTTTTATTACCATGAATGTCTTTTATCCTAACCTTTGAAGTGCAACACATTGAAATAGAAATTGTTGTCTTGACCAGGTAAAGCGTATTCATTTACTGAATGCTCAACCCGGTCTTTCAGCAAGCTCCAGCGGAGAAGCACTAGCAAAGGATTTCTACATGATCAAGGCGGCACTCACCCAACAAAGACCAAGGAAATGTGATGAATTCTCTGAGGGAATCTAGGAGAGAGTGGGAAGTTAGATTTGTTGTCGCACCAACTCTTTCCTCTTTTCTAGATCTAATATGTTTCAATCTTATAGCTTTCATTCTTTTCTGTTAGTAGTTTTGTAATAAAGTTTCACCTATTTCTGTGGTGTGATTAGTTAGTTCTTAGAATTTTTCCTTTAAATAAAGCCCCACTCCTGCGTGAGAAAGGGGGGCATTATCAGTTTATTAGAAATATAGTTTTTTGTTGTTTTCTAGTTTATATATCTCTGTACTGAGATATTTAATCAATGAACAAATGAAGTGTTCAGATTTAACTTTTCTTAATTGTGATGGGATACTCATCCAAGGGGGCCCACTTGGTGAGAAATCCATAGCTTGTTAGATTCATTCTAGTTAAACTTACTTTCATGCATTTCTACTATTTTAATGTTAAGTGTCAAACTGTTCCTGCAGCCAAAGCCACATACTAGCTAACGCTTCTTGTAGCCAAAGTAGTGGAACAACTGAAGTATCATAGCATAGTCTAAAAGAGTCTTCATATTTTGTTGGTATCTTCACTTCTGTGATTTCCATTCCAGTACTTACTTCTCTACAACTTTAGTTTAAGTACCATTCTAGTATTTATTTCCTACAAACATAAGTTAGTTTCCTTTTAGCATTTCTTTCCTGCAGCAACTGTAGAATGTATCACTGAGTGACACTTGGTGCATATACCTTGCTGGCCCATTTCAAGTAACACATCCCCGGGTTGACATATTAAATGAGTTTTTATAAGGAGGATAAATTATTTGGTCAGATGTACAATCTCGAGTTCATAATTAAACCTAGTTTCTAAGCCTTTATAAAAAGCCATCAATCCCGCTATGATAAGATGTAAAGCCTTTATTCTTCGCGGCTTCATGATTGTGTGACACCTAGCAGATGGTTGACCCTAGGTGGAGCTCAAGACAAATGATAGATGTCAGTCAGATCAAAGAACATCTAATGGTTGGCGCATTACCACTATGAAAAGATGCTTGAACTTTATTCTTCATGGTATTCCAACCTTGTGACATGTGTGTCGGATGACATCACAACGTAGTTGTGAATAAAGTTAAATCAACCATCAGATCAAGGTTGATCCAACAATTATCACAAGCTCGTGATTGAAAGATGCAAGACCTTTTACCATTGCGGCTTCACAATCGAATGACACGTGCTCAAGATTGAGAAGTTAAAAATGATAAAGTCAGATGAGATCTAACAATTTTTGTGAAACCATGATGAGAAGTTAAAATAATTGTATTCATTATGGCTTCACAACTAAGTGTCACGTGTCATAGGTGATGTCATGTTTCTCAATCTTCAGGGAAGTTAAAGAAAGAAAAGATCCGATCAATCTGACAGTTGTTAGAAGCCCGCAATGAGAAGTTGCAAGGTTTTTAGTCATTGCGGCTTCGCAACTGAATGACATGTAGCCCTGCAATCTTGTGGAGGTGTATGTTTGATTGGGTAAAGTCATATTTGATCTGACGATTATCGCAAGCCCGCAATGGAAAGCTGCATGATTTTTAGTCATCGCGACTTTGCGACTGACTGACATATCTCCAAGGCAAAAAAGTAAATAAGTACTAGCATTTCTTTGTTAGGTGGTTGCCATGTCTTGCTTTCTCATTGGTCGACTTTCAAGGTGGGATTTTAAGGTGGATCTGGTCTTAAATAATTTGATCTGAGCCATAGGATTTGTTTGCATGAAGATTCATTGACTGTCAGAATTCAAATTTTTTAAAAGTGAACATTTTGTTCATTGGTGGCACTCAATTCTATTTCTATAAAACTTATTGTGATATGTGCTACCATTGAAGTTTTTGGGTTAATAGTTGTTGTCACTCAGGTGTCATTTCACAAGGTTTTCATTCTATGAAGAGAAAATTTGTTTCCTAAGAGTAGCGCTATCAAGATTTTGCAAAAGGATGAAATATTCAAGTTTTCAGAGCTACAATTTCTGGGTTTCAAAACAAGTAAGTTCATTTTTTGAATCTATTTTCGTAGGGGTTTTGTGAATTGTGTGATATATTTTAAAGCAAAAACCCTAGTTTTAGAAAAATGACACCATGAAGGGATTTCACTAGCAAAATTGAGTATAAGGATAGGGTTGTGTACAATGATTTCCTTGTTCAATTGGACCGATCCACAAATGATGTAGTTGTATCATCTTAAAATGGAAGCACTTCCATCTTGGTAGGTTTAGCACCCTCATTTAGTGCATATTTCATGATAGATTTGCATTTAGGATGCATTTGCACTTGGTTCTTCATTTCTAGGTGAAATTAGGGTTAGGATCCCAAGGATTCTCCTTGATTTCCCTTTTCTATGGCTCTATTTTCTAAGTAGGATCTAGGTATTGGTCCTCCTAGTCCTCATCACATTCATTCTAGGTCTCTGTGCCCTTTTCCAACACTCTACCCTATTTTCTCACCATTTCCAAGTCTCTGGCTGACCCTGAGACTTCCTATTTTCAAAGTTGACTAGCCCTGAACCTTTGGGTTAGGGTTGAGGTCGACCCTAACCTAGGTCAAGGTCAAGGTCAACCTTGACCCTTGTCAGATTTTGGTCCCCCTTTTCAAATTGTGTTCACAACGGGCCCCAAAATCAATGTCGGGCCTCTAGATCCAATTGCTAAAGGGTTTTAATTTCAAATTCATTTAATTATTTTCCCTCCTTAGTTGGTTATTGTGATTGGACCATAATTCAAGGTGAAATTTGAACTATGGGCCCTTACATTGCCCGAGGAGCCTTGCCTTGAAATCTCTATATAAGCACTCTCTTTTGCCTGCATTTACACACAATCGATTGAAGCAAGCAAGCGATGATGAGGAGATGATGCAAGATTGCAAGAGGATGATATAGAATATCAATATATCAATGTTATCAAGCTATTATGGACATTCATTTGGAGCAAGAAAGATTCCTTCTTCCTTGATCCACCTTTTTCAACATTCATGCATTCAAAGATACAATCATGGGGTAGCAATTACGGATTGTGAGTTTGGTAGGAGTACTTTACCCTTGAGGGCTTGGTATGCTTTCTTTGTCATATTCAAATCTATACATTTCTTTCTCATATCAATTCATGATAGAGCTTTTAATTTAGAGGATTAGATCTTGGCATTGCACATTCAATACACACACACATTCTATTACATTCGGCTATTCGTAGAGGTGGAGATCACCAAAATAGGGGTTTGACTAAGGAAAAACCCTATATAGCCACCCTAAAACACCATTTTCACATATCTACATTCATTGTTTCAGAAATTACAAAGCAAATATGAGTACCTTTTTTGGAAAACTTCCAGGATCTGTGAACAGATTTTTCGTCAAAATAGTACAAGTCAAGGTTGACATAAAGGGGTAAGATTGTGCCCTAGGATAAGATCTTACCCCGGCATCTGGGTCAAGGTCAACCTTTCTCAGAAAAGAAAAAGCTTTCTAGGTTTTCTTTGTCTTTGTTTTCCTGTCCCAGATCTGGTTGCATAATTTCTCGAAACCCAGTACAGACACCAAAAAATAGGTATTTCCAGATCAGCTTTATTATGAGGTATGTATTTCATCTTATTTAATTTTAGTATTCTTTACAAGCATTTGCAGATTTACATCACTTATTATATGAATTTATATGTATTATGGAGAATGTTGGTTTAGGGCCTCCATTAGATGCATTATTAAAATCCCTACCTTTCCATCATATTTTTCCACCCTACATTTTGGTGAACCCATTTACGACAACTCTTTCTTTTTGGTGTTAGATTTGAATTTTATGTTAGATCTTACATGGTTATAAAAGTAGTTTTCTTTTATGCTCTTGGATTTCTATTTCAAAAATACAAAAAAATTGCAAAATTCCTTTAAAAATACAAAAACATTTACATTTTCCATGCTTGTAGTTTTACTTTGTGTCCAACATGTATGATTTTTGTTTTGAATAATTTGATGAGGCTTTTGTTGTACAAGAGGATAGATCCCTTAATGAGGTACATGGAAGTGAGGATGAAAATTGATCAAATGAGATCTGCATTGATCCTATTCCTATTTCACTCTCCTCCACAACCTCTTCAATTGACCTTTACCATAGGGTGTGTGCATGGTTACCTTCATGTTCCACTATTTGCAACATTGATACACCTAAAATGATATATCCTAAACCTTTTTTGATGGTGAAAGGATGTCCTCAAATAACAATTAAGGTTAAACCTAGAGATCCTTTGGATTTCTTGGATAACATAGATTATGTTTCTCATGCTTATCGCACATGGAATAACCCTCAGCTTACTATTCTAGTTTCTTTACCACCTTCTCAACCTGTGCTTCCTCAAGCTCCTAGGTTTCCCTCTACCTTTAAGGAGTATGACTTAGTATAACAATTACGTGCTGCTCCTGCTAAGATATCTTTATGGGAATTTCTTCAGACTTCCCTGACATATCATGAGGCATTGCAAAAGGATTTATCTACCCTTCTTGATTTTCCTCCTAATCAAGAGAACATTAATTCCTTTTTGGAGTGCATGCATACTATGCCTTCTATACCTCCTATTGTGTTTACCAATGATGATTTACCTTCCGTTGAGGAGCAAAATCAATATGATGCTCTTATGGTTGCTATTTCTATTAATCAAGGTATCATTCGTAGAATTTTAATTGACAATGGATCTAGGCTTAATGTTTGTAGCATGGATATGATTAAGGAAATTAAGGCTGATATTACAACTATTCAATCTAATAATGTCCCTATTCGTGGATTTGACAATATTGCAAAGAGAACTTTGGGCATTATAAACTTACCTGTTAAAGTTGGTCCAGTTATTCTTAATACACCTATTCATGTTATGCCTAGACCTCTCAATTATAACCTTCTTTTAGGTAGACCTTGGTTACATACTATGAATGTAGTTCCTTCTACACTTCATCACAAGGTTAGGTTCATTTATAACAATTCGATGTATACATTACATGCGGATGATGTGCCAAATCCTTTCTTAAATGCGGAATACGTTAAAGTTTTTGAGCCTATCTGACCAAGCAAAGAGACTGAAAAGAAACATGAGATTAAACAAACTGAAGCTATATCTTCTTCTTTGACTAAGGATGATTGGGGAACATTGGAATTTAATCCTTCTTTCATTAGAGAATATAAAGTCTCTGATTTGGAATTTATCAAACAACAAAGTGAATTTGAAAAACAAGTGTTTACTCCTTCCCCTCTTTCTGAGGAATTAAAAAGTAACTTGTTGCCACCTCAATTGAAGAAACAATTGAAACAATAAAACCTGATTGCTATGACATTGTGACATACGCCGCTCCTTGGACTCCATTTGATATGGCTGATAGATATGGTTCTGGTTATCATATGCTCAAGAAATCAGAATTTAATGGGAAAGGATGTGGTAAATACGAGCAAGGTATACAAGTACCTTTAGATAACGAAATTTATGATTACACATATGGATTGGGATTCAATCCTTATAAACAACCATCAACTTTTCGTCTCAATGTTAATCATATCTATGGTGGACATTTGAAGTTGGTTAACCCGCTCCTCCTTGACATAAGGTGTACTAGGACCCCTAGGAAGTCCCAATGACCCATTTTGACACATTTGAATGCTCAACTATGTTTGAAGGGGTCGTAGGGCCCATTAAGATACACTTGAGCATTCTAGTGTGTCCATAGGGGCATGAGGACTTCCTAGGGGTCCTAACTCATGATAAGGCAAATTAGGACCCCTAGAAAGTCTCCATGACCCCTTTTGACACATTTGAACCCTCAAGTGTGTCCAAAGGGGTCGTAGGACCCTTTAGGACACACTTGAGGGTTCCAATGTGTCGAAAGGGGTCATGGGGACTTCCTAGGGGTCCTAACGTGTGATAAGGTGTACTATGACCCCTAGGAAGTCCTCATGACCCCTTTTGACACATTTGAATTCTCAAGTGTGTCCGAAGGGGTTGTACAACCCCTTAGGACACACTTGAGGGTTCCAATGTGTTGAAAGGGGTCGTGGGGACTTCCTAGGCATCCTAACACGTGAGAAGGCGTACTAGGACCCCTAGGAAGTCCCCATGACCTCTTTTGACACATTAGAACCCTCAAGTGTGTCCTAAGGGGTCCTACGACCCCTTAGGACACACTTAAGGGTTCCAATGTGTCGAAAGGGATCATGGGGACTTCCTAGGGGTCCTAATGTGTGATAAGGCATACTAGGACCCCTAGAAAGTCCTCATGACCCCTTTTGACACATTTGAATGCTCTAGTGTGTTCGAAGGGGTTGTAGGACCCTTCATGACACACTTGAGGGTTTGAATATGTTGAAAGGGGTCATGGGGACTTCCTAGCGGTCCTAACGCGTGATAAGGCATACTAGGACCCCTAGGAAGTCCACATGACCCTTTTTGACACATTTGAACCCTCAAGTGTGTCCGAAGGGGTCATAGGACCCCTTAGGATACACTTGAGCATTCCAATGTGTTGAAAGGGGTCATGGGGACTTCCTAGGGGTCCTAACATGTGATAAGGCATACTAGGACCCCTAGGAAGTCCCCACGACCCCTTTTGACACATTTGACCCCTCAAGTGTGTCTAAAGGGGTCGTAGGACCCCTTAGGACATACTTGAGGGTTCCATTGTGTCGAAAGGGGTCATGGGGACTTCCTAGGGGTCCTAACGCATGATAAGACATACTACGACCCCTAGGAAGTCCTCATGACCCCTTTTGACACATTTGAACACTCAAGTGTGTCCGAAGGGGTCGTAGAACCCCTTAGGACACACTTGAGCATTCAAATGTGTCCATAGGGGTCATGGGGACTTCCTATGGGTACTAACATGTGATAAGGCGTACTAGGACTACTAGGAAGTCCCCATGACCCCTTTTGACACATTTGAACCCTTAAGTGTGTTAGAAAGGGTCATAGGACCCCTTGGGACACACTTGAGGGTTCTAATGTGTTGAAAGGGGTCATGGGGACTTCCTAGGGGTCCTAACATGTGATAAGACATACTAGGACCCCTAGGAAGTCCTCATGACCCCTTTTTACACATTTGAATGCTCAAGTGTGTCTAGAGGGGTCGTACGACCCCTTTGGACACACTTGAGGGTTACATTGTGTTGAAAGGGGTCATGGAGACTTCCTAGTAGTCCTAACACATGATCAACCATACTAGGACCCCTAGGAAGTCTTCATGACCCCTTTTGACACATTTGAATGCTCAAGTGTGTCCGAAGGGGTCATAGGACCCCTTAGGACACACTTGAGCATTTTAATGTGTCCATAGGGGTCATGGGGACTTCTTAGGGGTCTTAACATGTGATAAGGCATACTAGGACCCCTAGGAAGTCCCCATGACCCCTTTGGACACATTTGAATGCTTAAGTGTGTTTGAAGGGGTCATAGTACCCCTTAGGACACACTTGAGGGTTCCAATGTGTTGAAAGGGGTCATGGGTACTTCCTAGGGGTCTTAACGTGTGATAAGGTATACTAGGACCCCTAGGAAGTCCCCATGACCCCTTTTGACACATTTGAACCCTCAAGTGTGTTCGAAGGGGTTGTAGGACCCCTTAGGACACACTTGAGCATTCCAATGTGTCGAAAGGGGTTATGGGGACTTCCTAGGGGTCCTAACATGTGATAAGGCAGACTAGGACCCCTAGGAAGTCCTCATGACACATTTTGACACATTTGAATGCTCAAGTGTGTCCAAAGGGGTCGTAGGACCCCTTAGGACACACTTGAGGGTTCTAATGTGTTGAAAGGGGTCATGGGGACTTCCTAGGGGTCCTAACACATGATATGGAACACTAGGACCCCTAGGAGGACCTCATGACCCCTTTTGACACATTTGAACCCTCAAGTGTATCCAAAGGGAATGTAGGACCCCTTAGGACACACTTGAGGGTTCCAATGTGTCGAAAGGGGTCATGGGGACCTCCTAGGGGTCCTAACACATGATAAGGCATACTAGGACCCCTAGGAAGTCCCCATGACCCCTTTTGACACATTTGAATCCTCAAGTGTGTCTGAAGGTGTCGTAGGACCCCTTAGGATACACTTGAGGGCTCCAATGTGTTGAAAGGGGTCATGGGGACTTCCTAGGGGTCCTAACATGTGATAATGCATACTAGGACCCCTAGGAAGTCTCCATGACCCCTTTCGACACATTGGAACCCTTAAGTGTGTCCGAAGGGGTCGTAGGACCCCTTCGGACACACTTGAGGGTGCCAATGTGTCAAAAGGGGTCATGGGGACTTCCTAGGGGTCCTAACGTGTGATAAGGCATACTAGGACCCCTAGGAAGTTCTCATGACCCCTTTTGACACATTTGAATGCTCAAGTGTGTCTGAAGGGATTGTACAACCCCTTAGGAAACACTTGAGGGTTCTAATGTGTCGAAAGGTGTCATGGGGATGTCCTAGGGGTCCTAACATGTGATAAGGCATACTAGCAGCCCTAGGAAGTCCTCATGACCCCTTTTGACACATTTGAATGCTCAAGTGTGTCCGAATGGGTTGTACGACCCCTTAGGACACACTTTAAGGTTCTAATGTGTCGAAAGGGGTCATGGGGACTTCTTAGGGGTCCTAACGTGTGATAAGGCATACTAGGACCCCTAGGAAGTCCCCATGACCCCTTTTGACACATTTGAATTTTGAAGTGTGTCTGAAGGGGTTGTAGGACCCCTTAGGACACACTTGAGCATTGTAATGTGTCAATAGGGGTCATGGGGACTTCCTAGGGGTCCTAACACATGATAAGGTGTACTAGGACCCCTAGGAAATCCCCATGACCCCTCGAAAGTCTCTCTCTCTCTCTCTCTCTCCCTTTCCCCTTCTCTCCTACTCTCCTACTCTCTCTCTCTCTCTCTCTCTACCTCCAGTGAACTATTCTTCCAAGCCTCCATTTCTACATAGCTAGGGTTTATGACACATGTAAAAGGCACAACTATGCCCCTGTAGGGACTCATGCTCATGCTCAGAATCATATTATTTTCATGCATTCCCTAAAATTTAATACAATGATTTAGCCAACCACCTTTAAAGACCTAAAATAAATGAAAAATAAAATTTAGTCCAAAAATACATACAGCATTTGTGTATGTAGTACTGTCAGCTTCCATAATCCAGCCAGCTTCCTCTACTAAGGCATAGAGAACTTCATTAATGTCTGCTTTCGGAGGAAGATTATAATTTCCATATTTTCGCAAGCCCTCAAATATTTTTGTCATTCTCACTCTCCGCCTCCTCTCTCTCAATTTAGTCCTCTCCCTCTCCACTGCACTCAGCTTATCCATCCTTACCTACTCTTTAACAAAGATTCTCCAAAATTTGTATATAAAGGCATCCTATAGGAAAAAATGAAAAGTTTCCCAGAGAATATCCACAATTTGTATACAAAAGAATCATACAGGAAAAATGACAAAAAATTAATAGCTAAAAGGTAAAATTTATCATTAACGCTGGCAGTACCAAGGTCATACCCATTATCAAATCTAGGCCTACGATGTGCGAAATGAGCAAAGCAAGTGAAATGAAAGGGAAGTATGGATCAAATAGAGAAGGTGCATCAAATTGAATCAATATCATAATAAATATAGAAAATATTGTTATGGACAAAAATATTTGCATATTAATGGGAAAGAGTGGGAAGAGCTTCTTTGACCCATGATAGAAGTTACAGATAAGGAGGAAGAGCTAGGAAGGGGAAAGCGGCAAAGGAAAGAAGTAATATATGCGTGTGAGCCTATGTCAGATGATGATGATGAGTACTCACCATCTACTAGTAGCTCAAGTAGTGACAGAAGCTCTTCAGTGCACATGTACACTAACACAAAAAATTAAGATAGAGAAGTAACAAGTGCTGTGGAATTATCCATAGAGCAATGTGCAATGAAGCCTCAAATTGGTTCATTAGTAGGCAAAGAATTTGGTCATGCACTTCATTCTAGAACCACAAATATTTCTATTAGAAATGCCTATTCGTCAATGGCCTTGCATTTATGAGACTTGGGAAACCAGGTTACTCATGTTGGGCATTATCCCTCAAATGTAAGTTCATTGCCACCTTTGGCAAGGAAGTCTCACTCCTAATTTTACAACAAAGGGCAGCCATCTATGGTCCAATGTTTTAATTCAACTAATAAGTGGAGAGCTTCTCAAGGTACTGATCTCTTTCATAGAGAAGTTCCTGATTCATCTCAAGGTTCTCGCGGTTTAGGTGACCAACTCCTTGGAGGTCCACAAATAGACCCATTGATTTCTCAAATTGCTAAAAGGGTAGATGCAATTTTTTTAAGAGTATCCCAATTGAAGAGAAATGGAAATTCCAGTGAGCATAAAGTTATTGCAAATCCAATGGGTGTATCTCCTCCACTGAGAAATATAACTGCTTATAGAGACTTGAGTTTAGATGGAGACTGTTTGTTCCCAAACATGCCCCAGTTGAGCAGATGAACCAGATGTTCCTTGAGTAAAGAAGATAGTGGTTTATTAAAGCATTTTCATTATCCCACTTGCTATCAGTTACTACTTTTTGAGCGGCTTGCCAGCTGCTTCTGTGCGGGATTTCTGTAATATATAATGTCCTCATGCAAGTACATGCCAATTTTTGTAAACATTTTTTGTTGTAAAGGGTTAGTGAGCAATATCAAAGAAAAGGTTCTTGCATGTATTATTTAGACACATATCAATTAGGAAACCATTTTTCTCCCATTACATGGCAGAAATGCCTAGATTCACTTTGTTGGTATCAATAGGTAGCAATATGAGGGAAGAAATATTTGTGAACAAGAAGTACAAATGTTACTATCCAAAACCATTTGGAGAGTAATATTCTTCTCCTAATTGTAATAAGAAACTCAAAATGCAGAAGACAACAAATAGCTGGGGCATTTATTTCCTATGACCTATGTCTATTTCCCAACTGTAATGTCCCTATCCAAGACCTTACTCACTTTGCTTCAAACTCCTAATTAGAATTTGGCTTTCTAATGCCTGATGTGATATTATTTAAGTTTGCTTTACTCCTTACTGATTAATATTGTAATGAATTGGTTATCCTTCCCCTTCTCTCTCTCTCTCTCTCCTTCCCTCTCTCTCTCTCTCTCTCTCTCTCTCTCTCTCTCTCTCTCTCTCTCTCTCTCTCTCTCTCTCTCTCTCTCTCTCCTCTCTCTCTCTCTCCCCTTCCCCTTCTCTCTATCTCTCCTACTCTCTCCCCTTTCCCTTCTCTCTCTCTAATACTCTCTCCCCATCCCCTTCTCTCTCTCTGCTACTCTCTCCTCATCCCCTTCTATCTCCCTCTCTCTCTCCTACTCTCTCTCCTTCCCCTTCTCTCTCTATCCTACTCTCTCCCCTTCCCCCCCCCCCTCTCTCTCTCTCTCTCTCTCTCTCTCTCTCTCTCTCTCTCTCTCTCTCCCTCTCTCAGCCCCTGCCACCTTCTCACTCTCTCTCTTCCTCAATGGCCGCCCATGAATTTTTTAAATGGCTGATTGATTTCCTTTGCTTCTTTCAATGGCCATCCATGATTTTTCTGCAATCTTCCAACCTTTCGTACATAGTTGTAAAATACATATTAATATATTATACATATAAAATAATATATAATATATGATATATAATGTAACATTTAATATTAATATATATTAAATAATATTTATTGTAAAATGTTTATTATATAATATTTAATATATAATATATAATCTAGTATATATCTAATATATAGTTTTTGATATAATATAATATATATATATAATCATATGAAGGATGGAGAAAGGGGAGGGAAAAGTGAAAAAGAAAAATTCTATTAGCATTTTCGGGTACCCGATTAGGCTCGGTATTTCTTTGTGCACCAAACCTACATGGTCAACTATTGAAATGTCTCAAAAATGTGTTTTTCCCCTGTTTCTCTGAGTTCCAGACTTTGACCATGTAGCTGACGACTTTTTTTTCACCCGAATTCGATGAAATGAAAAGGGTATCTTAAGGAGATTATCAGCTTTCTATCAATATAATTGCTGTCAAATTTTGAATTCGGTAAGTAATTTCTAGTTATTTTCTAATTGAGTTACCTCTAAAGTGTTGATTTATATACTGATTGATAAATGACTATAACTTTCAAACGGTATAACATTTTTTAAATCTGAAAAATGCGTCACATTCTATGCTTCACCTACTATAAGGGAATTTTTTTTTTTGTTTGAATTTTGTAAAGTTTTGAATGAGTTAAGGTGGTCAGACATGAGATTTTTTTTAATTCTAAAAATGTTGTAGCAGAAAATTCATAATTAATTATTTTTTTGGAATAAAATTACAAAAAAATATGCATCACATCCAGGCATGAGTCTACTAATTATATATAAAATCTTATAATAAAATATTATCATTTGATTATAATTAAGGTGGTCAGACATACACCTACTTCTTATTTTTTTCCAGAAATTTTTGTACTGCTGCATTGAAATCTATACTTTTCACCAATCATACTAACTTTTTTTCAAAAAAGGCATAGTAGTTTAGAAACTACATTCAATTTTCTACAGATTCTATTCTTACAACTTTTTGATATTAGGTTGATAGCTAGTTGAAATTTTCATGTCAAGTTGACTAACCCTAATTTGCTAATTTTTCATTGCCACTTAAGGGAATAGTTTGGCCCCTCATGATCTTGCACATACCCATGAAGTGGAATTACTAGAAGACATGGATATATCACCTATATTCAACATTCCTGATATCTTTGAGTACTTTGAATCAAAGTATGAGATAGAAGATAATCTGGATTATCCTAAGAAGAATAAAGACAACATTGAGAAGATCTTGAATAGTAGACTGAGCAAGAGTACTAGAGAAAAAGACTACATGGAATACCTAGTTCAGTGGAAAGATACGTTAGTTGAAGATAGTTCATGGATTACATAGGCTGAGTTGGATCTTTATGATTTGGGTCATAATATGAGTAGTGCCTGATGTGGACATCAGTTCTTTATTTACCCCAAGTGTCTGATGCAAGAGCATCTTGGGCCTTTGAGAAATCTTGCAACAACCAAAAACATCTCCTATTTTCTGTACTTGTTTTTTGTTTGTTTTGTAACCATTGTTGATGTTGGTTTCTTGCCTTGCGAAGTTAATGTGGTGTTGCGGACCTATTCTTGAGAATTCTCCTAAGAGCACATGCCCTAATTCATTTGGATCTGGGAGTTATCGCCATTTTCCTCGGGTATCAATTTTCTGCCAGTTTTGCATGAAACGTGGAGTGTTTCACCTTGCGGTTCCTTATGAGGAAATTGGATCTTGCAAAGTTTAGGATATGTTCTTAGATCATGTGTGGACCTAAATGTGGCTTTGCAATGTGTTGTGTTATTTCTTTCTTAGTTTTTGGTTTCTCTTCCTAAGTGGACCTATAGTGTAATTATATGCCTGACTAGCTGACTTGTGGCCTTGTTGGCTATATATTTGGAGATTGGGTTGATGCATGGGTAGTTTTTAGTAGGGAGTACGAAGATGGTAAGAAGATATGATGTGAGTTGTGATTCTGATTTTATAATTTCTTTGTATAAGGTTGAAACCCAGAAGGCCTCACAGTTGGGCATGTTGATGATTTTACAAGAATTGTAATAGTGTGGTTGTCAATTGTCTTGCCTTATATCCATTGTGTTTGTAGTGTTATATGTGAATTATATGTTGCTTTTGTGTGTAACTCTGAGCAAGGCTTGTTTTTTTGGTTCAAGTAAAGTCAAATCTTCTTTGAACCTTCCTTGCCCCTGCGTCAGATAGAGGAATCTGGTAAGTATCCTTCTTCAATCACCTGGATGATCATCATTACATATCTACTCATTAAGAAGCTCTAACCAAAACGTTGGAATAAGTCGTAAATCTATAAAAAGAAAAAAAAAATTAGCTCAGAGGAGACCTTTTTATATATACAAGAAAATCCTTTTCAAGGTACGTAAGATTTTCTCTATGATCAAATGAACTATTGTAAACTCTAGCCCAACTTGACAGTTGTTCGTTGGTTGTAGATAACATTTTTGGTAGGTGTTGGATCAAATGCCTCCACCCCTTTCCTCAAACTTCCCTAAATTATTCTACTGGGAGGCAAGCTTTCCATTGTTTAATATGTTGGTCTCCACTATTAGTAGCTCTTGGAAAGGTTTCCCATGGTGAGTTAGGCCCAAATATCCATGTTGAATCCATAAATTTGATTGATGTTTGAATGCTCTGCCAACTTCTTTATGCTCCGACTGAATCTTTCCTTGACTAGCTCCGCTCTTCAACAAAATGGTGGATTGAATCATTTTGATTTCGTAGTAAACTAAATTTTAGTTATGTGGACAACAACCATTACAAAGGGGTTTCATAATAATAATACATTAATGTTTTTTTTCTTCCTTTTGCCACCTAGAAGAAAACTAAGGAATGAATTTGGCTAAAGTCTGCTCTCTTTGAAGATGAAAAGGGATAGAATACAAATTTTCAGGATCAAACCTTGAATCTTTTTAGCCACCACCCCAAGTTCCTTGTGATATGTAGCTTGCATTGCTTAATAAGCTAGATAATTTAGCATTATCACTACAATCACTCTAGGTATCATCACTAGGAACCTGGGATCAAAATCACTTCCATCACTTTCTTCTTTAATTGGAGTCCCATCATGGCACAAATAAATGTTTTTGTTTGAAAATCTAGATGACAATAATACAAACATCTTTCAAATCCTAAATTAGTAAACTTCTAATAAAATTTGTTTTAAGAAAGTGGTAAATTTGGGACTGGACATTTATTTCACCCAAAATCACACTAAAATGTTGAATAAAAGGTATGCAAAAAACCTATATTAACTTACTGTTCTACAAAACTGTCAAAGTGGTATATAAAAGTTGTAGTAAATTCTATCCTAAAGAAAACATAGAGGCAAATTTATTTTCAAAAAAAAACACAACATTTTTTAACCTAAAAAATTCTATCAATTATATTAATAAAAATAGTATTCAAGTTACTGCTAGTGTTCTATAAAATTTCAGAATGAAACAAAAACTTTCAATAAAATTTCTTCCTACAGAAGAGGCAAATTCACCTCAAAGCATTAATTTAGATGAAGAAATGATACTAGGCATGGAAATAATGATGTTGGGGCTCTATTGCCTCCCGTGGCACAAAGAAACACCACTGAAGGTCATCCTGTTGTCGAGATGAACATTTTTTGGTTACAATAGAAAGGCATCTTTGTATTCATTGTGGCTATTATTCATGCAACCCACGTCCGGTAAGTATCTTTTAACAAAGAAGATGATAGCAGGTTTTCAGGGACAGCTGGGCTACCATCCGATTAATAACCCCGCCACTTACTAACAAACATAGTTTGTCGTGCATTCTCTTGCATCACTATGGAAATACTTTTGTCAAATTAATAATATGGTGATTGCTGATTTTGAAGTTTAAATTATGAGTCAAATTAATGAATTTTGAATTTTAACTAATAAATATTCATAATATAAATGTATTAAATTTTAAGTTTTAATTATTTTAGATTTTTATTAAACATATTAGATTTTGAATTTTAATTAATTAATCTTTATGGTAAAAAAATATTAGACTTTGACTTTTAATTATTATATATTAATAATCAAATATAATTGATTTTAAATTTCACTTAATTATATTAATAGTATTAATATCATAATTTAATGTTTAATTTTGGAGTTTAATTCAATGTTAGTGCTATTGACATGATATATTGTACATTCAACATTCTTTATTGCTAAGATTTTACTTTTTACTTATTTAGCCATATTGTTTTACAAATACATTTGAAGATTATATGTTTAATCAAGTCTAACTTAATCGAAACATTTATTTATAAGGGTGGATTATATAAGGGAACAAAATATTTATATGGATTATATTTATATTAAATTATAATATACTATATATATCATTATAAAAATATAATGTAATATTATTATGATAACTTTAAATATATTTATATAATCTAATAGATAAAGATAATATAAAAAAATGTAATGTAAATATGTAATGTTATAATTATTAAGAATATATTGTGTGTTATATATTATAGCATATTATATTGTATATTAGAAATTATTAAGAATAAATATAATATCTTACAATATTAATATATAACATAATTATATTTATTAGTATATTAAATATTAAAATAATTTTAAAAAAAGTGAAAAAATGGCTTCGCTTTGCTCTGCAAGCTCGCGCATTCTCTTTGTCGAACTCCTCGATGCTCAACTCAGATTCTTTGCAAAAACAAGATATGCCTCCTATCCTCGCAGGAGGCCCTCTTCCTTTGATCAACATAAGTGCAAGGTTACTCCAGCTCTTAATCCAGATAAGGAATATCCATGGATCCCTGCCTTCAAACAAAATGCCCGTAGGGCAAAGAAATTGGCAGTCTTCAATCCTCAATACCAATCAATCTAGAGATGCTCTCCTGTAATTCCATTGAGTAATAGTTTTGATGGCCTCCACAAAGATAAGACCGTATGTCCCGATAAAGATGTTCCTTCCAAAGATATTTACTTCCCCCCGCATCGACGCACTAAACTAGGGCGGCACAAGGATAATCTCCCCAGTATTCAAGAGCAATAGATTATTACTCCTAGGCTAAGGAGGAAACCGGGTAGCACTTCAATAAGCAAACATTTCGCAGGTAAGGATATACTTCCATTTGACAACGGTAAGTTTTACTCTCCTCCCCATAGAAGAGGACCCATTAATAATCATTTCAGAGATTGGAATTCCTCTATACATAATATGCTTTCGCCCAATCCTATTAATCAGAATCAGGAAACCCTAGAGTTAGATATCTTAGACGGATCTATAGAAGAAATCCAAGAGCTGTGTGCAGGTTTTGGTCTTATCTATAGGTGGAATGGATTTGGAACTGCTCATGGCATCATCACAGACTAGTTAAAATCAATTTGGCGCAAGGAGGTAACTGTTTCAATACTTCCAGATAAGTTTATTTACCTTGATTTTAGCAATAAAGAATTGAGAGATGAAATCCTAACTAATGGATGCCTTAATTTTAGAAACTCATCCTTTTCTATATTTAAATGGAGGCCTTTTTTTAATCCAGCTAAGTTACATAACTTTAAAGTAGATAAGGCCATTCTCCTCAAGAATTTACCATTAGAACTATCCAAGGAGGATACTCTTAGGAAAATAGGAAATTATTACGATTTGTATGTTGGATCTATAGAGACAGAGCACTATTGTGTAGAAAAAGTAATCATAGTCAACATGAATCTCAACATTAAATCCATTCCTCCCATCAAAGTCAACTGCAAATCCTCTTCCTATACCATTTGGCCTACATTAATTGAAGATTATACAGATGTAGAAGAAATCAATGAATCCCTTGAATCCCCGGAACCTAAGAGTAGTTTCCCTAACCCTTACGCATCCCCTTCAATCAACAACAAAAGGATAGATTCCCTCTCTATCAGCCCAAATTGTGACAGTTTTAATGCAAACGTATCATTCTTCAATAATATTTAGCTGGGTTGAGGATTGATCCCAATCCTTTCAACAAGGAGATTGCCAGCCAAAGCTCCTCTGAAAGAGGTCAACATGCAGAACATGGGTCTCTCGACAATATTAATCCCAATCTATCTCCCCTGCACCCCGTAGGGCTAGACTTTTCTAGGATAGAGCCTTTTTTACCTGAATGCAATCCCCCCCCTTGCCAAATACCAAAATCCAGGTTATCCAGAATAGAATGATTATGGTAGGATGACTTATGGAGGAGCTAAAAGAAGTTCAAAAGGAAATTAGTGAAGAACTATCTCTATGGCACAATGAAGAAGCATAGAAAAACAATACTCATCAGAACAGAGAAAATGAGACCCCCCTCATCTCAATTCCAATTGAAGTTGAATCTATTAACAAGGCATTAGGACTTACTCAAGGTTCAAACCTAGAAGAGTATGGAAAAAATCTTTTAGACCATGAAGATTCTTTTATTACCCCTTTTAAGGTTTCTGAGGACAATGCACAAAATGGTATGCATGAGGAGGAAAACCTGATTAACAAACCTCGACAGGATTATGAAGACATCAGCAGATGCTTAGATGGGATAACTAATGCTGACAAATAGCTAGGTATTGCAACTAACATTTAAGGTCTATCCTCTCTGATCACCCTTAAGATCAAGAAGAAAAGAGGCAGGAAATCAACTGACAAATTAAGAGCTAAAGATGGACAAGCTGAGAATCAATTGAATTTATTCAATATTCTGAATGTAGGGAAGGGGAAGATCCTTCCCCAAGGGCAATGAGAGTAACAACTTGGAATGTTAGGGGCCTTAATGCCCCTAACAAGAAAACATTAATTAAAAGATATCTAAATTTATTTGAATCTGAAATAATAATAGTACAGGAAACTAAATTAAACCAGGAGGAAAGCTTGAAGTTTAGTCAAAAATTAGGTGTTTGGAAGTCAGAGATAGTCTTCTTAGAAGGAGCCTCTGGTGGGCTAGCAGCTCTATGGGACCCTAGGAAAGTAATGATAGAGGGAGTTTTAAAATATAATAATTGGTTATTACTAACAGTCATCAACTTAAAAACCAAATTAAAATTCAAGCTCATTATTGTATATGGACCTATCCCAAATTTAGAAGAGAAAAAATTATGGCAAGACTTACATACTCAACTTGCAAACAACCTCGATGATATACATATAATTGGAGGGAATTTCAATGCAATCCTAGACATTAAAGAAAAATCTGGTGGATCGCAATTTGTTTCACAATCACAAAAAGAATTTAGTCTTTGGGTCAACGAAAATAACTTGATAGACATCACCACTAATAATGGGGTGTTTACATGGAATAACCGTAGAGCTGGTTTTAGTCATATTGCTGAAAGGCTGGATAGATTCTTTATTAGCGGAGATATGGGAAATTTTAATTACAATACATATTCGAAAGTGCTTACTAAATCAGGGTCAGATCACTTTCCAATTAGATTAACTATTACAGAGAATTTCAAACCGCTTAGAAACCCATTTAAATTTGAATTCATGTGGTTTCAGGATGAGGAATTCATGCAACTTTTGGAAAAATGGTGGAAACAGATTAAGATCTCTGGTTCTAGGATGTATTGTCTAGTAGCCAAGCTTAAAATTATTAAACATAAGATTTTGGACTAGAACAAAGAAAAATTTAATAATATCTTTGAACAAAAAATCAAAATAGAATCAGAAATAAATTACTTAAATGAAACTGTCATAAAGCAAGGAATGGATGAATCATCCTATAAAAAGGAAAAAGAAGTTATGGCTAAGCATGCGGAGATCCTAACTAAGGAAGAGATCTTCTGGAAACAAAAATCTAGAGAGACATGGCTTAAAGAAGGTGATAACAATACCAAATTTTTTCATAATAGTACTAACAATAAAAGAAATATTAATAGAATTACAAAACTCAAAGACTCAAATGGTGATCTAATTGAAGATCCAAGACTTATAGCAGATCATCTTGTCCGTTATTACCAAATGCTTCTTAATAATCATGATTACTTTGATTTAGATGCCCAAAAGAAATTATTATCGTCAATCCCCAAATTAATCTCTGAAGTAGATAATAAATGGATCAACAACAAATTATTTTTAGAAGAAGTTAGAATAGCTCTATTTCAGCTCCACCCTGAGAAAGCACCTAGTTCTGATGGCTTTCAAGCCGGTTTCTTTCAAAAATGTTGGCATTTTCTCAGTGAGGACATTCAGAAAGCAGTAGAAGCAACCAGAAACTCAGGCACATTGCTAACTGAAATTAACAATACTTTTTTCTCCCTCATTCCCAAGAAACATGATAGCCTAGAACCAGGAGATTTTCGCCCAATTTCCCTATGTAACACAATTTATAAAATCCTCTCTAAATGCTTAGCAAATAGGCTCAAAACCTTTCTTCCATCAATTATCTCTGAAGAACAGACAGGGTTTGTCCCCAACCACTCAATTCTGGATGGAATTATAATAGCCCAAGAAATAGTGCATACCGCACAATACAATAAAGAATCTTGTATGTTCATTAAAATAGATATCGAGAAAGCATATGATAAAGTTGATTGGAGATTCCTATGTAAATGTTTAGAGGCATTTGGGTTCTCTAAACAATGGATAAATTTAATTTATAACTGTATCTCTTCACCAAGATTTCACTCTTAATTAATGGTATCCCTGAAGGCTTCTTCGAAATCTCTCGAGGTATCAGACAAGGTGACCCACTATCACCCTTCCTATATGTGATCATGGCATAAGCTTTGGGTAGATCCATTACTAAGGCACATTTAGAAGGTAAAATTATCGGAGTTAAAGTAACAAACAACGTCTCCAATATAACCCATCAACAGTTTGCAGATGACACAATATTGCCAGGGGCATGCAATATAAAAGAAGCAAAGGCATTTAAATCTGCCCTGAATATTTATATGAAGGCTTTAGGTCAAAATGTCAACCCCAATAAATCAGAAATTTTCTTTGTTAACACCCCCCCGTCTAAAGAGAGACAGATTTGTAACATCTTAGGTTACAAAATTGGTAAGTTTCCTTGCAAATATTTAGGGATCCCCTTAGACAAGGGGGTACGTAGCTCAAAACTATGGGAAATAGTAGTCTCTAAAGTCCAAAACAAACAAGGTAGTTGGAAAGGAAAATGGCTCACTAAAGTTGGCCGAGCTATGATGATTAAATCTATTTTATCTGCTATTCCCACTTATCAAATGTCTCTTCTCCCGCTTCCTAGCAACATCAAAGCCAATATAGATAAACTCCTTAGAGACTTCTACTAGCAAGGTTCATTAGAAGAAAAGAAAACAATGCTTATTAAGTGGGATAATTAAGTGGGATAATCTATGCAAACCAATTTCCCAAGGAGGGCTAGGCATTAAGAATCTTCAATGGTAGAATATAGCCTTAGGAGCCAAATTAGTTTGGAGTATTTATAAGAACCCCAGTAGCAAATGGGTGACTATCCTTCTGAATAAATATGTCCCCAATGCGGAACCCATCAATATTTTTAGAGCCCATTCACACACTAAAGGCTCCCGTATTTGGAATTTTATTATAGAATCCAGAGGAGTTATCAATAACCTACTCACTTGGGATGTTGGAGTAGGTAACAAGGCCTTGTTTTGGGAAGATTCTTGGGGAGGGTATTCCCCATTGAAAAATGAAAGATTCTCATAGGATTATATGGATAATTGCAAAACAAGTATCGGTAGCTACGTAAAAGATTACATTTCTCCAGGTGTTGATCCCATATGGAAGAATAGAGATATCACCCATGGAGATCTCAATGAAAATGTCAAACTACGAGACATTCTTAGCAATAGAATAATCTCGTTCAAAAGTAGAGAAGATCAATTAATTTGGCAGGCTCAAATGACGGAAACTATAAAGTCAAAGATGGATATAAAACAATTCTGAAAGAACAGAATCTGGATTCCCTAGATATACCCCTAAATCTATGTTGGAACAAAGTATGCCTTCCTAAGGCAGGAAATTTTCTTTGGGTAGCAGTGCAAAAGAAGATTCTAACAGTAGATAGAATTAGGAAGCTAGGTTTTGAAGGCCCACCTAGATGCCCATTATGTGAATGCCAAGAAGAAGAGACTAATCACTTACTTATAAATTGTGAATTTTCTCAAGAATGTTGGAACTGGCTATGCAAGTGTTTAAATTGGTACTCAACGAGGCCTATGGATATATTAGATTTTCTCAAAGCATGGCCCTCACCAAATAAGGACAACCTATTTAAAGATATCTGGGTTATCACCCCATCTATAGTATTATGGGAAATATGGAAAGAGCACAATAGAAAAATCTTTACAAATCAAAAACTCAAATGGAGATCAGTAACTAATAAAATAGAAGCCTCAATTATCGAAGTAATCAACAACAGACTTTAGAACCAACATAGCTATGAAAACTCGTTTAAGCAATGTGATAATAATCTTAGAAGGATATGGCCAAATATAGCCATACCCCCTTTATATGGTAGAGGTGGGGACAAAACAAAGGATGATAGAAGCACATGCAAAGGGACATCACCTAAAGAAGGGTGGTATAAACTAAACGTTGATGGCACCTCTAGAGGCAACCCAGGTATAGCGGGTATAGGTGGGATTATCCACAATTGGAAGGAAGATCTTATCGCTAAATTTGCTAAATCCATTAAGCCTACAACCAATAATATGGTAGAATGTGATGCAGCTCTAGAAGGACTCAAAATCTGTTATCAACTAGGTCTGCCAAAAATTGAAATAGAAGGAGATTCCCAAATTATTGTAAATGCTATCAGGACTAGGAAAACACCAAACTGGAAACTTAATTCGAAATTAGAAGAAATCCTAGAAATCATGGATAAAATCCCTCAAGTCAAAGTAAAACATATTTATAGATAAGGTAACTCAGAAGCCGATCTTCTAGCAAATAGGGGGGCAAAGGGTGAAAACTTTGTAGATAAGATATAAATAATCATAGATTTTAGGTAAGTTGTATCACAAAGAGGAGCCATCAGCAATCACATACCTCATCCATAAAAATAATATTATATAATAATAATGAATAGTAACTAACAAAACTCAATAACAGTGATTCAGATAGACCACTCAAGCAACCAATAGGAAGATTTTCTTAAGTATAGAATTCTTATAATTCATGTCTAAATCTAGGACTATTAAAGTTAGACCCTAACTAATTTATGGCTCTGTCAAAACACGGATACCTTTTATACTAATCAGACTTTTGAAACTCTAACAATTTTTAGGATGTACACCAAGACATTAGACACAATGAGAGAAAACTCCTCTGATCACCATCCTATGAATATTGGTTGCCATATCCTTATTGTTAGTTAGAACATATATATGTATAGAATCTAAGCTTCATTTCATTTTCAGATCTAAATATCTAGTAATGTTATAGGAAGATTTGGGCTTAACATTTAGAGCTAATCATACATTTTTAGATAGGTGAGAATCACTCCCGCTATCTATGAGAATCTGACCTTCTCTTAGTAGTACGTTTTAATCCAGTTATTAATCTTAGATTATTGAAATTAGTTTTTCTTTTGAGTCCAGGTAAATCAGTCCTTTACAATTTTAGTAATTTCTTTTTAGAAGTTTCCCCCCTCTGTATACTAAACAAAATACTTAAGATCCTATTGCATTAGGATACACATGGATTAATCTATAGCTTCAGCTGTAGCCTATCCTGTCTTTTTCTAGGAGATCTTTTTCATTTTCAATTCTAGGCAGGAGTACTCTAATCAGTCCTCTAAATCAATAAGCCTAACTGACACTAATAGTATAAATCAAGGCTAATTCGCATACCGGATATCTCTAGTACATAGTATATATCCAAACGCACATAGAGTGATTAATTAACTTTCACAAATTTTTGGCAGACATCTAAGCATTATCAATCAAATCATTAATTTCCAGATTCTATGACTCTCCCTTGGTAATATTAGATAGTGACCTAAACTGTCAATAACTAGAAATTCTCACATGATTAGATTAATAGGAGACACGTAACTATTCAATGAGTGTCACTTAAGGATTGAACGCTATGGATTATCTACTACATTTTGATTTTTTGAAGGACTGCCAAGAAATGATAGATCATGCAGGAATCACTTAATCATGTAGAAACACTATCCTTCACAAGAGCAATGAGGACAAGCATTAGATATAGCAATTATAAAATCAGTATCTGTTAGTATGTCTTCAACTTAAGCGAAGAATCAGAAACTTATAACCCTGAGGGATTCCTACTCTTTCATTATAAGTTGTCCTCACTGCACAGTTGATCTATATGTCCCATCCTAGTCATAATTGCTGCTAATAATTCTTTTTTCCTATTCATTATCATCAAAAGCCATGTGTAGCTTTAATGACCTTCCCCGAGTCCAGTTTGTGGGTCTCTAATGATGCCTATAGTAATATACATTTATCATTTATATGCATAATCAATGATAGAGATTGATTATTCAGGAACCTGAATAGATGAAAGCTACAAACTTAATGATATTCATCATTATCTGTTAAAGGTAAAATCGGTAGCCTATTAAACTTAATAGGCTATTTTAACATATCTAGAAACATCATACCTTTAGAGATCAATCACATAGAGATTAATTGATAGGGTCAGCATGAAAGATTTCATGATAGATCTCAGGGAACTGATCATTAGACATATCAAGCTAGTGCAAACACAAGATATGATGATGTATAAAGGTCCAGCAAGTCACTTATGACAATTACCCCATCAGATTCTTCTCACAATCCTATATTTAGCTTAACTCAAATAGATCTCCTGCACATATTTCACCAAGTCCCAAATTATACCCAAGCCATGGAATCAAGACTACTCACCTTCTCTACCAAAGGAAACAGAGCGATGGCTTTTAGAGGAAACATCATGCCTGAGTGGTGGAACTAGGTTTTGAACCCCCGGCCAGACTCATCTAGAAGGGCAATAGAGAAGGCTATGGGTGATCAATATTTCAACAATGAGTACACATTTCGAACCAATGGAGAGATTATAGGGCAATTCATTGCAATCTCAATTTTCACAGGAAGGGGAAAAGAAGATATTATCCAAATAGCTAGGGAAATCTTCATTGCAGATCATCTCGGGGGTTTGGAAAAAATGGTGAACTGTGTGGATAACCAGCTTACAATCCCATACCCAGAGTCTATGATGAATACAGATATATCTAAGCTCAATGAAATTCCCCAATCACAATGCATACCCATGCTCACATTCAAAGATGAAGGAAGGTTCGATACTCACTGGCCGGAGATGTTGAGAAACTTGGACTTTCTTTATAACAAGATCCTATCTGAGGAGATGGACACGAAATGGCTCCTTAACTACTGGCGGAATGAGGGTTTCAACATTCCAAGTGACATAGACCAAGTCGAGCCAACAAACCTTCATATCATGGCCCCGGAGGTCACAAGGTGTACTTGACACTCAAAGAAGGATGCAACCGAAGTTGAATGTATTATCGTGATGGTGAAAAATGAGATTATCTGGAAGTGCGGCGCAATCCAGAAAAATTAAGTTAATTGATCAATAGTACCTCTAGTCTCTTTTTACAGTTTGTAGTATATTCTACTAGCTATTTAAATTTTACCACGATATATCAGTCTATGTCCATACATATGTAAATTTTTCCAAGATATACCAATCTCTGTCCAAACCAGAAACTATGCTTATTATAGTTTATATGTTTCAAATTCCTCTGATTATGTACACAAACTTATGGTATAACTCATAGATTAATAGTATTGTGGCTCAACTAGGAGTAAATTTATCTCTGTGTGGATGGAAAAGCTTCTTGATTATTTCTTGATGGTATAACTCTTGTTTTTTTATTAGCATATCGATTAGGTCGAGAAGTTTATTTTCTTGCTTAAAGCTCTAAGCATACTCCCCTCAGTCAATAAACAACAGTATAATCTATAATGTAGCAGTGAGGGATCTCATATCCCGGTTAAATTGGTTTAAGTTAAGAAATATAGGACCCTCGGAATAACTTTTGAATTCTAATACTACCTTTGTTACACAAAGAAGATGGCTTCAAAGGATGGAGGCATCATCAATAAAATAGTAGTGAATCGGCCCAGAAGATAGGTCACTACGGTCTGTGTTACTAAATTCAGCCCAACCAATCACTATACTTTGGTAAGTGATCTATGTCTTTTGTTCAAAAATAGCAATATAAAATTCAGGTGCTAGTAAGTAGTTCTAGCAGGATCATTTCTCAAATAGTATATTTTAGTAGATAAATAAGCATATGGATCCATTACTTAGTAGTATTAGTTTTTGTCTTATCCATAAAACCATAGTGATATAGTATACAATTTCAAATACTGCAAACTATATTCACAATCTCATGGTTATATAATACTATGTTATATAGTATAAAGCTATAGTTGGAAGTATATCTAATATTATGTGCATGGTTGTCTCTTCAGCTTCCCCAAGAAGATATAGCATTTGTGGTAGGAGGCTCTTGGTATTCTAGCAACCTATGATACCCGACAGGTAGGACTTTTCTTTATTTATATTCCATGCTTCTAATTTGAAGAGCATTATGTCCCTCCATAATCACTAGTGTAGGTTAACATGAAGCATTCGACTATGCTCACCTGTAGCAGAGGGCAATTGGATTTCGAGGGTAATATCATGCCTAAACATGTCAAAAAGATGCTGAAAGATAGAAATCCCCTCATTATCAGAGCTGTCTTCCATATCTTAGGCAAGGATTTCATCAATTATGTTGATAGAATCAGGAACCTTACCAATATCACTTCTTGTTTTGTGGCAGTCATCTCCTCCTAGGGATTTGATGAACAAGAATTATGGAGTCTCTGTAATAATACATTTAAAAAGAGATTTTTGGGAAACCTCCACTCAACCCTACAACACTCTAAAAGGCATCCTATTTTCAGAGAATATGATATAGCACCTTGCCTTCATTCTTCATCCACCTTAGACACTTAGGATTTGGTAGACTCCATAGAGTATAGAGACATAGCGAAAAGAAACACGATCTTTATACTATACTACTTTCGTATACTCAAACCAAAGAGGGAAGATTGGTTCTATACATATTGACATATGGATGAAGTAGGAACTACAGATGTGGTATGCCTTGCATAACTGGAATCTGAGAAGATAATAGACCTTTGGTTGGATGAAGGTAAAAGCTATAAATAAGAGAAATAGAGTAATGCTAGAGATAGCTCAGAATCAATGTTAAGATTAATGAAGAGGATTTATGATTACACGTATATTGTGTCTCTCCATCAAATGGGGACTTATGATTAAATATTTCTCTGTATCCCCCTGAACCAGAATAGTTGCCCTCAACTCTTTTATCAGATTATATCCTTAATTTATAAGTGTTCAGAACCACACAAGCAAGGTAAGCCTAATCTCTTTTCAAACAGTACACTTACACCTCTCATAATTTTGGTGAATGCTGAATCAAATTCAGGATAGACAATGAGTAATGTGAAATTTAAAATTGGAAAATATGTTTTATAAAGTCAATTACTATGATAAACCTTGTTTAAATAGACATCTGGAAGCACTTGGACAAAGAACATACTATGCTTGTAATGAACAATAAGTCAATATTTAGTAGCACTCCTAGTATAATGTTTTTAAGAATGGTTCTAGACTTGCTATAGCTAGATCTAGATTTAATATTGAAGCCAGCCCCTTGGTAGGCTCTTAAAGTAATTAGCACATTAATCTTTTCCCTTTATTTAAACAATGGATGGTTTCAACATCAATAAAATCCCGATCCAGTTGTATGGTCTATGATGTTCTTTAGCACTAAGTATTGGTAGTTTCTAAAGAAGGACTTTTTCTTTAATTAGTTAGCTTTCATGAAGGATGTACAACACTACAATTTACAATTAAAGTGAACATATCTTAGCACTTTATTAGTAATCGAATCATATGATATAGGAATCAAGAACCATTTAGATGGGACTATGTGATTAAGGAACAGTTCAGCTAAAGAAATATGATTTTTTTACATGGATGTATAAAGGCACTTGGATTCTAGTAGTCAAGTCTACTCTTCCTACTGTTAGAATATTATAGATTTAAATTTTCCTAATATATCAAGTTCGATTTCTTGACCATATGGGGCAGCTAATGTTAAATCATCTCGTCAAGTATTGCTGTGAAGTTTTTCTGTATACAAGTCAACTGCCGCACGGAAATTAGTAATCTTGAATACCTCACACCAGTATGCCGAGAGATGTATCAATCCAAGAGGTTAACTATAGAGTAGAATATTAGGAAGTTCAAATTTTATAATAAAAGATTGCCTTTAGCAATTAATGTAAATGAGGGTATGCCCTCATAATATTGTTTGTAATATCACTTCCGGACCTCGGTCCCGGGCTAGACTGGAGGTTTCCTTCTCCATTCTTTCCTACCAGTGCCTGCACAAAATGGAGCCATGTATCATACTTCTTCAATATTAATAAAATCCTTTGGCTTAGGCCTTTTACCGATAAAAAATAATAATAATAATAATTTAAAAAATAATAGAATAGATTTTATCAAGAAAAAATAATAAACATAAACACAAATTTAATATACTAAATGATTAATAAATTATATTACAGTATTTTAAAAAAATAAAAAATATAATTGAATTGAATTCTATTTGTCATTCTATTTATATCAATTATATTATTGAAGAATACATTTTATACAAAAAAAATTAATAAACATAAATACAAAATTAATATATTAAATAATTAATATATTATTTTTCATTCAAAAGGTTTTTATTTACAATTTAATAACCCAACTCAATACATACTTGAATTTTTGAATTTTGTAAAGTTTTGAATGAGTTAAGGTGGTCAGACATGAGATTTTTTTTAATTCTGAAAATGTTGTAGCAGAAAATTCATAATTAATTATTTTTTTGGAGTAAAATTATAAAAAAATATGCGTCACATCTAGGCATGAGTCTACTAATTATATATAAAATCTTATAATAAAATATTATCATTTGATTATAATTAAGGTGGTCAGACATACACCTACTTCTTATTTTTTTCCAAAAAATTTTGTACTGCTGCATTGAAATCAATACTTTTCACCAATCATACTAACTTTTTTTCAAAAAAGGTATAGTAGTTTAAAAACTACATTCAATTTTCTACAGATTCTATTCTTACAACTTTTTGATATTAGGTTGATAGCTAGTTGAAATTTTCACGTCAAGTTGACTAACCCTGATTTGCTAATTTTTCATTGCCACTTAAGGGAATAGTTTGGCCCCTCATGATCTTGCACATAACCATGAAGTGGAATTACTAGAGGACATGGATATATCACCTATATTCAACATTGCTGATATCTTTGAGTACTTTGAATCAAAGTATGAGATAGAAGATAATCTGGATTATCCTAAGAAGAATAAAGACAACATTGAGAAGATCTTGAATAGTAGAGTGAGCAAGAGTACCAGAGAAAAAGACTACATGGAATACCTAGTTCAGTGGAAAGATACGTTAGTTGAAGATAGTTCATGGATTACACAAGCTGAGTTGGATCTTTATGATTTGGGTCATAATATGAGTAGTGCTTGATGTGGACATCAATTCTTTATTTACCCCAAGTGTCTGATGTAGGAGCATCTTGGGCCTTTGAGAAATCTTGCAACAACCAAAAACATCTCCTATTTTTTGTACTTGTTTGTTGTTTGTTTTGTAGCCATTGCTGATGTTGGTTTCTTGCCTTGCGAAGTTAATGTGGTGTTTCAGACCTATTCTTGAGAATTCTCCTAAGAGCACATGCCCTAATTCATTTGGATCTGGGAGTTATCGCCATTTTCCTCGGGTATCAATTTTCTGCCAGTTTTGCATGAAACATGGAGTGTTTCACCTTGCGGTTCCTTATGAGGAAATTGGATCTTACAAAGTTTAGGATATGTTCTTAGATCATGTGTGGACCTAAATGTGGCTTCGCAGTGTGTTGTGTTATTTCTTTCTTAGTTTTTGGTTTCTCTTCCTAAGTGGACCTATAGTGTAATTAGATGTCTGACTAGTCGACTTGTGGCCTTGTTGGCTATATATATGGAGATTGGGTTGATGCAGGGGTAGTTTTTAGCAGGGAGTACGAAGATGGTAAGAAGATATGATGTGAGTTGTGATTCTAATTTTATAATTTCTTTGTATAAGGCCGAAACCCGGAAGGCCTCATAGTTGGGCATGCTAATGATTTTACAAGAATTGTAACAGTGTGGTTGTCAATTGTCTTGCCTTATATCCATTGTGTTTGTAGTGTTATATGTGAATTATATGTTGCTTTTGTGTGTAACTCTGAGCAGGGCTTGTTTGTTGGTTCAAGTAGAGTCAAATCTTCTTTGAACCTTCCTTGCTCCTGTGTCAGATAGAGGAATCTGGTAAGTATCCTTCTTCAATCGCCTGGATGATCATCATTACATATCTACTCATTAAGAAGCTCTAACCAAAACATTGGAATAAGTTGTAAATCCATAAAAAGAAAAAAAAATATTAGCTCAGAGGAGAACATTTTATATATACAAGAAAATCCTTTTCAAGGTATGTAAGATTTTCTCTATGATCAAATGAACTATTGTAAACTCTAGCCCAACTTGACAGTTGTTCGTTCGTTGCAGATAGCATTTTTGGTAGGTGCTGGATCAAATGCCTCCACCCCTTTCCTCAAACTTCCCTAAATTATTCTACTGGGAGGCAAGCTTTCTATTGTTTAATATGTTGGTCTCCACTATTAGTAGCTCTTGGAAAGGTTTCCCATGGTGAGTTAGGCCCAAATATCCATAAATTTGATTGATGCTCGAATGCTCTGCCAACTTCTTTATGCTCCGACTGAATCTTTCCTCGACTAGCTCCTCTCTTCAACAAAATGGTGGATTGAATCATTTTGATTTCGTAGTAAACTAAATTTTAGTTATGTGGACAACAACCATTACAAAGGGGTTTCATAATAATAATGCATTAATGTTTTTTTTTCTTCCTTTTGCCACCTAGAAGAAAACTAAGGAATGAATTTGGCTAAAGTCTGCTCTCTTTGAAGATGAAAAGGGATAGAATACAAATTTTCAAGATCAAACCTTGAATCTTTGTAGCCACCACCCCAAGTTCCTTTTGATATGTAGCTTGCATTGCTTAATAAGCTAGATAATTTAGCATTATCATTGCAATCACTCTAGGTATAATCACTAGGAACCTAGGATCAAAATCACTTCCATCACTTTCTTCTTTAATTGGAGTCCTATCATGGCACAAATAAATGTTTTTGTTTGAAAATCTAGATGACAATAATACAAACATCTTTCAGATCCTAAATTAGTAAACTTCTAATAAAATTTGTTTTAAGAAAGTGGTAAATTTGAGACTGGAGATTTATTTCACCCAAAATCACACTAAAATGTTGAATAGAAGGTATGCAAAAAACCTACATTAACTTACTGTTCTACAAAACTATCAAAGTGGTATATAAAAGTTGTAGTAAATTCTATCCTAAAGAAAACATAGAGGCAAATTTATTTTGGAAAAAAAACACAACATTTTTTAACCTAAAAAATTCTATCAATTATATATTAATAAAAATAGTATTCAAGTTACTGCTAGTGTTCTATAAAATTTGAGAATAAACAAAAACTTTCAATAAAATTTCTTCCTACAGAAGAGGCAAATTCACCTCAAAGCATTAATTTAGATGAAGAAATGAAACTAGGCATGAAAATAATGATGTTGGGGCTCTATTGCCTCCCGTGGCACAAAGAAACACCACTGAAGGTCATCCCATTGTCGAGATGAACATTTTTGGTTACAATAGAAAGGCATCTTTGTATTCATTGTGGCTATTATTCAGGCAACCCACGTTCGGTAAGTATCTTTTAACAAAGAAGACGATAGCAGGTTTTCAGGGACAGCTGGGCTACCATCCGATTAATAACCCCTCCACTTACTAACAAACATAGTTTGTCATGCATTCTCTTGCATCACTATGGGAATACTTTTTTCAAATTAATAATATGGTGATTGCTGAGTTTGAAGTTTAAATTATGAGTCAAATTATTGAATTTTGAATTTTAACTAATAAATATTCATAATATAAATGTATTAAATTTTAAGTTTTAATTATTTTAGATTTTTATTAAACATATTAGATTTTGAATTTTAATTAATTAATCTTTATGGTAAAAAAATATTAGACTTTGACTTTTAATTATTAGATATTAATAATCAAATATAATTGATTTTAAATTTCACTTAATTATATTAATAGTATTAATATCATAATTTAATGTATAATTTTGGAGTTTAATTCAATGTTAGTGCTATCGACATGATATATTGTACATTCAACATTCTTTATTGCTAAGATTTTACTTTTTACTTATTTAGCCATATTGTTTTACAAATACATTTGAAGATTATATGTTTAATCAAGTCTAACTTAATCAAAACATTTATTTATAAGGGTGGATTATATAAGGGAACAAAATATTTATATGGATTATATTTATATTAAATTATAATATACTATATATATCATTATAAAAATATAATGTAATATTATTATGATAACTTTAAATATATTTATATAATCTAATAGATAAAGATAATATAAAAATATATAATGTAAATATGTAATGTTATAATTATTAAGAATATATTGTGTGTTATATATTATAGCATATTATATTGTATATCAAAAATTATTAAGAATAAATATAATATCTTACAATATTAATATATAACATAATTATATTTATTAGTATATTAAATATTAAAATAATTTTAAAAATAATAGAATAGATTTTATTAAGAAAAAATAATAAACATAAACACAAATTTAATATACTAAATGATTAATAAATTATATTACAATATTTTAAAAAAATAAAAAATATAATTGAATTGAATTCTATTTGTCATTCTATTTATATCAATTATATTATTGAAGAATACATTTTATACAAAAAAATTAATAAACAAAAATACAAAATTAATATATTATTTTTCATTCAAAAGGTTTTTATTTACAATTTAATAACCCAACTCAATACATACTTTGATAAACTTCGTCTCCATCCATATACCTCCACCAAACAAACGGATACACGTTTAAATTAAAATATTTGTCTATTGCATATAGGTCATTTTCTTTGGACAAAACTTTACGATATGAAGTAACCAACTCTTTTGAAACTAACTATTTAAATTATTTTATATAAAATTCAACCAATTTAAACAATCTAAATATATTGGATAACTAATGATAAATGGACAAAATAATGAACTCTACAAAACTTAGAAAAAAATATACATTTTATGCTACTTTTCACATATCTTCCACTTACAACGTATCTATTGTACACCAAGATACAATTGCTAGTAAATATATATAATAATACTCAAAATATGTTGTGAAACGTTATGAACCCTTTAATAAAATGGGCGACGCTAGAGGTGTCCCCAAAATTTTTTATTTCACACCAAACTTTATCCCCTTTTCACTTTGGATTGTTAATAAAAATCTATAATGTGACCCCAAAGGCATATTCCTCGTACTTGACACCTCACCACTTGGCTCACGTTTACCTATCCACATAAAAAATTGGCCAACTAAACAATTCATCCTTAATTCATTGGTTGACCAACTTAACCAATTAAAAAAAAAACAAGACCATTAAACTATCAATTCCCATGCTTATAAAGACAAATATGTGGCGATAAAGTGATGAAAGTTATCTTGAAGAATTGGGTGGATTGAGCACCTCTTGTGAGGTCTTTGCTGACGTTGTGCACTCGTCAAAACATCCCATCAAAATTTGAGCCCACTCCACTTGTGAGTGGAGTTTGCTATTCTTCAACAATTTCATGAAGCACTTTGGATGGAAGTCTTTGGATGGGAGTGCATCACTACTCACTCAAATATTGTTGAAATAACCAATAATTGTTCAGATTACAACAATGGAGTTTTTTTTTAAAGGGTTGAGAACATATATTCAAAGACACTCATTTTTTACACAATTTATTGATATCTAGATATCTATTGGTTTGGTTGAACTGGAAGATAGGGATGTGGATTGAATTGGGAGTGTTATTAGAAAGAGGAAAATAAGTGAGGCTTATGATGTTGATGGAAGTTATTGATAGACAAAAGAATTATATCAATTTAAAATAAAGTTGAAGATAGGGAGTGTATTGAATAAAAAATGTTAGGGAAAATAAAAGAATGCATCAAATTAATCAGTTAAGAATAGGTTGATGAAACTTATTGATAGGAAAAAGAGATATATTGATTTATTTAAGAAAATTAAAAGGTAGGGGATATTTTGGGTTGAAAAAGTTAGAAATAGACTTGAACAAGTCAAATGAATCAAGAGAGGCTGATAGAAGCCATTGATAAGCAAAAATGTTATACCAACTTAAATCGAATTGGGAGATATAAAGTATATTGGGTTAGAATAGTCACTAGAAATGAAAGAATAAATCAAATTAAGCAAGAAGAAGTTGACAAAAGCTATTGATAGAAAAAAAAAGTGATATCAACTTAAAACAAACTAGAACATATTGTGTGTATTGTGTTATAAATGTTATTAAAAATGGAAGAACGAGTCAAATTAATCAAGAAGAGGTTGACAAATAGAAATGTTAGGCTGACTTAAAGTGAACTAGAAGATAGGGTATGTATTGGGTCAGAATTGTTGTCACAAATGGGAGAACAAGTCAAATTAATGAAGAAGAGGTTGATGAAAGCTATTGATAGGAAAACATGTTATACTGAATTAACGTGAACTGGAAGATATGATGTATATTGGGTCAAAAATGTTAGCAAAAATGGGAAAATGTGTCAAATTAATTCAGAAGAGGTTGACAAAAGCCAGTGTAAGAAAAAGAGTCATGCCAATTTAAGATGAATTGGAAGATAGGGCATGTATTGGGTTGAAAATGTTATTAAAAATGGAAGGACAAGTCAAATTAATGAAGAAGAGGTTAATAGAAGCTATTGATAGGGAGAAGAGGTATACTAGCTTAAAGCCAACTGAAGATAGGGTATGTATTGGGACATAATCGTAAAGAACAAGTCAAATTAATTAAAAACTTGGTGTGAACTTTGATAAGTAAAAGAGATACCAACTTATACCAAGCAACAAGATAATTTAACTAATTAGACTTCACAATCCTTGTTGCTTGTCATAATTGATTTCCGGATTCAACTGTTTCAAATTTCTTGCATTGTTTCAAATCACACTTCATGATCCATCATCAAGATATAAAACGTGATCTAGTAGTTGCTCTTTTTCATCTTGATCCTAGATTACGAAATATGATCCAAAACATTGATTAAAAAAAAATTGACATAATTGAATCTAAAAACCACCCACGACAAACAAAAAAATATATTATAGAAAACAAGATTATCTTTCACATTTAAACTGCTAACTAAAAAATTTTACAATTCCAACTCCAATAGAATCTGAGACAATCTAAAAAGGTGGTTGTTTTTGCCAAAAAGTCTAATTGTTTCTTAAACAAGATCCTCTACATAATACTATACAATGGTGTATCAATTTATTTTTTCATTTATAAACTCTTAAACAATAAGAAACAAGTCAAGTCAACTTGGAACTAACATTTGTCAAAATATTCATAAAAATAATACTTAAAATCATCACCAAGCCACTTACAATTTGAAAATATATTATTTTGTTGAAAAATAATGCAAGTCAAAGGACATACAGTGTGACGTGTAGACCAGGGCAGTTTAATACATCCGCCAAACTACTGGTGGAAAAATTTAAACAAATTAAATATAAAATGCCTGAAAACAGCAGCAGGCCTTCCAAAGTAAATAAATATCGAAGCCTGCACACAAACTTCCATATTTCAACACTTCGAAGAATTATTTTCTGCAAGTTTCAGACATAATTTGTTTTGGTGAGGTGCACGGATCGAATCCCTTCGAAGAATTAATTTCTGCAAGTTTCAGACTTGATTTGCTTTGGTGAGGTCCAGGGATCAAATCCCTTCGAAGAATTATTTTCTTCAAGTTTCAGATTTGATTTGTTTTGTTGAGGTCCAGAGATCGAATCCCTTCGAAGAATTATTTTCCTCGAGTTTCAGATTTAATTTGTTTTGGAGAGGTGCAGGGATCGAATCCCATGGCGAGATGGATTGGAATGGAGGAGCTCGCTCCGGCAGGCTCTGTAGGATTTGTAGCGGTGGTCGCATGCGTGCTAGCGGTGGCGGCTCTAGTGACGGCGCTCTGCGCTACGCATTTCCGCAAAGAAGAGAAGTCCCGTGCCACATCCAGCAGAAGCGACGGTCATATGGAGCAGCCGGCATGCAATTTCGTTGCGAATTTCAAGCTCCCGCCAAAGTCCCCTGCCAGAGCGATTTTGAACAGCTTAAGCGGTCCGAAGAAGCTGCTGTTGAGCAGAAAATGGAGGAAGAGTGAGGATGAGGAGCTCAAAGCATATGACAGTGCGGTCACTGAGGAAGGGGAGTTTCTGTGGCAGAGGAGTATTTTAATGGGGGAGCGGTGCCAGCCCCCGGATTTCTCAGGGATGATTATTTATGACGATAAGGGCAATCGTTTGCCCCATTTTCCTCCAAAGTCTCCAAAGCTCAACATTTTCCATCCTTCTCTTGAGGTAATTGATCATAAATTTGGCATATTTTGGGTTAAATTTTGTTTCGGCTTCGACTTTTTTGATGGAATGATCGAAATAATTCTCATCCTTTGTTATTTTCAGGCGGATGCTCAACGTTAACGCAGCTTGAGGAAATATTTATCTTAAAGGACGAGATTCGAACCTTGAATCTCGAATTGTTTGGTGTTGAAGTATACGCAGCAGGGGTGTCTTCTTTAATCAGCGATCTTTAGGTTAATTTATCCTTCCAGAGGACTCTGTAAGCTAGAAAAAATCTGCAAGTTGAAGTGGATTGAACTAAGTTTTCTGCATATATATATCTTTAGACTATTTTATCCTTCCAGAGGACTCTATTAGCTAGAAAAAGCCTGCCAGTTAAGGTGGATTGAATGCAGTTGTTTTGTTAACGCAGTCTGAGGAAAGATTTAGTTTTACAGGATCAGATTCGAACCTCGAATCTCGAATTGTTAGGTGTTGAAGCATATACAGCAGGGGTATCTTATTAAATCTGTCATCTTAAAACTATCTTATCCTTCCAGATTTCTCTGTAAGCTACCAAAAATTTGAAAGTTAAAGTGGATTGAACACAGTTTTCTGCATCTGTTCTGTTAAAAAATAAAGTTCTGGATAAAATCTTGACAATCCAACTGTGACCTCCTCAGCTCCCAAAGGTGCCATTGTTATGTATATCTGATCTTAATTTTAGTTTCTTTCAATTTGATAGTATGCAGTTGTGGAAATACTATGAATTTCTTTGTTTGGACAGAAGAAAAGATTCTTAGAATTTTGTCACTTATGAATTTGTCTGCAACTTTATCTCCACTTTGTTTCATATCACCCTACACTTTGTATTATCCTGTTGTTTGATACGATTAACTTCACTTTCATTTAATGCTTGTCTGGAAGCCATAGCTTTCAATTTGTTGCTGTTTTTATTAACTATTTGAATTTTATGACAGAGAGGCATGTAAAGTATTTTAGTCCTCATTGTCCCTCGGAGGGATGAGCAGCTGACAAGAAATGAATTGAAGTTCATTTCTGGTGGGTTTTATGTCAATTTTAGATTGTTTTTATAATTCATTGCTATAGAAAGTAGAGTCTAGAGTTAAAGATTGGTAGGTCTTCATTTTATCGATTCAATTTTAGCCTCACATCTTATGGTGCTAGGGGGCCTTGTATTATAAACGTGGTGTCACTATCTTTTATGGTGTTAAGGGGCTTTCTAATCAACAAAATTTAATTCTATTTAGATTGAATATAGATTGTTTTTATAATTCATTGCTATTGAGAATACGAGCTCAAGGTGATAATTTTTCTAGCTAAGAGTCAAGTATTGGTAGATATCTACTTCACCAAAGTTATACGAGACAATATTTTAGCCTTGTCTTTAATGGTGTTACAAGGCCTTGCTCTTAACCATAACTTGATGTGAGTCCCATTTCTAGCCCCATCCCCTTATGGTGTCAGGAGAACTTACACTCATACAAACTTTGGGTGGAGTACGATCTTGGCATCATCCCTTATGATGTCAAGGGACCTTAAGACAACAAAACTTAATCCCAAGCAAATTTATTCACAAACATTCAACTTCACTAACAAACAAAGGTCTCTTTGACAAATTTAAGTTTTAATAAATCATCTAGGTAACTAGTATCTAGATATCTTAAATACATCTATCTTAAAATATTCAATCAAATAGAGCTATTTTATTTACTTTAAAATTATTCTACTTTAAATTATATTTACTACACACAAAACCATTTAAATTTATTGTACTTACATTTTTTTTCTTCAACAATTTTTTATTATAATTTCTAAATTTTGATTATCTACATTAAATCTTTTATATTTAAATTTTGAACTAGTTACTATTGAAAAATTATTGAAAATAAAAAATTATATAAATATAATAGCATGAGATTTCCACAATCCATTAGTAATGAGATGATATTTCTGGATTCGATTGTGTTTATTTTTAGCATCAAATAACGTTTCGGATCACACTCTGTGATCCATCATCAGGATAGAGAAAGTGCCAAGAAGAATAGTAAAAATGCAGACTTAGCTCCTCACAAGAGAAGTATGAAGGGAAAGGGGGGAGAGAAGACACGGAAACCAACGAGAAAAGACCTATAAAAGAGTGAAAAGTTAACAAATAAATGCAAAATTAATGCTAAAAATAAACACAATCGAATCCAGAAATATCATCTCATTATATAAATATATTTTAAATTAATTAATTATGTTTTAACCACATATCTTTTTTTTAATGTGGTGTTTACTTTGAAAATATTATATTTATAATTAATATTAATATTTTGGCATGTAAATGATTGCCAAATTTAAGCTAAAGATATGAGTTTCTATTAACACACCCACATTGACACTTTGATGGCACCATTACAATCCGCCCTTGTCACCATTGTAGAATGCCTCTTGACATTAATAAATGAACACTCTACCAAGAAATTGGTATAAAAAATGGAGTTTGACTAGTACTAAGATAAATATTAATTTATATATAAAAAAATGAGTGTGATACTTAGATGAATGCTAGGTGGTCAAAAAGTGATATACCCAATGTTAGAAATCCATTTGTCAACGTTCTAAATTTTAAAGTTGACATGGACAAATACATGTTATTTTACAAATTAATTGCTTTCACCCAAGTTAACCTTCAAGAATGTACATCTAATCCATGTGTGCACAAACCTAGTCTTGAGTGTAGACTTGAAATAATGCACATGAACCTAATTTAGTAGAAGATGACATAATATATTTCAATCATCCTAATTTTTTATGTTTTGTTGTTGTGAGAATGGGTGGCATTTAAAAACCTTTTATGGAATCTATTGGATTGTGAGGGTTGTGTTCTCCTCAATCAAGCGCTAGTATACTAGCTTTATGGCTATAAGAGAAAGGTTCAAAGACATCAAGAAAGCATGCCTCAAACCTAAAAGTATATATATGTTGATGTGTTTCTCTTTAATAATGACATTATTATTTTTATGCCTCAATTGCAAATCAAATTCTAGGTGTGCTAAAAAATTTCTTAGGCGATCTTAAAATGAATAGGTGATTTCCATTCAATACAACAATGTAGAACTCAAATTGATGTAAATGTGTAGTATATCATTGACTAAAAATGACTAAAGGGGGGGTAACATGGGTCAACTTCATATTAAATTTAAATGTTAAAAGTTTACAAGTTATATATGTTACTATGAAATTGACTTGATCCAAGTTTGTACCCACACAATTAATCTAGGGGGGCACATGGTGATCTAGGGATCATGATCAAATATACAAGAATATATTATTTGCATAGTATGATATGGTAATGTCATCAATTGAATTCAAACAAAATTATATAACTTGTTTAGTTATTTATTGAAATTATGACACTACAATAAAAACATATCCAAAATACAAGGGAAAACATTATGAGTATACAATTTGCACTATTATTTTTTTTCCTCACTTTGATGTGCACATGAACTACGAAGAAAATGCATGCAATGTAAATAGGAAATTAACGTGTAAGTTAAATATATGTATAAAATAAAAGGATATTAGACCTATGTATTTAGTAATAGATAATTCTTGAGATCTTTATTGAAACCAACCAAATAAAAAAAGAACATGTGATTCAAAGTAGATGTTATGTATTTTAAAAATAAGCACTAATTTTAACTTTCTTGAGAATTATCTATCTTGAAAGATAGTTGAAGTAGAGAGAAAAGGGAAAGATATTTCACCTATTATATCAAGTGATACGCAACTCTAACTATAAAAAAAAGTCTAGGACTCTAACTATGTATAGATATTTTTGAAGCTCTCAAAATTTGATAAAGGGTGCTAATAGATATCATCATATATCACAAGCATGTGTGCACATGAGTAAGAGATCAACATCAAGGCATGTGTACTTTTCTCCTGGTATCTAGGTAAATAACAAGACAATGCTAGCCATGTAAGGGATATATATAAATCATATAAACACATCAAGAATGTATATTAAATCTTTGTGATTAACCATTGTTGTTTCCTTTGATATATTAAAAGCCAACAATGTTGCTAGTCATAGTCATATTGTTCCTAATGCCTTTCTATTGAGAATCCCTTAATCTAGATCTATCATATTCATTGGCATCTTCTTTTTCCACCCAAATGTAAGAAAATATCCTTCTAATATAGATAATCTTTCATTTGACTCTTCCATAGCTGGTAGTTTTCATCATTGAGCTTTTTAACCTTAAATTTACCTTCTTTTATTATTGTTCCCACTTGAGTGAAATAAGTGACTCTAATACCGATTGTTAGGGTTTACATAGACTATAGAAATAAAAATATAAAGCATAATACTGAATAAATAAATAAAATAATGTAACCATAATAATACATAGATTCAATGTGGTTCACCCAATGTGAGCTACATTTACAAATAAATATTGATGATTATTTATGTCCTTTTATGTAGTTTTGAACAATCTTCTTTGGGTAAGTATTATATGGCCAAACAACCATTATTTTTTTTATAAGGAGATATTCCATATTCAACTATCACATTCATTTTATCATATACCATTGCATATATTAACATTCATGTCCTCAATTTTGTAAAACCATACAATGAAAAATATTCCACTATAGCAAAAAAGAAATCCAATATTTAATAGAAATTTCAACCCTCTTTGTAACTATTAGCTCTAATACCAAATCTTGAGAAATATGGTGAAAATACTACAAGAATAACTTCTACAAGTGTATGTAAATCTAAAGTTTGTTTCTTTAAACAAGGATTATCATAACAATAATTAAATGATTGAATATAAATAAGCAATGAATTTAAAAAAAATAAAAATTTATCATATAGTTAATGTACATATAAACTATTTCCCTAAAAAAATCACATATGAAAGAGCACAAGTATGTATTAACTTTCAAATATGATTTATAAATCCACACACTAGCACTCTCTTCATCAAGTAATAACACTTTGGTAGCATTTGTGAGTTCCTATAAAATAATCTCATGAAATTACTATTTTGTGCCTCCAATTTATAGATTAATGGAGAGGAATACCACACATAGTTTCACAAAATAATGTACCACAAACCCATAGTAAAATAGCAAAAAAAATGTCCAAATTGAAGAGGATTTTCCAATAATAGTAATTGTAACTTCCAATGACCCATGAATAGTAAAAATAACTTGCATACCATTAATAGAACCCATCGTTGACTTGTAATTTCACCATAATGACCCAACTACTAAGGTAGGAATCCAAAATCATCACCAAACTCATCTTGGACCCACTAATAACATTCAAGATGTTGCACTAATCAATTCTCATAGCCAAGTTGAAAATTAATCCAAAAATAGGTATGTAGCTACCATTGCCAACTCCATCTCCTTTATGATTGTGTTTAACAACTAATGCTAAGATTGTTGGAGAATCTAAATTATGCCACAAGGATCCAAGGATACTTTTCAAGAGTGTTGGAGATGCATAAATAATATACATGAGATCACAAGGTAAATGACATGTCTCAATCCTAACGCTATTCTCCTCCACATATTATACACACTTGAGTATATTTCGTATACTTGAAACATCAATCTTCTTGCAACTACCATGACCAATAATATTCACTTATTTTGTAAATCTTATCCCCACTCTTCCTGCTACACGTGGTAAACAACAAAATGAAGAAAGAACCATTACATGATGAACTTGAATAACTAAGAAGACTTGGAAAATTATCAATGTGGCCAAGAAAATTTCAATGTTGAGTTCAAACAACCATGAAGGATTAAGAAAACTTACATGGACAAGGTAAAGTAAAAAATTTGAAGAAAATAAAATAAATCAAGGGATAAAATTCATTTCCACAACTTCAAGAAAATGAGAGAAGTCGCAACCAAATTAGAACAAAGGGGGCTTCCAACTTCATAATGTTACCTCAAATTCAAGGAAGAACAACAATTTAACAAATAAATAACTAGATGTTGATCATAATGCTAGAAATAATACTTAATGCCCAATTTTTTTTTGTTTTTATGCCACCAAAGTAAAAAAAATAAGATAAAAACCTCTTTCTGGAAGTTAATAGTTGACAACAAAATAAAAAGAAAAATGAAACATTGAGGTTAGGCATAATACCAAAAGCTCCAAAGAATCAACAATATTGCATAAAGAAATAGTAAAGCATCTAGTTAACTCCTCAACTCAGTCTTTAAGATTTAGAAATTTATTTCACTACCTTGTGAAATGGAACACTAGAAATCTTGAATGTTGTCTTCTTTAACTAACAACATAGTCCCTCACTAGTTTATGTATAGCCTATATAACACTTCAAGCTTTGTGAAGTTTCACACTTTTAAACATAAAACTCCTATAACACTTTTGTAACAATCCTATAAATAAGGATAAATCTATAGTAGCCCAATCTTTGGCCTAAAATAACATATTGGTGAATCTTAAGTTTCAACACTACTATAATAATCTTTATATCACATAAGAGCCTATAATCTCCATGTAGCTCTTCAAAATAACAAGTTCTCATGAACAACAATAGGGATAACCCACAACAAACATGTAAAAGAACTCAAAACAAACTCTACTAATTTTAGTGATGTGGAATAATTTGTGGTCATGGATGCTCCTACATCATAAACATTATGTTTTACAAATCAATAATCATAATAGAATATTATTTACCTTATTGTGATTTCATATGTAGTCTTATGTGCATTCTAAATTTTAAAGAAAAAAATGCTAAACCACCTTTTCCAAATTTCATGACTTTGTCAAGTGGCCCTTGGTTTATTGATGAAATTGAATGGCTTCTATAGAGACTATAAAAATTCAAATATTGTTAAGGGCAAAAGTTTAATTCTCTCAAGAGATAAGACTCATTAAAACATAAACATATTTGATAGAATGAATATCATTTAGACTCTTTTCAACTTGAAACCAAAAGAAAATAATTCATACCTCAAAATTACACTTAAAAAACAAAATCTACTATTATCGGTGATGTAGGATTGTCGATGGACTTGGATGCTGCTCCTACATCATAAACATTGTGTTTTACAAATCACTAATCATAATACTCTATTATTTACCTCACTATGATTTCATATGTAGTCTTACGTTTGTTCTAATTTAGAAAATGTAAAGCCGTCTTTCCAAAGAATCACGACATTACTATTGTTGCCCTTAGTTTATTAATGAATTAAATCGTTCATGTAGAACCTATCAAAAATCAAGTATTTTTAAGACAAAAGTCTAATACTCAAAAAATAAAATTAATTAAAACACAAACATATTAGATAGAATAGATACATTTAGTCTCTTTTAATTCCAAAGGAAAAGAAAACAATTCATACATCAATATTACACTAGAAAAACAACATTTTCAAATCTCCCCATTATTTTTTTCACATATTTCACATCAAATTAGGCATTCATAACCTTACTTTTAAAAAGTGGTCTTAAGAGCAAGATTCCATAAAATGACCATAATTTGCAATCCAAATCCTTTTGTTTGACCAATTAGGTGGGGGAATGAAACTAGTTGTAAGAAGTCTCTCCACTTATAAGCTTTTTGAGGTGAGAATGGGGTTTTCCTATCCATATCAATTCCCAAAGTCTTGAGACAATCCGACACACCCTTGTGATATACTATTTTATTCACATTATGCTTGACACGTCATATCTTCGTAAACCCACGAGTAGTACTTTTAAACTCTCAACCTTACATATCGATGCCACTATTCAGGTCCACGTCAACTAACTTTGTGGAAACGTCATCACTGGGTAACCTTTTACGTGGGATATCCACTCAACCATTCCAAACACTAGAAATTACTAGTGGAAGTGGAAGTGCGGTCGGCAAAAAGACAAGGGATATTTGATAATTACCATTGAGATGTCTTCATATAAGGTGGCAAGTTGTCTAATTGCCTCGTTGATTGTGACTTGTTCAAATAGTATAAATTCAATCACTCTATAAAATAGTACGTTTTTTGTGATATGTGATAGAATTGAAAGTATTTATAAGATACTACTTTTCCATGTTAAAATTATAATCTTATTTTGTGTTAAGAATATCAGTTTTCTACCATCTATGTCTGTTTGGTTGTTGGAATTCTATAATATTGGAATTAGTCAATTCAGGAAGTTTTAAATGTGGAAAATAGTTTTTGGAATATGGCTCGAACCGTTTGGTTCACTTGGAAGATGAGTGAGAAGATGCATTTTTTGTGTTTGGTTCCTGGAATTGGAATTGGAATAAGACAAATCTGCAAAAGGCAAATGTCGAGCTACAATCAAACCCAACTGTAGAGGTGATAGCATAAAATCTTCATGAGTTCGCAGATTCAACTCTGGCAAACCCTAGGCACTTCGGCGAACATGGGGGACTCCAGAAAAGTCTAAAACCAACTGTTGTAAACAAAACTGCAAATAAGGGCAAATATGATATGTGGACCTCTGCACAAGGGCAAACACAAGCAAATGGACCCGAAAAGTTATAAGATTTGATTAACACGAGCAAACAGACCCACACAAGTTTATAAAATTTGATTTATCAAAAAGAGGAATTGGAATTGGTTTTCCAATTCCACCTTTTGAAGTGGAAGATTCATATGCTCATTTTGGGCCAAAATTAGAATTTGGAAAATCTAATTCCATATTCGTATTTTAAAAACAAACTGCGAATTTGGGAATTTCAGTATTTGAATTTCTCAATTCCGGCCCAATTCCAACAACCAAACGTGCCCTTAGAGTTGTTTTCAACGTTTCTAATTTCGATTGTGTTATGTTTTTGAATCAACGTTTCCGATCACACTCTATGATCACTTTGTTAAGTGTTATTTTTTATAGGATTGTATTTCATTTTTATATTAATGTTTTCGATCACATTTTGTGATCTATTATTAGAATGTTAAAGATTCTAAAAAATAGAAAGTATTTTATTGTATTAAAAAAATCGTTTATAAAATAAATTTATATAATTCTGATAATAAAATATTTTTTTGACTTTGTAGTTTTTGAATTGAATTGTGTGAGTAATCTTCATTTCACTAACATTTTGGATCACACTGCATGATCTATTATTAAGATAATAAGTAAAAAAAAGAGAATATATTATTATAAAATTAGATTTTAATAATTTTTAAGTTTAAAAAGTTATATAAAATTGATAAATAATATTTATCATGTTAACTATAAAATGACTTCTAAATTCTATACAAATATATTATATAATTTTTCCAATAAAAAATGATCTATTTGTATATCTTATTTTATTATCAAGTTATATATTGGTTTTATTAATTCTTTAAACATCTTTAAAATAATATAGTTATAATGATCTTTAATTGAAATGAATTTCTAATCAAAATTTTAAGATATTGATAAATGTTTATTTAGATTTAATTTTTTTTTCATTTGATTTTAAATTTGAAAATTCAAATATGCTCTTTTTTTTGATCGGTAAAAGGCCTAGGCCAAAGAATTTTATTAACATAGAAGAGATATAATACAGAGCTCCATTTTGTGTGGGCACTGGTAGGAAAGAATGGAGAAGAAAACCTCCAGTCTAGCCCGGGACCTAAGTTCGAGAAAAATATTATATTACATACAATATTATGAGGGCATACCCTCATTTACATTGATGGTTGAAGGCAATCTCCTGTTAAAAATTTGATATTCCTGATATTCGATTCTTGTGATAACCGGTTAGATTGGTATAACTCTGGAATGCTAGTGTGAAGTACTCGAAACCTCTCATTTCCCTGTCTCAACTGTCCTGTATACAAAATGACTACACAGAAATACTAGATGCAACATCTATAAAAAGCTTTCCATATGGTTAGGAAATTAGTCTTACTTTACTCGGATAGTTAAATCTAATAAATTCCTTAAGTATTGAGTGCTAAAGAGTAAGGAGAATATGCTTGACCATAAGTTCCATGAACCTTTATATATCAAAAAAGAAGAAACCATCTCTCTCTATTATTTATACTAATCTTAAGTCCACGTAGTCTTGCCTAAACAAATATTCCTTCTTGATTTCTATATCATACAGGTTCTGCTAAAATGTTGTTGTAAGGTGTCCAGCTTATTAATGATTTATAGTGAATTACAACTTACATGAAAGCTTACTAGTAATTAGTAAAGAGAAAAGCTTTCTTTTGAAGTTCACAGTACTTTAAGTTAACAAACAACAATGTTTAAAGATGGTATGTTCCTTAAGCCAAACAACAAGATCAGGGTTCCATTGATGCTGAGACATACATTGACTACCCAATAAAGATATCAAACATATATGCTAAATACATAAGATCCTAGCAAGAAACAAACTTCAAGACTAATTTAAGATCTATCTGTTACGAAACTAATAACAATCCTTAAAGAAAATTACAAGGAGGGTTGCTAAATACTGGTTTCTAATGTATTCATAGGCACAGAGGGCTAGTTATGAGCTTGGTACACAAGTATCCATCTATATAATTAAACAAATTTTTCATGGAGAAATCCTTTATAGTACAAAATTCTCCTAATTTAAGCTGCACATTACTAACTGTCTATCATGCGTTAAAATCAATACCTCTGAAATATTGCTATCAATAATAGATATCCCATTTTTGCGGCAGAAAATTTGGCAAGGGATTAAGCTTACCTAGTAGTGTAGATAGGGGCAATATATTTGAAGATTGAGGATGATAAATTCTAATGAAAAGTATAGGGTGCTAACTGCCCCTGTTTCAGGGGAATAAGAAAGGCCTTGCTGCAATAGTCAATAGGGGTAATTAAACAAAAGTCCCAATTTAATGAAGCACTAAAGGACCTTCTTAAAATCAGTCCATATTTTATTAGGAAATTCCTTTTATTAATGTTTTATACCTTCATCCAACTAGAGATCAATTAACTTCCCTGATTCCAGTTCTGCAAAGCATTCCAAATCTGTAGTTCCTACTTCATCTAGATGCCAGTATGTGTAGAACTAGTCTTCCTTTTTGGGTTTAAGTATACGCAAGTAGTATATCAGAAAGAGAGTGTTTCTCTTAGCTATGTCTTCTTTCTCTTTGAAGTCTTCTATTTCCTTAGTGTCAGTGATGGATGAGTACATAGGGAGAGGAGCCGTATCATAGTCTCTGAAAATAGTGTTCCTTTTAAAATGATGTAGGTCTGATTTGAGGTTGCCTAGGAATCTCTTTTTGAAAGTCCTATTACAGAGGCTCCATAATACCCGTTCATTGACTCCCCATGAGGAAATGACTGAAACAAAATAGGAGGTGATATTGGTCAGAGTTCTGATTTTATCAACAGAGTTGATAAAATCCTTGCCTAGGATACGGAAGACAACTCTAATAATGAGGGGCTGCTTATCTCTAAGTGTCTTTTTGACATGTTTTGGCTTGATTTTTCCTTCAAAAGCCAGTTGGTCCCTGCTGCAAGTGAGCATATTTGAATACTCCATGTTAGCCTATACTATTGTTTATGGAGTGTCAAAGTGGGTATAATACTATGGACCCAGGGTATTAATAGGGAGTGTCCTACCTGTTGGATATCAAAGATTGATAGAATTCCAAGTGTCTCTCATCACAACTGTTCAATCTTCTACGAGGGAGCTGAGGTGTTTCTTGAATAAAGGTTATATGGTGACCAGTATAAAAAGGTTTGTTCATATAATTATATATCTGTTCGACTACTCTTCCATCTCGGGATCAAATTAATCATGATTTTAGATGAGAATCTATAAAGTTAGACTGGATTAATGAGCTAATATGTCTAATATAAAGAGGGATACTGCTGAACTTAGTAGTCTTTCATAAAATAAATATGAATAGAGAGAAACTTACCTTCCTAAAAGCATCTTGTCAATAGACATCGACCTCATTTTTCTATTCTTTGACAAAAGGAGCATAAATGAGTTGAGTGAGTACCTTGATACCAAATCATCGTGTGTGAAGAACATATAAATGAAAATTAATCCATACCAGTCAAAGTAGATATGTAGATGAGGGTATCATCTAACAAAAAAAACTACTTTCCTAGAAACCGCTGTGTTATATTCATATTCAAACATAGTTATGTAAAAAATATAATGCAAGAATAAGTATATTTGTTTGCAGGCATCCATAAATTTAAAGGACCCTTACTACTAACGTAAGTTGTTCATATGCAAATATCTAAAAAAAAATTTAAGCTATTTTTTAAGTACCATAGACCAAGGTGCCCTACTTTCCTGAGTCGATTTGAACCTACAGATACTAAACTAACTATTCTTTCACTAGGGTGCTAACTATAATGATATGCAGAGAAAGGGATACACTGACTACTGTATTAGAATCTTTGTGCAATATCGAGATTTCTTAGAACCATCTCACAGTTCATTGGGAACCATATCCATTCTCCTACTTGACCCATCTCTTCCGTATGAAGACTGACTCTTTGGGCCACAGGGTTCTTAAGCATATCTAAGATGCTTAAAAAAAAGGGGTGCTTTTAATTTTCTAGAGGAAAGATAAGTAAAGACTATGCCTTTGAGATCTAATCTATTTGTTGGAACAAAATAAGCCAAGAGTACTCTAGTTTTAAATATAGAGATCCTTTCATACTCATCGAAAGAAATATACTTTAAACTATACCATGTTACTATATATCCATGAATATGTGAACATAATACATGGAGAACTATAGATAATATACTGTATCAAAAAGGTATTATGTTAAAGTCTGAAACTATAGTATCTAAGTAAAAAGTTCATACACTATCTATTTATTAAGATATACACCATCTTCCATTAGCAGATACTTGACGTCCATTATTAGTTGGCTTCATATTTTTGAACTACACTGCACCTCCACATGGTTTCATTTTTAACCATCATCACGATACATTCAAGTTCTTCTGCTTCCTTCCTAGAGTGTCGGGTACACCTGGAGACTTCCGGTGCCATGATGTGAAGGTTTGATGGCTTAACTTGGTCGAGGTTGCTTGGTATCTTGAAGCCCTCCTTTCGCCAGTAATTAAGGAGCCATTCCATTTCCACTTCCTCAGACAGGATCTCATGGAAGAGGAAGTCCAGATTTCTTAGCATCTCCGGCCAGTGAATATCAAACCTTCCTTCATCTTTGGAGGTTATCATAGGTATACACTATGACTGGGGGATTTCATCCAACTTGTCTATCTCAATTTTCATCGTAACCTTTGGATATGGAATTGTAAGGTGGTTGTCAACACACTTTACCATGTTTTCCAATCCACCAAGATGGTCCTCAACAAAGATTTCCCTTGCCACCTGTATAATCTCTTCCTTTGTTTTTCCTGTGAAAATTGAGAGAGCAATGAAATGTCCTATGATCGATCTGTTGGTTCTATATGTATGATCATTATCGAAATACTGGTCTCCCAACGCTCTCTCCATAGCCCTTCTAGTTGAATTTGGTAGGGGAGTCAGGACCTGGTTCCAGTGTTCCGGCATAATGGGTCCTCTAAAGGCCATTGCTCTATTTCCTTTGGTGTAAAAAGTGATCAATCTCAGCTCCATGGTTGGCTAAACTCGTGCCTTGGTGAAGTTTTATGGGGACAAGGTTTGTGTCAATTGCGGGTGATTTATAAATCTAAGGGCTATGCCTGAACTTGTCTCCATGATTAGTTTCCTATCCATATGTGCATCATCATAAATTTAGGTTGAGAAAACTCTATAGCTACTAAGCGATTTTTGAAATCTGTTTATACAGAGCACTTCTATTGGGGCATAGTGACAATATTGATTAATCATTATTTTCAGGTATTCAAAAGGGAGTAGTTCCTCATCTTAAGTAATCCTAACGAACTTGTGTTTGTTTTTCATAATAATTTTTAATGATGTGGATTAGGCTTCGACATTTAATAATGATGATAATTGATGTAGTGGCTTGCCACTATCCCGATAGCCTGAATGTTCTATCTGGAGACTAATAATGGGTTAAGTCAGTTAATGATCATATAATAAGACATCATTAAGAGCATATGAACTCAAATCAAGTTGATTATTAAGTCATCACTCTATTACCAATTAATCTATTTAAGATTGGGAAGGGCTAAGAGCTAATAATCATAGATTATTACCAGTATAGGGTAGTATGTTTGTCTAACCGAGAAGTAGGATCAATAATAGTCTAAAGGGTAACCTAAGGAGTTCTCAACCTATATCCAAGGGGTGAAGATAGTGAGGATTGGAGAAACTCAGGACAAGTATCGACAGTCCAATCTAGCCTAAGGAAATATTGATAAAGGGAAAATCCTGGGACTAATTTTACTGTTGCCAAGGGAGTAATCCTATACCAAGCATACCTACTCCTTTATATGATAAGTAAGATTACTAAATCAAAATTAGAGGCATAAGAACTCGACTCATGAGTGGTCGATAAATCAATCTCAAGGAGTCTGGTGAGTATGTATAGAGAAAAAGTTAATAAGCAAAGATAATAACTAGGATGGGGCAAATTGTTTACCTATATAGGGAGGATGTCCTATAATGACTGCGAAGGGATCCCGTAGAGTTATAATTTTTGAATCCCTAGCTTTAGAATGTTGAATCTAACATGAGATGAATTTGTAGACAAACTAAGAGTTAGTGTATTTGTAATTTATATACTTGCCTCTTTGAGGACAAACTAAAAACTTAGTGCTTCTCAATGATTGAGAGATTACTGTGCGATCTTATCATTTCATCATAGATGGTAGTCCTTCTAAATAATCAAAAAGTAGTAGATAGTCTATAACATTCAATCCTTGAGAGGTGATCATTGTAAAAATACGAGTCTCTTGTTACTCTTATCATGAGAATTGCCTGATATTGAGGGTTTTAAGCCATTATCTAATAATTCCAAGAAGTCATAGTAGCTGAGAATTAATGATTTGATATATAATGTTTCTGTGCCTACCAAAAATTAGTCATAATTAAAAGACTACTCTGTGTAAGTTGGAATATCTATTATACACTAGAGTCCTCCCGTATGAGGCATAGCCTAGGGTTACACCATATGTGTTAATAAGGCTTAGTGGTTAGAGGACAGAATAGAGGATACCTATATATAACTGATAATGGGGAAGATCTCCTAAACTAAGATAAGATAAGCTGAAAACTTGAGACTATAGATTACTCCTTTTTTTAAAAAGGTCCAAATATGACCTAACGTAAAAAGATTATAGTGCTCTGTCTAGTATACAAAGGTGATATAACTCTAATAAATTCCTACAGATGAAAAGGACTGTTCTGCCTGGTCTCAAAAGAAAAACTAGTTTAAAGAGTCGAAGATTGACTGGTTTAGACCATTTGATTAAGAGAAGGTCAAATTCTAATAAATAACAAGAATATTGCTAGCAAGATACCTATCTAATAAACTAAGTATAACTTGTATAAGCCTTTCTAAATACATGTAAGAATAGCTATGATTGTAAATCAACCTATTACATTTAGAAGGTATTTGGAGCTGAGAATGCGGTGAAGCTTAGATTAAATTCTTCTATCTAATCTAGCTAACTATGAGTATATAGATATCCACAATGTAGAGGGTGAAGGGCAGAGTAGTTTTAACTTTGAGAGTCTAGGATAAGCCACTATGGTTATGGCCAAATTTGCTAATACATGTGTCCCTATTGAAGCTAAACCTATGATTAAAAACAATGTTAAGGGAGACAAGTACTAATCTTGAAATTCCTCTATAGTACTCCATACAAAATCTTAAGCAAATGCGCCAGTATATAGAAGAGATGCAACTCTTATTTTTAAAAGGGAATCCTAAGACAGGCTGGTTACTCATACCTCTAACAAAAGTCTGATTTCAATAAGAATTATATTGGCCTACTAATGAGAATTCCAATTCTCATATAAACCAAGGATCGTGCTGTCTGGAAACTCCTATCTATTGGAAGGGCTTGTGTCGATCCTAACCAAGAGTAACTCTAAACAGGGGAAGAAAATGTGTGATATTAGAGTCTATAATTAGAGCCAAGATTGGCTTGTTACAAGAAATATTATATCTGTGTATGTAGTGATGACTAGTTAAGGTGGAATACTAATACTAACTATCAGTTTTGACTACCATTTCCTTAATCCAGAGATTGGTAAAAAAAAAGGAAATTAGAAATATATCTCAGTGTATCTGATAATTCATATTTCTATTTAGCTAACATGTATTCATACTTAGGGAAATAGACTTATTTTATTAATGTTAAATATCTAGTTTCAACACTCTACATATCTTAGAATTAGCTATTGAAAACCTTCAGATAAAACAAAGGGTGTATAATAATGTTCTAGGTTATTGAAATTAATTTCTATATTATACAGTTAGATTGAAAGATGATTATGTTATGAGGGGGAGGTGTAGACTGGCTAATTCTAGTAGAGTTGCTCCTATATCGTTTCACCATTTGCACCTTGATTAGCTAGCTGATCTGCATTTGTATTCCCTTCTCTGTAAATATGCCTAATTTCATATTGGGAATAGTATCTAGGATTATACTAATGTCTTTGATTCTCAAGTTGAGTATCCAATTAGGGGTCTTTATAGTTCTAATAGCATTGATGACTATTTGAGAATCACCTTCAACTATTAGTTTAGTAATACTGAGTTGTTTGCATAATTTAAGTCCTTCTAAAGCTATCATACATTCTACCATATTATTAGTTGTGGGTTTTATGGGTCGAGCATATTTAGAGACTATTTCTCCATTCTAGTTGCGAATAACCCCACCAATACTTGCTATTCTAGGGTTGCCATGAGAAGCCCCATCAAAATTTAATTTATACCATCCTTCTCGAGGAGGCGTCCATTTACATGTACTTCTATCTAATTTTGATTTAGTTCCCCCTTTACCATATAGTGGTGGAATTGCCAATTTAGACCACATGAGTCTGATATTATTGTCCCAATGTTTAAAGGAATCTTCAAAACTAATCTTATCTCAAAGTTTACTATTAATTACTTCAACAATTGATGCTTCAGTTTTGTTAACAATTGATTTCCACTCCATTTTTTGATTTGTAAAAATCCTTCTATTTCGTTCTTTCCAGATTTCCCATACAAGAATAGAAGGGGAGATTGTCCATATATCTTGGTACAAACTATCTTTGTTAAGGGCAGGCCATGCTTTAAGGTGATCTACCAAATCGAAAGGCATGGCTGAGTTCCAATTTAGGCAATATCGTAACCATTCCCAATAGTTTTGATTATAGGTGCAATTTAAGAGCAAATGGTTGGCATCCTCTTCTTGACATTCACATAGAGGACATCTAGAGGGACCTTCAAAACCTAGCTTTCTAAGTCTATCTGCAGTTAAATTTTTTTTTTGCATAGATATCCACAGAAAAATTCCTGCCTTAGGAAGGCATACCTTATTACAACAAAGGTTCAGAGGGATATCTAGGGTATCCATGTTATGTATCTATACAATATTTTTATATCCATCCTTCACAGTGTATTCTTCATTATTAGAACCAGCCCAAATAAGATTATCTGTCTTGTTTTTAATAGTAATTTCTCTGTCTTTGAGAATATCAATGAGTTTTTTTTTTCTTTATAGTTTATTGGAATATTATTAACTGATTTCCATACTGATTCCTCATCATTAGTGATATAATTCTCTAAATATATTCCCTTAATGTTTTTGCAATCTTCAATAAAGCTTTGCAAAAAACCCATCTTATTGAGGGGTGTAAAGCCACCCCAGGAGTCTTCCCAAAAAAAGGCCTTGTCCCCTTTACCTATATCCCACGTGAGTAAATTATTAATGACTCCTCTAGATTCTTTAATAAAATTCCAAATACGAGAGCCTTTAACATGGGTTTACGATCTGAATATATTGATGGGATCTACATCTAGGATATATTTGTGCAATAAGATTGTAGCCCATTTACTGTTTGATTCCTTATATAATCTCTAGATGAGCTTGGCTCCCAATGCATTATTCTGCCATTGAAGATTTTTAATACCCAATCCACCCTGGGATATTGGTTTACATAGGTTCTCCCATCTTATGAGAGCTAACTTTTTTTCTTCTGTCATACCTTGCCAGTAAAAATCCCTTAGGAGTCTATTGAGACTAGCTTTGATATTAACTGGAAGAGGGAGTATTGACATTTGGTATGTGGGGATAGCAGTCAGTACAGATTTAATCATTGTGGCTCTACCAGCTTTAGTAAGCCACTTTCCTTTCCAAGTACCTTTTTTAGTTTGAATTTTGGAAAGCACTTGCTGCCATAGCTTAGAGCTATGTAGACCTTTGTCAAGGGGAATACCTAAATATTTACAAGGAAACTTGCCAATTTTAAAACCTAGAGTTTTGCAAATTTCCTATTCTTTATTTGTCGAAGTATTGACGAATTTTTTTTCAGATTTAGTAGGATTCACTTGCTACCCTGACGCTTTCATATATATGTCCAGAACCTCTTTGAAAGCCTTAGCTTCTTTACAATTGGAGGCTCCTGGGAGTATAGTGTCATCAACAAATTGTTGGTGAGTTATATTTGGGACGTGTTCTGAAACTTTGACTCCTGAGATTTTATCGTCGAGGTGGGTCTTAGTTATGGCTCTACCTAGAGCTTCAGCCATGATAACATATAGGAAAGGAGAAAGTGGGTCTCCTTGTCTAATACCACAAGAGATTTCAAAAAAACCTTCAGGGGTACCATTGATGAGTAATGAGATTTTGGGTGTGGAGATACAGTTAAAAATTAAGTTAATCCATTGTTTGGAAAAGCCAAATGCTTCCAAACATTTACATAGGAACCTCCAGTCTACTTTATCATAAGCTTTTTGAATGTCAATTTTAATAAGCATACATGGTTCTTTATTGTATTGCGTTGTATGTATTATTTCTTGGGCTATAATAATTCCATCTAGGATTGATTGGTTAGGGACAAAACCGGTTTGTTCTTCTGAAATAATAGTAGGTAGGAGTGTTTTAAGTCTATTTGCTAAACATTTGGAAAGGATCTTATAAATGGTATTACAAAGGGAAATTGGATGAAAATCTCCTAGCTCCTTAAAATCATTTTTCTTAGGGATAAGTACAAAAAATGTATTATTGATTTCAGTTAATAGTGTACCAGAGTTCCTGGTAGCCTCCACTGCTTGCCAAATATCTTCTCCTAAAAAATGCCAACATTTTTGAAAAAAATCTGCCTGAAAACCATTTGGTCCTGGGGCTTTTTCTGGGTGGAGCTGGAATAAGGCTTTTTAAACTTCTTCCAGGGTAAATTTTCTATTAATCCATTTATTATTTGCATCCGTAACTAATTTTGGAATAGCCTTCAGCATTTCAGTTTGGGCTTTGAGGTCAGCGGCCTCTTGGTTGTTAAGAAGAGAATGGTAGAAATGAGTGAATTGTTCAGATATAAGTTTGGGGTCCTCTAGGATTTGTCCATTTTCATCATGAATTTTTGAAATTATATTTATATTTCTTCTATTATTGGTACTTGATAACCAAAATTTTTCATTCCATACAATTTTGGCCACAGAGTGGGCTCTAGCCAGCAATTTCCATTAAACCATGTTGAACACCTTGATAAATTTTCATGGTTTTGTGTCTTTTATTTAACTCCCTGGTCTGATAAGTCATTTAAATTTGAAAATGTGACTGTTGAGAAGAAAAACCCTAAAAACCCTATGGCCTGTTCTATTTTGCCATTACCTTTTTCGGCCACTTAAGTCTTCATTTTTACATGTGCTCTTTTCCGCAATCGGTTAGTCGTGAGATCTCTTAAGCTGAAAAGAATATTCCTTTTTGTCTCCCAATCCCGTGACTACCTTTTATCTTTTAATCTCCTAATCATATGGAATATTCCATTCTCATTCAGTGACTTGGTGATGGCCCCTTCAGTCGGGAGATCTCAAGAGTTAACCCAGGGTTAGCAAAAGTTCATGAGATTCCAAGTTCATTTAGTCGCGAGGTCGCCATATTTGATCAAGGTCAAAGGATGGTCAGCTCAAGGTAAAGACAACATGCAATCATAAGGCACCACGTGTCTCTGGTGGGCCCAGGCTCTATAGGCTTAGTCTCCAAGTCACGAGACCCATGGAGAATATTCTTTTCTATCAAGCGACAATGCGATTTTCCTTAGTCAGGTGATCTCAGAATGGAAGTGGAATATTCCTTTATGTCTTGAGACTTGGAGGTTAAAGTTTTGTCGCTAGATCTCCAGAAATCTTTCAGCGATTCAGTGACTAAGGCTCAGTTGAGTGATCTCGTAATGCAAAAATAATATTCTATGAAGTCACAAGATCATGAGATTTATGCAGTTGGGTAATCGCTTAACACAAAAAGAATATTCCAAATGATTAGGCGACTTGAATATTGAAGGCATAGTCACGTGATCACTTAATTAAAGGTAGAGGTTAAAGTTGAGTGAGATTTTCCTTCAGTCGGGTGATCTCGTGATCAAACCCAAGGTCAAAAAAATTATCATGAGACTTGGAATTGTATGTAGTCGCTAGATCTCCAGATCTCTCGCGGTCAATAACAGGTTGAGTTTTGTCAGAATAGTTGGCAATTGTCAGAGCTAATAAAGCAGTCAAAAGAAAATGAAAGAGTTACACATGGAAAGGCGGGGCCCAGTTCTTCAAAGACGCAGTCGCTAGGTCTCCAGTTCTTTGAGACAGTTAAGATTTTTCTCAGCGATTAAGCGACTGCATTGGTTGCATAATCTCTTGATTCTTACGGTTAGTAGTTTAACCTTCGGCGACCTGGCGGGTAGTTTAGTTTCCCTCAGTCATGTAATCTCCAGATGGTTGGCGGTCAGGTCTTGGGAGAGTTTAAGTTCTTTTAGTGATTCAGTGACTGAAGGCAGTCTCGTATTCTCATGATCTAACTCATGGTTAAGATCTTATTCAATGATCATGAGAATACTCTAGTCTCTTATTCTCTAGATTTGACCACAGTTTATGTCAGGTCTTTGAATCCCTTCAGTCATGGAGTCTCAGGAAGGAAATGAGTTAAGTTAAGATGTATCGAGACTTGGAGGTTAAAGTGTTGTCTCTAGATCTCTAGAAAATATTTCAGCGATTCAGCGACTAAGGCTTCAGTCGAGTGATCTTGTAATACAGAATGAATATTCTTTCCTATTTGGCAACAATGAGATTTACCTTAGTCAGGTAATCGCTCAACACAAAGGGAATATTCCAGGATGTCTGGCGGTTTAGAGATTGAAGGCTAGTCACTAGATCTCTAAATTCAAATACATGTTAAATATGAGTTAGAAAGCCCTTAGTCAGGAAGTCTCCAGATATAACCTAGGGTAGAGAAAGTTTTTCAGCGACTTGGAGATTTCTTTGGTCGTGTATTCTCAGGGTTTAACCCCAGTTAGTGAAAAGGTCATGAGATTTAGCAAAATCTATTGTCATGCAATCTCTAGATATGCTTGAGTTAAATTAAAGGTTGACGTCATGACAGAATCCGGCGGCTATGTTTAACATTCTAAGATCCAACGACTGTGTGTTCGTGAGGTCTCTTGTTCCTAGCAGTTATGTTCCAAACTTTCAATGACTTAGCGACATGGTTATCTCTCAGCCTCATAATGCAATGACTAGATGAAAGAAGATCAAGTGACTCAACGACCATTGTCAGATCAAGTAAGGATCAATGCTTGTTGTGTAATTGCTGGATCAAGCTAGAGTTAATGAAAAGTTCAGGAGATTTAGTGACTAAAGAAAAAAGAGAACCTAAGGTGAAGGCAGAGTTAGGGTTAAGATCAGATGTGGTGCCCGGATAAAATAGACGATCTGACGGCTACATTTTAAAGATAGATCAAGTATGAATACCAGCCATTGATGAAGATAAAGGCTTGGCGCCACCTATGACCATTTATAATTTTAAATTCAAATATCTGAGAGTACCAAATTTGAGTAGTTATGGTGAGCCCGAGTTGCAGAGAGGTAGATAGATCAAGGCGTCTTGTCTGCAGGTAGATATAGAGATGAAATGGACATGCAGGTACAAAGATCTGATTGGTTAGGATATTTTCATGGATATTTATGATCAAAAGTGACATAGTTAGGGTTTTGATTATTCTATGAAAATCTATGTAACCCTAATTAGATATTTTGCTCTTGCTTGTGGGCAATAAAGGAGATGTATATATTAGTTTTTGGAGCTTTTAGAGCTCAAAGTTTACAATTGTAAAAGAGAGATTTTCTTTCTGAGGAGTTATCCATGGCATTCTTTCTACCCTCTGGCTTTCTGCAGTTTGTAACCTTTCATTGAGGTTTAGATATTGCAAAGGTATTTTGTGACATTCTTTTTATCCCTATGCCTTCTTGTCTGAATTTTCTCTTAATGAATTGAGTATATGTATGTTTTCAGTAATATCTTAGGGTTCCTGATCCCTCTTTCTTTCTACAATTCATGTGTATTCTTGTGGATGATTTGATTTGAATGATCTTGTGGGTATACTTCAACCCCCTGACAATCTGTCTCATTCCTATACCTAGTTGTAGAGGTGAATGTTTGTGTGTAGGTTATAGATTGTGTCTAAATTCTTAGGAATGCTATTGTTTGTGAAATTCTCTCTTTCCCTAAAAAGCCTCTTTCTATTGCAGACCCTTCTATGAAATATTGATGCAAACCTATTCAGTGAGTTGTGATCTCCTAGACCTAAGTTTGTACGCTGATTTCATCCTCCATATTATAATTCATACCATCATTTCGGTGTATCACCTAGTAGGATAGTTTTCTTTCAGTTATTTCCCTTTCATGCATTCCTTCTATCCCTTTTCCCCTCAAGAATTTACTTTCCCGTCAAAGAGAAAATTAAGGTGATTATCCAAGAGGAACTAGCCTAGAACCTGGAGGTCTCATCTCAGTTAACATAGGTCCCACAACCTGGAGATGATTCCCATGTTATACTAAGTTATCAAGACCAAGAGAGCTTGAAACAAGGTTGCAAACTTAGTGTATAACAATACTATTGTGAAAAAATTTTGTATTACAGTCTCCTTCTTTCAGCCATGTCTCTCTGGACTTTTGTTTCCAGAATATTTCTTCTTTTAATAAAATCTCATTATATTTAACCAAAAGTTCTTTTTCTTTAAAGTATCTTATTTCGTTCATCCCTTGTTCTATGACTAGATTATTGAGGCATTCTAACTCTTGCTCAATTTGATTTTTTTGTTCAAAAATATTATTAAATTTATTTTTTTTCCAGTCTAGGATCTTGTGCTCAATGATCTTAAGTTTAGCTACTAGACAATACATCTTAGAGCCAAACACTTTTATTTGCTTCCACCATTGTTCTACTAGGTGCATAAATTCCTCATCTTGGAACCACATGAATTCAAACTTGAATGGGTTTCTAGATGGTTTACAATTTTTTGTAATAGAGAGCCTTACTGGGTAATGGTCTAACCCCGCATTGGGAAGAATTTTTGCATTTATAAGACGATTAAAATTTCCAGTATCTCTGCTAATCATAAATCTATCCAATCTTTCTGCAATGTGGCTGAAGCTCGATCTTCTATTGTTCCAAGTAAATACTCCATTATTGGTGTTAATATTGATTAAGTTATTATCCAAGACCCATTGTCTAAAATATTTTTGTGACTGCGAGATTTATTGTGAACCCCTAGATTTTTCTTTAATATCTAAAATGGCATTAAATTCACCTCCTAATATGTGTATGTCTTCGACATTAGATGCAATTTGATTCTGTACTCCCTGCCATACTTTCCTTTTTTCTTCATTCTGAACAAGTCCATATATATTAATAAGTTTAAATTTTAGATTCATCTTTAAACTGTTGACACCTAATACCATCCAATTATTATCTTTAGCTAATACCTCAATCATTATTTTCTGAGGGTCCCATAAGTCAGCCAATCCCCCAGAAGCTCCTATGGATAGGATGATTTCTGATTTCCATATGCCCAATTTAAGACTAAACTTTAAACTTTCCTCCTTATTTAATTTAGTTTCCTGTAATATTATAATTTCTGATTCAAATGTATTAAGATATCTTTTAATTAATCTTTGTTTGTTAGGGGCATTCAAACCCCTAACATTCCAAGTTGTTAATTTCATTGCCCTTGGGGAAGGCTCTTCCCCTTCCTAGCATTTAGGATATCAGATAATTTTTGCTGATTGTCTGCATTACCAGCTAAAGTTCTCAGTTCATTAATGGATTTCCTACCTCTCTTCTTCTTGGTCTTAAGGATATTTGGATATGAGAGGCCTTCCCTATTCATAGCAATACCTAACTATCTATCCTTATTAGTTATCCCATTCAAACAGCTAAAAGATTCTTGTTCCGCCTCTGCTAAATCATTGCTTCGAGGAAAAAAATCCGCAATAATATTATGTTCACATTCTTCCTGCCCTTTCTCTAAATCAATGAGAGAATCTTCTTGATCTATAATATCTTTTCCATAATCTTCTAAGATATTGTCTGAATTGGTTCCCAATGCTTCCTTGAGTGATTTGAGTTCTATAGGCACTGATATAGTTAGAGCAAGGTTAATATGAGGTTCAGTGTCCTGTTGATCCAATATCATGTCTTTTGTTGTATCTACCTTAACATACATATTTAGCATAATGTTTTAAATTAAGAGTTCTCTTTGTAGGGCTAATTCCTCGCTATCACAAATCTCATCTACAAGTGCATCCATCAAATCATCTGTAACTTCTTCACCTAAATATTTTGAAATTATATTAACCTCACGAATACATCTCTCTTCTTCAGTCTCTTTATCTGGTAGCATACCGTCTTTATGATTACTTATACTATCCATAATCTTATTTTATATTGTAAAGGGTATAGCAAGGCCCAAATCACATTTATGTTCTTCATCTTCTACATCAGTCGGAGTAGATTTCTTAGGATTGCTTATACTTACTGAATTTTCTGATCCCTTATTTTCATAACTTGAGCCAAGAACAGGAGCTTGATCCTTGTTGATCTTGGGCACTATACCATGTGAATCTTCTTCACTGACCTCTGCCTGATCTACCCTAAGATCTTCCCCAATATTGTCATCCCTAATTACTCCAGAAGTGTGTTTACAATCAGAAATTTTGTCAGGGCTATGTTCTGCATTCTTAATCTTACTCTAATCTTCCTTTCCAAGTCCAGCTACCAAAGGTGTAGTCTGAGGGTTAATGTGCTTGGGAGGTGATGATGCATTCCCCATAGTTTTTCAAGGTGTATTGTTGATAACAAATCCTCCCTTATGCTCAAGAAAATCTACCTTAATGTCCATATTCTTCAAATTGTGGCTAGGAGCTGATGTAGAACTAATAGGGAAAACAGGGGAATCTTCCATCTCCTTTATGAATCTTCCATCTCCTTTATGTAGTCATCAAGAATAGTAGGGTTAATGACCACCATACTTGATTTAAAGCATAATCTTATATGTGGGATTATCTTTTTATGTAGATTCATTTTAACTATAATTATTTTTTCTGCTTGATTATGGTCATTTTGAATAGTCACTATAAACTTACCAAAACTATTACCTATTTTTATGAGGGTTTCCTACCACGTGCATTCCAAGGGAAGGTTTTTAAGGAGGATAGATTTGTCTACCATAAAGCCAGTAAGTTTTTTAGGATTGAAGAGGGGAATCCAATCAAAGACATTAAAAGATATATGTCTGAATTTAGGGCATCCTTCTAATAAAACCTTCTTCTTCAGTTCTTTATTACTGAAATCCAAATAAATGAAAAATTCTGAAAGGATTGATATCACTACCTTTTTATGCCATTGAGATTTCAGCCAGTCTGCTATATCCAAGACTGAGGCTCCGACTCCATTCCATCTGCAAATTATTCTAAAACCTGCACAAGCATTTTGAATATTTTCTATGCAACCATCTTTAAGATCTAGGTTAGTGATTTCCTCTTTAGAAAATGAAAGGTTTGGGTTAGTAGGGATATTGTTTTGTCTCTTGGATTCATCTTCTTCACAAAAATTTAATCTAAAACTATCATCTCTCCTATGAGGGGGAGAATAGACAGAGTTATTACTGGGGATATTGCATCAGGATCTAAAGAAACTTTAAAATCAGAATCAGATTATCGTTGTTTAATCATACCTTTAGGGACATGATGCGGAGGTGTGTAGGGCTTCACACCTTGTGAATTCTGTGAAATGTTGAAGGGGCTGAACAAATTTTTCCACATATCTATAGGGTTAAAAGCTTTTCCTTTTGAAATAGATCTCAGAGGGCGTCTATGGGGTAGAGAGTATAATATCGCTCTTTCTGTGCTGAGCTTATCAAACTTATTGTTGAGAGATAGAAAAAAAGGCACTTGATGTTTTGGGAAGTGTTGCATATTGTATTTCTTGTCATGCTGCTTAGCCCTCCTGGCATTTTGTTTGTGAGTAGGCAGCCAAAAATTGTTTTGGATAGGATTAAGCATCTCTCGTGGTGGTGCCCTAGAGATGTTTCTAGGGGAAGACTGCTTGATATTCCTAGCATCACTATGTACTGAGATCAATGTAGGCTTTGAGCATTGAGCATATTTGGTTTTACCAAAAAAGAGCAACTATGCGTCCAAGGATATCGTGGAGAAATTTTTTTCTTTTGCGTGGAAGGGCTTTGACATTTTTGCTAAAGTAGAGCAAAGCCAATAATAAATATGCTCTTCTTTTATTCAATATATATTTATTACATTATTTCTACAATTGTAGAATAATATTCTTATGGTAAAATAAAAGAACATTTCTTGTATAACTTTTCAAATAACAATCTTTAAAACTAAAAGTATAGTGATAATGAAATGAAATCTATCTCGAACAATGGTTATTTTAATAGTTAAAAAATGATTTTAGAAATATTTTTTTTGTAAAAATATAATATCTCATTCAAATATGTTTATATAAATTTGTTATAAGAAATTTATGTTATAATTACTTCAAGTTATTAATTAATAAATTTAATAAGATGAATTAAAATAAAATGAGAAATTTTTTACATGATTAAATATTAAATTTGAAATATAGTAGACCGACAATCTTTAAGTTAGTCATGTAAGTAGAATATTTGTATCTTATTGGTTGTGATTCTATGGTTCTAATATTATACTTTTTTCACAACAAAATATGAAGATGCCTCTAGTCTGGACAATATTTCTACAATTTATCATCAAATTTTTTATAATGAATTATTAGGATCACAACCAACAATTTCTTGAAACACCTTATAAAATTTTCTCTATTCAACTTTTTAGACAAGTCATAATTTTCTTGAAGCTACACTTTCTAATAAGCTCTTGTCTCTTGGCTCTTGATTTCTTGAGTTGTTCTTTCAACTTCAAACAATTTGTTACACAAAGAAGACCTTTTCAAGAAAATTGAGGAGTTACAAAGGCATCAATCTAAACTAGATTTCTACAAAGAAAATTGTATATGACTATTGATGACAAAGTTGACAAGCAAGATAGATGCACACATACACCTCACCATTGAAGTCATACTTAGGAGAAATCTAAATATGGATCTTTGCCATGCTAATTTGTAGAACAAGTAAACATACAATTGTGTACAAACTCTTCCATTCTTTCAAAATGTCGAACAAAGAAGGACTTAAGGGTGGATCTCTAGATCTCAAGAAATTGGTATGTTGTTTAGTTTATATCTCAAATTATCCTCGTAAGTATACTTAACCAAACTTTATCATGTTTTATTATTGTTGGTGCAATTTATAGATCTGTGGAAATTTTTAGCATTAGGGAGTTTTCTAGGGCAGAATATTAATAGTTTCTTTTGTTTGAAAGTGATAAGGTTGTGCATGAATTACTTTTCCTATAACCAAGGATTTAATTACATGATGTAATTTGTGTTTTATCGTACAATTTTGTGAGATTATTGGGTGGTCCCATAATAGTGTGTCCCACTTTTTGGCCAACTTTAACACATAGATCAACATTCTGAGAAAAAACTTCACTTTCGAACACCTGTTGCCACAAATCTATTAGGAATTTGAAGATGATGTAAAATAGAGTCTTTTAGAATTTTCTTTCTAGATTCTAAATATATTTAAAAAATAATAATTTAAAATTCATTTAAATTCATTTTTCCTTCTCCTTCGAAAAGTGGTTTGTGTGAAAAAATGATGTTTTTAAGGAGTTACTGTCACTTGGATCATCATAACTTTTTTTTAAAATATGATAATGATGTAATTATTTCAAGATTAGATTTGTAACTTCAATATATAAAGGATGCAATTGGTTCCATTCATTTTGGGTCAATATTTCATAGTTTATTAAGTTCTAAAGTGACAGTAACTGTAATTTAGACATAAGGTCAATTGGATCGCTCTAACTTAATCTGTGTATATCAAAATTTATTTTTTCTTTTTTCTTTTATAGAAAGGTAACACAAATAATCTTTTCCTACACATTTTTCATAATTTTATTTTGTAATTTACTATATTTCTTGAAGTCTTGAAGAGAGAAGTTGTTGAATGACCAAACAACCGATGTTTAGTTAAAGTAATATTTAAAAGTGATAATGAACTCAATATGTATTAAAATTATATTCATTAGAAAGCTTGTTCCGAATAGCACCATAGTATATAGATAGGTTTTTCAAATGGATTCATTTGATCTACCAAAACATAAAGTCGAAGTGATTTTTTGTTAGCATTTTAATAGGTGCGAAGAAGACTCCATTGTAGGTATGAATGAGGAATATAGATGTTATATCAATTTTTTTTAATCTAAGAGGCTTTGAGCTAACCATTTGTAATTAATTCCTTCAAATAGAACCTCTCAAGGCTTAAATCATCATATATTTTATTAAAAATGTGTTATTTCAGTAAAAATCAACATGTCTAAAAAAGTGTAACCCACTATTGTGTGGTCACCCTATTACTTGTGTTTTTGGATTGTTTTCCTACCATGAGCATTTTGTATGTCATCTATAGCATTGAACCTATTCTTGGACTCCTAATTTTCCATGTGTGTGTTCTTATTATGTGTAACCAATTATTTGAAGTTGACCATTGGCTGTAAATGTGGTTGTTCAATAAGCTCTTGTCTCTTGGCTCTTGATTTCTTGATTTGTTCTTTCAATTGCTCAATAAATTCTTCAGCATCTGCAAGTTTCTTCTCAAGTTTTCTTTGATATCTCATTGATCCCTCCATATCTGCCTTAAGGATCCTTCCCAAGCTATTAAGCTTGTTCAAGGGGACTTGGCTCTAATACCAATTGTTATTGTTATAAGGCATTGAGAGAGGGGAGGGGGAGGTGGGGTGAATTAGTGCAACCACAAATATTAAAACCTTTTTTAGAAACTTCCAAATTAACCATTATGCAAGTGATATTATAACATAGAAGCAAAGAAAATGAAACATCCACAACATGCAACACAAGAACACTAATATTTTTCTCGTGGATACCCTTGGTTAGAGGGAAAAATAATGGTGGAAATTAGTACCCATGAATTATCACTACAATAACAATAAGACTTTCCTTGTTGAAGGCATTACATCACCCTGTTAAGTGCATACATGGTTAAGAGTATCTATGGCCCTATTAAAAACTATTACAAAATTCCTATAAGGAGCTACCCAGTTAGGGGATTTAGAAACTCCTTCTAAGAGTCACTAGGTTAGAGGATTTAATCTTCAGACCTATTAGGATCCTACTCACATTGTTACCTCTAAAGTGACCCCGTTAAAGGATTTAACTTGCAAACCTGTTAGGATTTAACAAGTGATGGTGATTTGAAAAATGACACTCACTACTTGACATATCCATTGTACTTCTGCTCAATGCATTTCTTAGAATATTCTAACACCTCTTCCCTAACTCTTTGAATCACCTTCATTCATCGCAACCTCTCATATTATGATTTACATCTCCTTTTATAGACCTTTTTCCATGTCGGTGGAAACCCTAAAATGTGTTACCAAAGTTAGCTTCTAAACTAACTAAAATAATTTTCGTGAGCACACCAATTCATCAATTTGAATTCCTTGATGTCGGCCTTAAATAACTCAATAAGGAATTAAAACATACCTTAACTTTTTCTCCACCTGTTTACCGATTCCATCAGACTTACTCTAGCGGTAATCTATTCTACCCAATATCACCAATTCCCTTCCTCAAATCTCTTCCTATAATGTGAAATAGATGATGTGATTTTGGACATATATTTATATGACAAATTTAATGGTTCCACATGAACCACATAACTTGAAACCTCCAAAATCTTTTTTGTTGATCATCTGTTCCACAAATGAGTATCTCACAACTGATACACTTGAACACTTAGTTACTTTACTTAGTTGATCCAATGCCATGTCAGTATGACTGATCTATCGCTCCCACTAGGCTTTGTTGCCAAAAATTACAATACCACTTCAACACTTCATGCTCTTGGACTCAAACATCTTTATCAAAATTCCAACAAGGAGACTGAAAACACTAGAGGAAGATAAGAATATTAGGGAAGGAGTGATTACTAAACTATATCTAGTCATTTTGAAGGAAGAATTGAATGCTCTACTTTATAAAAAAAAAAAGGGAACTATTGAACAAAACAAGAATAAACCTAATTATGAGTGGTGATATTGATGACGTAGTTGAGGAAATAGAAGAAGTTATAAGTAAAATCTTATTGGATAATTGATCTAAAATACCCCCAATGGAAAATAAGAAAGTAGAAATGAAGTTTGGTTATAGAGACAGATATGAGGAACCTGATGTATTTATATTTAGTGTACCAGTTACACTCTTAGAAGATGATGATGATGCAAACATTCTTGGAGTTACAAACTACAAGGCCATAATAAAAGAAGGGGAATATGATCTCACTGAGGAAGAAGAAATAAAATAAGATAAGGATGATGTAGAGGATAGACCTCATGATGGAGTGGACATATGTAATATTGATGCAAAGATGAAACTTGATACTAATCAAGGAGGTGAGGATGACAAGATTCCTACGGATTAGAAAACTCCTGAGAAGAGTGAATAGGTTAAGGTTGAGCATGCTGATAAGGAAAGAGACACTGATGAAGCATTAACCAAATTAATAAAGGATACAATCAATAAGATAGAATCAATACAAAACTTGTAGTCTTATTCAATTAGATACACTGAGTTTGATACAATTGTTAGGACCTACATCAATGGCCCACCATAAGGAAAGAGAGAAGATATTGAAAATACATGAAAAAGAAAAAGAACTAATTGTTAGAGAATCTGAAGTCTTGAGAAAGATCATGCCAAATTTCAAGTTAGATCAGAATGATTCCACATCTACTCAATTGGAAGTATTATTAGATGTTGTTGATTCCAATTTCCAGTCTTTTGAAAAATCTACCATGATAAAGATACAAAATGAGTTCAACACTAATAGGTTTAATCAATTGAATATAATGATTTCAAGGGATGCAACATCATTGGGATTTTCTATTCAGTACCTAAAAGATTCTTTGGGAGAAGGAAGTAAGGTATATAATATTGTATTGATTACCCCAAGTATGTCACTGATATTGATAAAATTGTCAAGGAGAGTGAAGTGAATTTAAAGAGATATCCCAGGGATATGATCCTCTGAGTGAATTAGCATCGGTTCACTCAACCTAGGTGACTAAAATCAATGATAAAATCAAGACACTTGTCATAGAGAAGGAAAGAATTAATGGAAGAATTGGAGAGTTGATAAGTCAAATTGTTCTTAAGCCTGGCATTCTATCAAGAGGTGTGATAGAAGAAACTATAGCTTATGAGTACCTAGATGCACATGATGCATTGACACATATAAACTAGCTTATGAAGTTTGCAAGAAGATTCAGATTGCTGAAATCATAAATAAAAGATGGGATGTTGATTTTGCAGCTTTGAGGAGCAATTTTTTTGATATTTTCAAACTTCAGTGAGTATATTTTACATGTCTATGTACATAAGTGAATAATATAAGATTTTGATAGTGGAATTTTGGAGTTGTTCCTCATATTTTCCATTGATGTCGAAGGGGGATAGATAAGGAGATAAAAATGAGTTTATTAGATAGGGGGAGCATGATTTTTGGTTAGGATTGATAGATTTTGGAGAATGACATTTTTCTTGGAACACTTAGTCATTTTTCTCTAAGTGTTGCCATTAATGCCAAGGGGGAGACTATTGGGAAAGAGAAACTACTACAAATTGATTGTATCTTTTCATTGATGGAAAATACACTCTTTCCATTTGGTCACCCAACATATTTTTTATATACTTAGAAAGGACAAATAGAATATCGGCTAAGTATGGAAGAATAGGAAGCAACATACAAGTTCTGTAAAAGGTTAAGTATGAAGACACTCAGTTGAATTATGGTTGTGAAGCTATAAGAATATTTTTAGAGGTATATTATATGGTATCCTATGTTCACAGTAGTTGATATTATGTTTTGGTCAAGTTTTGATATTCTGAGTATCAGGTTGTTAGAGAAGTGTGAAAGATAGAGACAGACAAAAGTTAGATTGATCAACGATCCTGCTAGATCGATGATCTGATCGGTTTGATCTTAGTTTTTTCTTGAGATGACATGTTACATGATATATACACTTTGGTTGAGGTTAGCATGGATATTTTATTAGTGTATTACTCGAGGTTTCATACATTACATATTTTTCTATTGGAGTTGACAGTGAACTTATTATATCTCGATGATTGGTATATAAGCTAGAGTTCTTGTGATGATTAGTGTGAGCAATGATTGTATATGAAATGATTACATGTTGTATGTGCGAAGGGTCATTAATCAAATGTTTGATTGACTATTGAGAATATATTGTGTACTAAACTTGCATGGAATTATTTTGGCATATGTGATGCTATTTCTCAGATCATCACCTTGGACTATAGTCCAACATATACTATGTAAGAAGTGTTCTTTCTAAGGGTTTTAGCCCTCTCTTTTATAATTGAGAAGTGATCTCTAGGTAGTGCACCTAAATGCAAATACATTCCTATTTTATACTATTTCCCTTAATCAGGTTATCTATATTTCTACAGTGATAATTGTGGGTTCCATCCCCACCATATATTTTCCCTTAACTAGGTCTCCATGCAAAAATCACATTGTCATGAGTTTGTGGATATTTTATTTATGTGTTATTTGTTTACTTTTAATTTTGGTTAGCTCATGGTTGTGGAATTAGATAAGTAAAGTTAAATATCATAGAACATTGATTCACCCCCCTTTCAGTGTTCCTCAATACCAACAAGTATCTTTCTTGGTTATTCTACAAAGAGAAAAGCATATAAGTGTTTTAACAATCGATTGAGAAAGATAGTTGAAAGTGATAGTGTGAAATTTGATGAAAGTTATTATAAATGGGCCATATCATGTAGTTATGAATTAGATGAAGAAGAGGAAAGTTAGATCTTGCAAACATATAGAATCAGAATTAGAATCAGAATGGATTGGTAAAATAGGATTAGTTACAAATGTGGAAGAAGTGGAAACACAAGAGTCTACTAAAAAAGAAAATATGAAGATTCCAAGGTATGTAAGGATGAATAATTTAGAAAATTTGATTATTGGTGATAGGAATCATGGTGTTTTGGCTTTTGACTAGAGGTAGACATGCTAGAAATAGAGAAGAAATTTTCTTGATCACTAAAGTTGAACCTAAAGATGTTGATGAAGCATGCAAAGATGAAAGTTGGGTTAAGGCAATGTAAGAAGAGTTAGAATAGATTAAATAGAACAAGACATGGATTTTGGTTCCTAGAACTAAAGATAAGAGTGTGATCAGAACTAAGTGGGTTTCTAGGAACAAACTGAATGAAGACGATGAAGTGGTAAGGAATAAAGCTAGACTTTTTACAACAAATATTCATAGATGGAATGTATTAATTTTGAGGAGATCTTTTCTCCTATTTATATAATTGTAGTCAAAAATTTTATTGCATATGTTGCTCATAAAAATTTCAAGGTATATCAGATGGATGTTAAGTTTGCATTCCTAAATGGAGAATTGGAAGAGGAAGTCTATGTGGAGCAACCTAATGGTTTTCCTTTGACAGATCAAGGTGATATGGTTTTCTAGTTGAAGAAAGCATTGTATGGATTGAAACAAGCACCAAGAGCCTGGTATGAAAGGTTAGATAAATATTTGTTGAGACTTAGTTTTAGTAAAGGTACTATTGATAGTAGCTTGTATTTCAAAATTGATCATGATAATACTTTGATTTTTGAAGTATTTGTAGATGATATCATTTTTGGTGGAAACGAAAATTTGAGCAATGAATTTTCTAATGAGATGCAAAAAGAATTTGAAATGTCTGTGATAGAAGAGATTAAATTATTTCTTGGTTTACAAATTACTCAAATCTGAAAAAGGAATTTTCATATCACAATCTAACTATGTCAAAGAGCTATTGAAGAAATTTGGTATGGATGACTCTAAACTAGTTGGTGCCCCTATGGTTACTGATTACAAGTTGAAAAATGATGATGATCCACCTAATGCTAATAAGATAAGGTATGGATCAATGATCAGTGGATTGTTATACTTGCGATAAACTAGACCTAATATAACAAATGTAGTTTGTATTGTTGTGAGATTTCAATCAAAATCAAAGGAATCACATGTTGTTGTTGTTATTAAGAGGATATTTAGATATTTAAAAGGAACAATTGAATATGGTATGGTATGTAAAGGATGATGATTTTACACTGAGTTCTTTTATCAATGTAGATTGGGCAGTTAGTGTGGACGATAAAAAGAGTACAAGTGGTGGAGTATTCTTCTTGGGAAAATGTTAGTTCCTTGGTATAGTAAAAAGAAAATTTGTATACCACAATCTACTACTAAGGATGAGTATGTTGTTGTTAAGTAGTTTGGATGAAGTAATTATTGAAGGATATCAAATTGAACATTGAAGAGCCTATTACTATTTACTGCAAAAACTCAAGCGCTATCAATATTTTAAAGAACTATGTATTTCATTCTAAAACAAATCATATATCTGTCGAATATCATTTCTTGAACGATAAGATAAGTGAAAGTGAAGTCAGATTGGAATATGTGCCTACTACAAAATAGATTGCAGATATCTTCACGAAGCCTTTTCCAAAGGATACTTTTAAGTATCTCCGAGGTAATCTTGGGGTGACGGCCCCTCCCGATCAGAGCTAGAGATGCATGGATTTTCATCGGTCCAATTCTTTCATAGATATTATCATTTACCTAGATTGATATTTTGGTGTAGCTGCTACTTAGGGGGAGTAGTTAGTCTTGTGAGGTATGTTGCTTTTGAGATGTTCAATTTATTTTGGCCTCTATGACTTAGTACATATGTGTTCCTTTGTCATTGATGTCAAAAGAGGAAAAGATAGCCATGTGAAAAATATTGTGGACCTTAGATGGAGAGATTGTTATTTGTTGTAGTAGATTTGGGGGAGAGATATATTGTGGATATTGTTAGTAGTATTATTGGTATGGTTTCTTTGTGCATTGATTTAGTTTTTCACATCATATGCTGCCATCAATTCCAAAGGCAAATATTTTTGGAGATTTATTAGATACATTGCATATATGTGTTGACATTGTTGTTTTTGTCATTGATGTCAACATATTTTGTTATTTTGGATAATGTTCCTAGTTTGTTCTATAAAGTGTTCGGATTAACTCAATTATTGTATTGAGTATCATATGTTATGAAATCATAGATATGTTGAGATATGTATGTACTTGATATTGTTCAAGTTTCAGAGGTTCACATTATGGTTTGAGTGAGTTGCGGATGATTTACTGGAGGATGATTTTTTGGCTATTCAAGTAGTGACATTGTTACATTTTTTGGATTCGTATGGACTGGTTATGAAATATTTTGGATTTCTAACCTAGTGACCTGAGTTTAGCACATGGATGTGTGTCATCATCTCAAAGAGTTCATGATTTCGATGCTGGAAAACTATTTTTCTTGAGTGACATAGGTTGCATATTGATGTTCGTGATGTGTAGTGTAGAGACAGTTGTGAATTCTGACTCAAATATGTTTATGTTGTTGATGTGGTATTTCATGTTGATTTCTAAAGTTTATAGATAATTTACTATTTATTTTGGTGGATTTCATTGGGCTATGTGATCAAATTTAGTGATTTTCATGTGGTGTGTTGATATTTTTAATGTTCTTGGCTAGCTTGGTGAGATATAATGTTGTGAAGATTTGTGGCATGATTTATGGATTGTAGGATGTTCATGGATGGAGATTTGGGTCCTAGCTATTTATTTTATGACATTTCTTGGATTTCATTATTATTTGAATTGTAATTGATTAAATATTTGTGATTGAGGAGTTTAGGTTGATGTTGACCTTGTTCATGTTTCTAAGGTGATGAAAATGTATATAAAAATGTAATCATTTGTGATTGTGGAGTGAACCAATGGATGTATGAGTGTGTATATAAATAGGTATGAGTGTAATCTAACAAGAGATTAATTTCACTTCATTGAAGTTTTATTGGCATATCAAAGATGCTTTTAGCTAGTTCATAAATCAGTGGATTGTAGTCCATTTTGGGGTTGTAGCCCTAGTTGTAATCTCAGGGTTTTTTTCTCTTTGTTGTATTTGAGCATTGAGCTCTAGGTAGTGAGCCTAAATGCACATGCATTCCCCTTTTTACCTTTAATAGGTTTTTGTTCTAGTATATTATCTTGTGGGTTTGATCCCCACCATGGTTTTTCCCTTAACCAGGTTTCCATGCAAAAAAATTCTAGTGTTATGTGTTCTTATGCTTTGTGGTGCAATAATTTAATGATTATCTTTTTGATCGAAATTTTATGGTTAAGTGTTCGGTGAAGCTTTAGAATTAATTAACACAATTGATTTGCCCCTCTCCCTCTCAATTGTGTGTGCTTCCTTGTTTCTAACAAAATGTCCCTTCCTTATAAGGAACATTTGATGCAAAAGGATGATGTTATGGCTATTTATCCAAATGATCCAACACTTTATATGTATTTTCTTGACATTCCTTTTATAGATGATGCTTTAATGATTTATGTTTTCCCATTTCCTAAGGATAGTCTTACTCATATGGATATTTTTAAGCAATAAAATAGAATTGCATATCCTAAGGACACTCTACCATTTCTACATCCACATGATACATCTTCCATAGATGAGTAATTGATGAATCACACTTTCACCTCTCCTAAGGTATATTTTTTCTATGAAGACAATGTTAATCCTCTTATGAGTTTCACATTAGAGAGTACCAAATCTTCTCCTTCTAGAGGTACCTTGGTTCAAGAGACTAAGAATGTTCACTCTCTAGATATTCTATATTCTCCTAATTATAATAACCATCAATCTCTTTATAAACAATATGATGTTATGATTGCGTTCATGATCTATTGTATAACATATCATTGAGTGAAGACAAATACCTAGATAAGAAAACTTCTAATCAACCTTTTACAGTGAATGCAGACAATGTTGATGGGATTAATAATCTCCCTATAGGGATCAACCCCCCTACTATACAATCCTACACAACACCTTTTCATCAAAGCCTTCCACCTTCAAAACCAAATACATCTCATAAAAGTTTCTATAACATGACTCCTAAAAAAACCTATAGTGGAGAAGATATCAGAAAGATGGACCGAGTCCCTATAGATCCTCCTCCTTCACAAGACACTATATTTAAACCTCAAGGAAATTGTTCTTCCTAACCCTTTTTAGGACTTCATCACCTATTTCTTGTCCAAACAAAATGCATCTCAAAATATCACCATAGAAAGTGTAAAGACCACCACAATTTAAACTAACATAAATTCATACACATTAGCAAGATACACAAAATAAGTATACATTAATGTGATGTTTCTAATTACTTTGAATCAAGACTTTAAGTTGCATACAACATAATGATTTAATATAAAATCCAATAACAAGGCAAAAAATAAAGGAACATATACCTCTAGAAGAGACTATGTGGGCGGATAAAAGGATAACATAATGTACCAAACATGAAGACCCTCCTGATAAGAACTCTTGAAACTTTAAATGAGTCAAACAAACGTGCATGCAAGAACATTGTTAGAGCACATTTCCACCCTATCGCAAATCATTTATGCTTCCCTAGAATCTTTCATGACATACATGATACCCATCCCAACATGAGGAAGTTTGATAAGGTGAAATTGACAAGAGTATGGAATCAGTGCCACATGATTTAACCAAATACTACTATAGATATATCATGGACAAATAAAATGCACAATTAAGTAAGATAATTAGAAGCAACAATCCTTATTTTTTATTACTATTTTGTAAGATTTGATTCCATATCAAACACATAAAAGAACAACATGAATTTAACTTAAGCATGTGTATCATGGAACTTCATTCATGCATAGATCAACTTAGACAAATATCAATTTTGTTCATATTTTGCACAATATATTTTCTATATGCAATTTAACCCACTTGCTACAAAAGAATATATATTTTCATAAGGATCCAAAGGTCACAATATATACACATCATATATAAGTATACACGTATCTTCAAGAGAAAGACAATAAGACAATATCATATGTCATAAACGAGCATCTGTTTAAGATAATTCCCCTATTAGATCACCATTAGATCACAAGATAAATTATAGTCAAGGGTTACATTAGGAAATCTCTAACATCATTGTTTCATTGATAACACTTAATGCTAAGTCATTTCCAATACATTAAGTAACATCAACTTTAGTCATGATATCCCACACATAGGTAAACACTAATCATGAATACATAACTAAATATGACCATTGATATGAATAATTAAGTATGACAACTCTATGATTATGAAATAACATGGAATCAAGCCTTACTTTTATTAATGATCAATTTATTGTACACCATAAAGATGACATAATCAAAACCTTAAATGTTGTTGAAGAACATGAATAAAAGATATAATTTGATAATGAAGAGAAAAGTATAATCTATTAAAATTATTTTTTTCAAGAATCATAGAGCAATCACTTGTATTTGAACAAGGTTGACTAAATAAATGATCACTAATACTTCAATAAATAAAAATTAAATTTTTTTTCCTTCATTAAACTACTAACGTTGCTAAATATTTAACCCAACCATAACATGGTTTAAGATTATGGCATTTTTGTTGCTTGTATTCATTCACTTATTTCCAAGTATTGGCAACGTCCCTTGATTAATATTTTTTTGGTCCATTTTACTTTGGGGTCAAACAATTGGTGCAATACGATTCTATTAAGCAAAATGACTAGTCCTCTCTCCGAATTAAGGCAGGTGGATGAATTAAGGCTACACTTCTCAACACTAGATGACCTGCACGTCCCTTGCAAGTACGAGTTGCACAACATTAATTCATTTAGATTTTGCATCCTTTCAAAGGCTACTACAAATTGATATTTTGGGTAGAGACTAAACCATGATAAATATGGTGCATAGCTCATTGAAGATTTGATTTCATATGTGATGTAGCAAGGGAAGAGGTCAATGTCTTGCATGTATTTTTGGATTTTTAGCTTTAGATAGTCCTTAAGTAATCAACAAGAAAATTAATTCTCTACAATTGAAGATGTCAAATAAACACAATACATACTAACATCAAATAAATCTATCACAACTCACTAGATCGATAATCTTTATTTTTCCAATAAAATTAAATATGAAGGATATAAAATAATAACATAAAATAAGGGTTGTGACAAAAATCCAAGAGCTTGTAGATATTGGTACTATAAATGTAGTCCCCTAGCATTCATTTTCCCTATTGTGTTGTTCTCCATCATTTAATATTAATAGCTTACATCACTTGGGAGCTTTTTGGTTTGTATGGTATTCATTTTTACAAACATAATAGATCTTTTCCCTTGTCCTTCCGCTTGGAGGGTAATACCTATCTCTTTCCTCATCGCTTATCCTTCTAAAGGATCCATTATCTTTTTGTTGGTTGAATATTTTATACTATGATTTCCTTCTATACATGGACTTCTTTGTTAATGATCTTTCTCTTTAGGAGATTGATATCTTTCTTTACAATTTCTTCCTTGTTTTGAATTGTATTTTTGTTAATATGACATCCCCTCTCTCTCTATCTCTCTCTCACTCATGTCAATACTAATTGATCTTCTGCTTGGGGAGTTATATTTTCTCTCATCCTTTCTAAAAGATCCATTATCCCTTTGTTGACTTGTTTCTTTTATAACATGATGTCCTTTCTTGCATGGATTTTTTCATAGTACATTAGGATCCTCTCTTTTTTGGGAGATTTACATCCTTGTTCACAACGTATTCTTGCTTAAAAGTGCATGTCTATTGTAAAATATCTATCACTTAGGATTTATAATGTGTTATTTTTTCTCTTTCCATCATCCTTGGGGGAAAGGTCTCATTTTATTCTCTCCCTTTCTATTGATCCACTTTCCTTGGTATAGTGGCATTTATTTATCACATGACATTCTTTTCTTAAATGGAATTATTTATTTTGATTTGGGATTCTATCTTATGCAAGAGCTGTTCATCCTTGATCATGACCTCTTCCTTATTTGCAAAATAATGTCCATCCTAAGAAAATAACCTTACTTGGGTCTTAAAGTGTGTTATCCTTAATCAAGAATCAATTTCTGGCCTAGCAATAGGGGGTTAAAAAGGGTGCATTCTTGTTCTCCTTCCCTCTTTGTATTGAAGATTTTATCTTTGTTCAATAACTCCTCTTGAAGGTAGATATCTTGTAGCCAAGATATTTTCACTTCAAGGGTCTCTTCCCACTTGTAGATATCCTTTCACAATCATCTATTCCTTTCCCAATAAGAGCCTTCACTCTTTTCTAAGGTTACAATATATATTGTTTTTTTTAAGGATATCTTCTTGTTATTGGAAGTAGGTATCCTTGTTCTCTTTTCCTTATTATGCCATCATAGTCTTATAATGTCATCATCTAGAGGGGGCATACATATGGTCTCCTTGTAAATTATGAAGTTTCTATTGGTCCTTAGACTGGCCACTTTTTTTTATCCTTAGACTAATCACCTTTTATGGATCCACACAAAGACTATACTTTAGATATAAGACTAATCTTGCTATCCACCTTGTGTGAAAAGTTTAATAATTTTCCAAGTGCACACATTTTTATTATTTGCCCCATGCATAGAGTTTTATAAGTCATCCCACGTGTGAATTTTTATAACCCGCCTTATGTGAAAAGTTTCATAAGCATACACCAAAAATTAACAACACTCAATAATCCAATCAAACAATTTATTTCATCACCTAGACCCTATGTTACCATTTATGGCCTTTGTGTTCTATCCCGATCTTAGAATTGACTGTACTCTATAAACTGACATCCCCTATTTTTATGGGACCTACATTCTTGATCAGAGGTTTGATTGGGTGGAACATAATGTTGACTTTGTGGTCATCACCTCCTTGGAGATTCGTGACATGCATTAACCACCTCCTATGGGTCAGGTTAAATCTGGCATTTGTATCAGGCATTGACAGTTCAAGCTTTTGGTGCAACAAAAAAATGATCCAACAATTGGTATAAAAGCCTTGGGTCACAAGTTCAAGTCTCCCTTTAGTGGGTGTTGAAGGCTCAGTTGGTGATGAAGGGGATAATATTGACTTGGTGGTCAAAACCTCCTTGAAGATTCGTGGCATGGCTTAACTACCTCTAGTAGGTCAGGTTAAATCTGGCATTTGTATCGGGCATTGATAGTTCAAGATTTTGGTGCAATGGTAAATGATTCCAACACATAATACCTAGGGAACTATGTTATTGGGAACATAACACCCAAGACATTTTATTCCCTAAATATTAGGCCCAAATTGGAACTGGGGTCTCATCTCGGTGGTTTAGTGGGATATTTGGAATTACAATCAAATTTCTTTAGTTTTAACCCCCAATATATTATGAGAGGTAAAAAAACCCTCTGTCTTTCTCCTCATTTTGGCATGCATTATCATCTACAAGAAAAGACCACGAACATAATTATCAAGCACTCACATTCATGATCAAGCATTCAAACTCAAGAAAATAAGGAAAGCAACCAAGCATTCAATATCTAGACTTCTTCTCAAGCATTCAAGGTGTTCTTTTCCATGGATCAAAATTTTTTTCCCTCATTTAAGGCATATAAAAAGAGTATTCTATCAAGGAAGGAGATACACCCACATCTACATTTTCTTTCTTCTTCTCAATCAAGAATTGTGGCGAATTACAACATCCATCACATGAGGTTTGTCTTTCATAATTTCTTTTTTGGTTTTTTTGTTAAGTAGAATTGATTGCATCAACATATTTGATCACATTCAAAGAGTACTTTACATTACCAAGGTATGATACATTCTATTTTTCAGATCTAGCCTCTTCTATATGACATCACACTTCCATTTATTTTGTTTCATTTTAAGGTTGATTCCAAATAAGGGTTTTACTAAGGAAAACCCTTATATATAACCTTCTTCTTTGTTTTTCTATGTGCAAGTATAGGAAGTGTAGTTATTAAGACTTGGTCTGGCAAGTATAGGATCTTTTGAGAGGACTACAACTGGATTTAGGAAAAACACCTAGGTAGTGAACACCCCATGGTTCTTTTTCCTAAGAAAAAATATACCCAAGGCATTTTGTACCTAGAATATCACCTTCAAATTTAGTTTACAGGTGAGTACAGTTCTCGAGCCCTCATTGTATGTCATTATTGCTTTTTATCTATTTTCTATTAAATTTTTTTAAAAATATCTATATTTTCTTATTTAGCCTTTTATTTTGCATCATTGTATCATATCATTTCAAAACCCCAATCAATGAAGGATCATTGACTCACTTAGAGCTTAAGTATTACTCGAGCCTATTTAGATATCTTCCTTCTAATTGTGCACTAGGAAAAGTGGGACAATCCATAGATTGCTAACCTTTTCTCATTATACGGTATAAAAATCTAACATTCCCTTCTTATTACATTAATTGAAACAAGAGAGGAACATTACAAGGGTTTTGAATCCAACACTTATGGATAATTTGATGAAGCCCCTTCACAAATCCTCCTCACTCATCTAGGAAATATTGAACTGAATACATTAGTGGATCTTTTAACTATAGAGCCTATAATTATCTGCACAACATTCAAGAGAACATAAAAGTATTTCCACCCCCATGCATAATGAGATGCATTTCCTCTGAAATTACACATCTCTTTAGAGTGTGTCTAATGCCTCCTATAGTGTTGCACATGAGATGCATTTCCTCCAAAAGTCCTCATCTTCTTCAAGTGTGTCTAACACCTCCTCAAGTGCCATCAAAACAATACATTCACTGCTACACAAATCACCAACCATTTATTTTTACATCAGACACCCCTCCTCTAAAATTACACATCTCCTTTGTGTGTAACGTCTCCTCAAGTTCTTGACAAACCATCAATCAAATGTGAATACAACAAAGTGAACCCAAAATAATCTTGCCTCCCTTGCCCCTTGAAGGGACACATATATGCCAAGCCCCCTATTTTATTTAGGGATACACATAATATTATTCTCATACAATAAATCATCCCTAAGCAAGAAGCTAGGTAGGGATGATAAACATCCTTTGGACTACCTTTATTTCCTCCAACCTCTGATAGGACCCCTTTAGATTTTAATCATCAAATGCAACATTAATGGCTATGAATGCATCATTATAAAATGCACAAAATTCATACATAGGGATGTTGGATTCAAATGATAATGTACCTATTACAATTAAAAAATAATAATGTATCTAAGATTATCATCCTCTTTGTCTTGTCTTGTCTTGAGTACTAATTCCTTTTTTGACCCTACTTCCTTATTTATCGAATGACACAAATTTCTTTGAGACATAATTTTTATGGTAGGATCCAATACTTTTTTAATAAAATAACATACTTATGCAAACAAGAAATTATCTTCACACTTAATCCAATGATTCATTCTACTCTTGTTAACACCATTAAATGTAACTACCTGAGAAATAAGGTCTACTTGTGTTTCCTTTGGTTGGAAATGTGATTTAAGGGCATTTCAAGCTTTTACTGTTCTTATAAAAAATTAACAAAAGAAACTAATTCCTCCTAGCAAAAAGTTCCCTCAAATAAATAAATATTCAACAATAAATAACAAACAATGATTCCAAACATCCTATCCTCTAGGATGCTTTTCTTTGCTCTACTCTGTGATTTTGCTGCTAGGCTTTGTATTAGGGAACAATCACATGGGCCCAAAGGGTGTTTTTTTGTTCAAACCCATTTTTTCATGTCATATGTGATGCAATGGTCTCTTCTACAATATTATCTTGTCTAGAATAACAAAAATATTCCACAACTTTAATTCTTCATAGAATGACACCATCTTTGAAATGCATCAATTTCCTCCTTTCAAAACACTAGCATCGTCCACCATCAATAATAGTGATTCCAATGATGAAGTCTACAAATAAAACTTGCTTCAGAATTGACACTGCTTCCAGGACCATTCCAATGTGTTACCTCTTTTAGAAAGGTCTTCAATAGGATGTTATCACTCAACAACCACTAAAATATTGCATTCTGGAAATAATAATTATTTAGTCTTGAACTTTAGGAACATATTCAAATCTCCAATACTAATAACGCAAAATGTGGAATGGATTTACACATCTATTGTATTTTGTTTGTGACTTTTGTAAAGGAAAATAAAAGAAACATGAATCCAAGTAATAACAATTATTAGTGACCAGGAACCCTCCTATCATTAGAGTGGTCACAAGGATATGCACAGAGTACAAATATTCAAACCCGACCGAAGTATGAATGCCAATATATTTATTTGGAAGAGATATATTATTTATCTCACCATTGACATCCTAGTACAAAATGACCTTCTACTTTAAAATTAATGATTGATATTCTCTATCTCCCAAGTCTTTACACCAATTTGGTATCACTAATATCAAGATCTGCCATGAAAGAATTCACCTTGGCCAAAATCTATAAATCGTTGTAGTTCAAAATGACCAAATTCATTTATTAGGGTGATTCTTCTAAGCAAGAAAAGGCCTTCAACATCATCTCAACCATTCTGAACAATGCCTACAATTTTCTACCAATCAAAAAAATTCCACAATCACAAAGATCATCATATATGCTCTAGTATCAAATGTGAATGCTAAATAAAAATGATAGAACTATATTCAAATTATATTCAATCAAGATTTAATGAATGATTTTATATTAAAGTGCAATGACTTTTTAAAGATTTGATTTTCCTTCTGAAAAACTAAGTACCAAAATAACTTCCAAGAAACTAACAATCAAATAATTTATTTTATTAACATAAACTATATAAAACTAATCTATATTAATGTCAAAATCTAAAAATCATAAGAGGCCTCCTTACCACCCTCTTCATCTTCATCTTTGAATTCATCCTCTTTTCCTCTATTGGGTAAAAGTACTCAGGTGTGTCATACTTTAGGCCAACTTATCAACACAACTGAATTTAAGTATTTCTAACTAAAAATTAAGTTTGGTCAAACATATGGTCTAGTTAGATTCATTCTAGCTAAGTTAGATATGTGTCTCAACTTTTTTGATTTGAAGTGTCTACTGAATAAATATTTTAGACAACTTTGGGTCCAATTACCAAAAACATTAAATTATTTTGGAAAAGTGATGTTTCAACAACTCCTACTCCTTTTATTGATATTTTAAAAAATATATAAAAATACCCATTTGTAGATACATAAGTGAACTTTTCTAAAAATATATCTTTTTAATATTTTAATTACGTTTTATATTTTATATTTATTTTTTATTGAAACCACTCATCACTAGGAAAATACATGGTTGATTATCTTGTCATGGAAAAATAATAAAATTTATTTAAGATTTTTAGAAAAAATATAATGTAGTAGAGGAAAGAATCTACATCAAGAGGATATAATTTATTTCTATTTTGGATGAATAGTTAAGACAAAATGTTACGTCAAATTGAAAGAGATTATTCAGTACACATAAAATTTTTTATAATAGCTTCCCACTTTTACCTAAAAAAAAATAAAAAAAAATATACATTTATAAAAATAATGAGAAGATATATCCATGCACTAAAGTTTTAAGTTATTTGTACACATAAAAAAAATAAAATATTTGAATAAAATACTATATAAAGATTGGCAGATGATGTAACTTTGATTTTAGCATTTTATCAATGACTAAATTTTAGTTTTATTTTATTATAAATTATTTTATTAAAAATTACAAACATAAAATACCTTTAAAAATAAACATTTCACTAGTTTATGCCATTTAAAAATTTTCAACACATATCCCACTTCTGTGGAGCCTTCATTCTTATGTACACAATTTTGTTTTTAATCTTCTATATCTTCCAATACAGAGGCATCCAATATTTTTTTCAACACCTTCCAATAATGGGAAAGCAATTACACAAGAAAATCAAGATCAGTTTATGACAAGAGATAAAATTTAGAACAATTACTATTTTTAAATCATTTTATCTCATTTGTAAAAAAAATTAATTACCTCTATACAATAACTTTACATTTTAATTTTATGGATTTAATTTTTTTATGATAAGAAAATCATGATTTAGAGCCTTAAATTATGTCATATGTCTGAAAGACAAATTTTAGCATAACTTTTTTTTATCATAGGCTCTGTTTTACATGAAAATGGGTTAGGATGTGTGGAATGACATTATATGTCAAAAAAAATATTGACATATTAATTCCTCTCAAACTAGGAGGAATTTTGGTGTGATACCTTCACCCATGTGAGGAAAACACCATTAATGTTATCTTCATATAATTTTTTCCCAATATCAACTAATTTTGAAAAATAATATTTTTTGTAAATTTTTTCGAGTGGAATTTTTTTGAAGAAATTCTAATTTTGAAATTTGAACAAATGAAATCATTTGTAATGTTGAGAGATGCCAAGAATAACCAAAAAATACCTAAACTAAAGAAATAAAATTGGAAATGTTTTTGGTCAATGTTGATTGTCATTTCATCTGAATTCTCCTGCATAATTAAAAAATTTCAAGTTATTTATCATGAAAAGATTATTGATCAAGTTATTGAATAATTTGTGCTCTCAAAAAAATGAGTAAAGCTTTCTTTACTTCCATCTTTTCTAAAATAATCAAGTTATTGTTAATATCCTCTAATAAAATTTAATATAAACTAAGAATGGAATAAAAAGCAAATTTTTCCCTAGGTGTGAGAATAGCCCAAATATTTATTAGTAGCCTCTCCCCGCGTTAAGTTTCTTGAAATACAGGTTGTAGGAGTATCTAGTGGTGTAAGGGGAATCCTACATCACCTAAAAATATTGTATTTCCCTTTTGTTTTGTAGTTTTCTCTAGTTTTCTTGTAGTCCATGATCACACTTATGAGGTATAGGACAATCAGAAGTTTGAAATGGCCAAAAATATTCACCTATCATTTTTATTAAGTCAATCTATTTTGGTTCTTATGGACATGAAAACTCACCCCGAGGAGCGAAATTCATCTTAATAGCATGCATTATTTGGAAGATATTAAAGTTTTGTCCCAATAAATTTCTCCAATGAAGTTTTAAACTCAATATTGAAGACCTTAGAAGCCCTTAAAATTTTCAAAAATTGGATAAATACATCTTATAGATATATTTGGCATTGTAGATCTCTTTGCAAGCCTTCCAAGAGTAGGTCATAATAGAAAATTGGAGGCCAGAGTTAAAATTTATGGCTCTCAAAAGTTGCAACACCAAAAATCAAGTTCCAATGAACAATTGACTTGGGTGGGAAAATGAACTATTGGACTATTGGGCACCAAAAGAAGAAAAGTTACAATTTCTAAAACAATCTAAGGTGGTTATTGGTGCTAAATAAAGAGGCGAATCAAGATTTACATGGATAGTTCCATTTGTAAATTTTATAGCTCCAAATTGTAGGGTTTTCTTAGAGATAAATTTTCTTTCTAATGATTTGAGCCCATATGGCTATAGCATGTAAATTTTCCAAATGTTGTAGCTCTCACTTCATTGGGATAATAGAAAGAAAGTGTTTCTTTCTTGTATTTTCTATTTATTTTTCTTTGTTTTTATTGTTTGTTTGGGTTTGTAAGAAGAGAACACTTCATCAAAGTATTTATAGATGGGGTACTATAACAATAGATAAATTTTTTAAATGTCCACTAAATATTTGTCAAATATATTACATTCCTATAAATTTTGTAGGATGATTGTAGTTATAAATAGATACAATTCAAATGGTTTTTATGGAAATAATTGATGAGAGGCTTAAGGTGAGCAATTCCCACTACATTGAGATAAATATGTATGTTGGCAAGAGACACCTGATAATGCATGGTATGTTTTCATTGATGAAAACTACACTCTTATCTCTTATCCATCCTATAGGATTTTCATCCACTGATTGATTAGTTGATGAAGATCGACTAAGTGTGAAGAAAAGAGCAGGATACAGGTAGATACTTTGGATCAGTACAAAGTGTTAGATAGTTATGATATGAAAACCTAGATTTAGATAATAAACACACTGGGTTGTCTAACCTAATGATCGTAGGTCTTTGTGATGAAGTATGATGGAGTTTTCATACTTTGTGTAGCAGGAAGATAGAGAACTATCTTATGCAAAGCTAGGAGTACATTGGATCAATCAAAAATCCTATCAGATAGATGATTTGATCATTTTGATGGTTATGATTGATATAGATGACAATAAACTATCATTTTTATTTCTAGGAGAGGTTATCATGGAGAATTAACTGTTATATGATCTTCACTTTTCACATTACATGTTGGAGCTGACTGAGTTAATATTTTAGGCTTTTAATCAAGTATATAAGATTGAGTTTTGGATGTGATGGTGAGGGACATGGTATGCAAGATGAATGATATTTTTGTGATGTGATGTGAAGATTGACAAATCAGATAATCAGTTAGTGATATCCTTCAGAGCTTCATTGGAACTATATTGGCATAGTTGATGCTATTTGTTAGTTCAATTTTTGGGACTGTAAGTCCTATTTGAATTTTGTAAGTTGTAGTCAAGATTGATCGGTGAACCCAATTGAGGGTCATATCATTATTTTGTATTGAGTTGTAAGCTCTATGCTGTAAGTTTGAATACATGTGCATTATCCTTCTTATGTACTTATACCTTTAACAAGGTATTTATTACTGCAGTACTGAGATATTTGTGGGTACCATTCCCACTGGGGTTTTTCCCTTAGCAGGATTTTCCTCGAAAACAAATCATGGTGTTATGATACTATACATGTTAATCTTATTCTATTTACTTTCATATTTGTGGTTATAAGTTTTGGTTTTGGATTAAGAAAGTAAATATTTCTTCTACACCAATTCACCCCCCCTCTCGGTACTTCCTAAGTCTAACAATTGGTATCATAGACTAGTTCCTTGGATAAAGTTTAACAGCTTGAGGGAGATCCTGATGGAAAATTTTAGATAACTAAGAGGGGGGGTGAATCAATTAAGTATAGTTATTCTACAGTCCCAAATCCCCAGATGTATATATTCAAACCTTTCTTTCAAATAATTAACTCGGTAAGATATCAACAATGTCTTTCTCTTCATCTATCGATTGATAGCAAATTCAATACTGTGTTTACTGATCTATCCAATTATGAAATGTGTAAAGAAAATAACAATTCAACACATCATACACACATAAAACATAGATTTTTAACATGGAAATCATGTTAGGGGAAAAATCACCTGGAACCGGTAACCCAAAATAATTCACTCTTATGAAGTGAGCTTGGTTAGGAGCCAACCCTGTTAAAGGTTACAAAACACACTGTAAGGTGTGAATTGGTTAGAGAATTTATCACTAACAGTTCTCCCTTGACCAACATTCACTATGGGGTCAATAAGAAAACAATCAACATTCATTGAATGTCATATGGAAATACAAAAAGACTGTTAAGTCCCACTTGGTAAAGAGATTTTGCTGTAAAAATGGTTAAATTGATACAGTAATGATCTTATTCAAATACAACAAAGATTTGCAAATTTTCAGATCTAATCTAAGCTTAAAATACCTCCTTTGATCAATAAAAAATTCAATCCTTCATATCCTCCAACTTTATTCCATTCAATGTATGCTTCTCTGATGCTCGATAATGTCTGCAGTTCAACTCGGTTCTGTCTTAAACCAGTTTGATCAGTGGTGCATGAAAATATTCCTTTCATGTGAATTCTCCTACAATATCAATAATTCCAGACTCAATAATGAATCTCATGTCTCTTTAAATAGACAACATAAACTATTTTCTTTTCATGTGTTAGATTTTTCCTCTTAATCTTCATCATTCATTTTGCCACTTTAACCTTCCTCGACAGTTGTGTCATTAACACGTTTAATTCTCCTTCATTCGATCAATCTTGAATTTTTTCAGTCGTTAGATCATCATAACAAACTTTATCTTCTACCTCAAAATCATAAGAAATTTTCCAGCTAATCAATTTAGTCAGCTATTTATGATCTTTTTTAATTTATTTCACTCGGTCAATACTAGAATGTGTCGGTGATTACCTACTCGGTTAATACTATACTCGGTATACACTACACTAGCTCGGTGTATACATAAATCTTCATTTATCGACCACATAAAATTGTTCAGTTTTGATCTTCAATACATAACAAAATCATGTAATACAATCAAGTCAACAACATGATGCCATAGACTCATCAATAAGTTACCCAATGTATACCATATCCATATCTTTCATATCCATCTCATCTTCATGTAGATATCTCATTCCTTCACCATTTTCCTTCTTTAGATGTTTGTAACCATCATGATAAGTACAATAAAAAATAGTTGATATCAATGACAATACATTGACTGATTTAATTGTCTTACATATCAAGGTGAGCCCACAATAATGGGTTACACTTTTTTGCCTGAACAAACACTTAACTCTACATTTTGAAAAAAACTTTTAGATTTAGATGTATATTATCGTTAAACCATTTGAAATCGAAAGATGACGTAAATTTGGGTCTTTTAGGATTTTTTGTCTAGATTCTAAATATATTTTTTATTTTTATTTTTGAATTGATTTGAATGATTTTTTCTTTCTCCCATGAAAACTGGTATGTTGCTGAAAATGATTTTTTCTTTCTTCAACTTACTTTCACTCTGTAAATGGTTCTCTGATGCTCAATAATATCTGTAGCTCAATTCTTTCAATAACTAGTCTGATCAGGCATGCATGAATAAAGTCTTCATGTGAAATCTCTGCAGTCTTCTTCTTTCTGGCATGTTTCAATAATGAAACTCATACCTCTTATATAGAAAAGTAAATCATTTTCATATCAGCCATTAGATTTTTCCACTTAATATCCTTCATCCATTTTGCCACTTAAACCTTCCTCGATAGATGTGTCATTAACAAGTTTCAATCTCATCCTTTAGATCTTCTCCAAATTTTTTTAGTCATGGATGTCATAACAAACTTCATCCTTAACCTCATAATCATAATAATTTCTAGCTCATCAAATTCAATCGAATGTTCTTTACATTTAATGTTTTCATCCATACTCGGTTGATATAGAAATGCGTCAGTGATAACTAGCTAACTAGCTCAGTTAATACTGTCACTCGGTATACACTGCACTAGATCAGTGTATACAGAAATCTTAAATTACTGACCACATTGACTTGTTCAATTTCAAATCTCTTCTTCATAATAGATTAATGTAACATGCTCAAGTCAACAATATAAAGCCATAGACTCATCAATAAGTTACCCAATATTTACCTTATCCTTATCTGTCATATCCATCTTTTCCTCATGTAGATATCTTAGTTCTTCATCTTTTCTTCCTTCAATAGATGTTCAGATGTTTGTAACTAACATGATAAGTACTGTCAAAACTAGTTGACATCAATGACAATGTATTGACTGATTTAATCATCTTACATATCATTTCAATAGCTCAGTGATCTCTAATCACTGTTTCTTCAGTTCATTCAAATATCCAATCAGTTGTAGTTCATCAATCTCTCCCTTTGGCATTGATGGCAACACAAGCAATATGAAAATATGCCATACACATACCAAACATGTATTCTACAACTATGTAAGTAAATTTTGTAGATTGGTAAGCTCTCCCTAGCTTGATATTTAATATGTTTAATCACTACAAAATATAAAAGCATTACATGTGCATACTCTCCCTGCAGATTTGATCTTTTTAGTTCTCAGATTCCGTTTGTTCTCAACAAAAAATATTCAAGTCTCTCCCTTTTTGCAATATCTCTCTCTCTCTCTGTGTTTATGTTCTCAGTAACTGATTTTCCATATTCATTCTCTCTCCCTTTGACAATAATGCCAAAGAAAATATATAAATAGCTCTGCAGTAGCCAAGTATTCCTCTGTTGTTCAGTTCATATCAGGTACCTTCAGTGTACAGATAAAAAAATTTCTATTCCAACTTCTACAATCTTTCAAAACATTAGAAAAAATCCAAAGTGTGAGATATGTGCATCAAAATGAATGATCTTCTGAGAAGTATAGGTTGATGCAATCTTTAGATCACCTCAGTGGCTAGTAGACAGGGGATGGATGCCAAGTCTAGTCCTCAAATATTCAAATGTGTCCTTTGGTAATGGTTTAGTAAAGATATCAACAAGTTGCTCCTTAGATGTTACAAATTCCATTTTCACCTGCTTCTTTTGAACTTTTTCCCTTAAGTAGTGATACTTAATAGATATATGCTTTATCTTCAAATGCATCACAAGATTCTTAGAAATATTTATAGTACTGGTGTTGTCACAATATATAATCACTGGGTTAGTGATTACCTCATTCATCCCTTTCAACACTTATCTGATCCAAGCAATATTTGAACAATTTGCAGCAGCAACAACATACTCTACTTCAACAGTAGACTGCAAAATGCATGCTTGTTTCTTTATAATCCAAGTCACAAGCCTTTTCCCTAAAAAGAATGCTCCACCAGTTGTGCTCTTCCAGTCATCTATGTTTCCAGCCCAATCTACATCGGTGTAAACTCTAAGTTCAAATTTTCCTTCCAATGTGTAACATAATCCATAGTCCTTTGATTTCTTTAGGTATCTCAAAATTATTTTTATTGCAACCATATGTGAATCTTTAGGATTGGCAAAAAATCTAGCCACAATCCCCACTACATGTGCAATATCAAGCCTACTGTGTACAACATACATCAGTTTACCAATCATAGATCAGTACAAAGTTTGATTTACTTCTCTAGATTCATCATCCTTTGTCAATTTACATCTAGTGACCATTAGTGTTCCTACTGGTTTAGCATCTTCCATGCCAAAAGTCTTTAATAATTCTTTAATGTATTTTGATTGAGTGATGAAAATCCCATCTTTCTGTTGTATAATCTACAAACCTAGAAATAATTTAATCTCTCCAAACATTGACATCTCAAATTCCTTTCTCATTTCACTAGCAAAAGATTTGCAAATCTAATCTTGTCCACCAAAGATTATATCATCAACAAATATCTCAGCAATCAAAATGTTATCGTCAGAATCTCCTTTCATGTACAGATTATTATTTTCACTAGTTCTTACTAAACCAATACTGATAGGATAAGCATGTAGTCTTTCATACCATGCCCTCAGTGCTTGATTTAGTCTATATAAAGCTATTTGCAATCTACATACCATGTCTTTCTGATTCTGATCAACAAACCCTTCTGGTTATTCTATGTAGACCTCCTCCTCAAGAATTCCATTTAGAAAAGATGATTTCACATCCATTTGATATACTTTAAATCCCTTATGCGCAGCATATGCAAGTAATATGTGGACTCCTTCCAGTCTAGCAACAGGTGAAAAGGTTTCACCATAATCAATACCTTCTTCTTGTGCATATCCCTTGCAAACAAGTCTTTCCTTATTCCTAGTGACCTCTCCATTTTCATTCAACTTATTCCTGAAAATCCACTTAGTACCAATAACATTTTTATCCTTTGGTCTAGGTACCAATGTCCATGTCTTATTCTTTTCAATTTGTTCAATTTCCTCATTCATAGCATTTATCCATTCTTCATTTTCAAGTGCATCCCTAACATTTTTAGGTTCAAACTCACAAACTAAGCATGTGTTTTTTCTTAGCTTACTTTTGGTCAGCATGCCATCTTGCTTATCTCCAATGATTTGATTATCTAGATGGTGTCTTCTAACAAATCTTGCTAGCAATTGATCTCTTCTCTGATTATCATTCTGTTCAGGTTCATTTTCCTGCTCGGTAGCTTCTTCCTGATTGTCGGTTTCCATTTGCTGATTCTTGGTAGCATTTTCTTGATCCTCGGTAGACTCAGCCTATGGCTTTGGTAGATAATTTGGATCTTCAACATAAGTAAACCTACCATAGTTTTCTGGTTCCTTCATTCTTTCTTCATCATTCTTATCAACAAACTCATCAACTTTTACATTAGCACTTTCTATCATCTTATTAGTAAATTTGTTCAAACATTTATAAGATTTAATCTTAGTAGAATATCCTAAGAATATTCCTTCATCACCTTTAGATTCAAATTTTCCATTCCTATCATCTTTCAGAATATAACACTTACTACTAAAGATTCTAAAATAACTTACACTCGGTGTGTATCCAAACCATAACTCGTAAGGTGTCTTATTTGTGTCTTTCTTCAGTTGAACTCAGTTCAGGACATATATTGCTATGCTAACTGCCTCTCTCTAGTACATTTGTGCAACATTTTTCTCAATCATCAATGTTCTAGCATAATCAACAATAGATCAGTTTCTCCCTTCAGCAATTCCATTCTCATGTGGTGTTCTATGTGTAGAAACCTACCTTTTTATACCATGCTCATTACAGAAGTTAGTGAATTCATTAGAAAAAAACTCACCTCCTCTATCAGACCTTAAGCATTTCAATTCTTTTTTGGTTTCTTTTTCTACTTTAGCCTTATACCATTTAAACAGTTTGAATGCCTCAGATTTTTCTTTCAAGAACATAACTGTCATCAATCTAGTATAGTCATCAATAAACAAAATAAAGTATCTATCACCATAGTAGCTTTGAGTTCTCATAGGACCACATAAGTCGATGTGAACCAACTCCAAAATTCCTTTAGATGAATAGTCCTTACTTTTAAAACTAGATTTTGTCATCTTCCCTTTCTAACATTGATGACGCATAACATGATCAGGTTTGGTTAGACTAGGAAATCCTCTAACTTTTCTCTTTGTACTGATCTTAATCATATTATCAAAATTTACATGACATTACCTTTTATGCCATAGCCATGCATCTTCATTTTTCACCAGCAAACAAGAAGTTTCAGCATTGTCAAGATAAAATAAGTTACCTTTTGATTGTCCTCCTGTTCTGAGAAGCTTTCCATTTTCATCATAGGTTTTCACATTATTTCTTTCAAATGCAACTCAGTGACCTGAGTTATTCAGCTATGCTACACTCAACAAATTGTAATTAAGTCCTTTTACCCAGTATGCATTATCACATCTAATTTTATCATTCAATAAAATAGATCCTTTTCCTTTAACCATGCAGGGTGTGTCATTTCCCATTTTCACTGATCCTCCATTATAATGCTCAAGATGATCAAAATTATCTTGATCACTAGTCATGTGATGTGTACATCCACTATCAATGATCCAAGTATCATTCTTACTAACTTTATAAATAAGTGTTGTTTCTACGTACCTTTCCTCCTCTTCTGAATCATCTTTCATTACAACAAACACTACCTCAATATTATCATCAGTGTCAGTGTCAGTGTTGGTGTCATCTTATCCAACAAGGTAACATGCATTGTTTCCCTTATCTTTGTTATCTTGGTTGTCTCTGTTGTACTGTCGGTAACCTCTATTATTCCTTCTACCATAACTTCCATCACTAGATTGGTCTCTATATTTATCTTCCTGTTTCTTGTTAGGACATCTAGCAGCAATATGGCCAACTTCTTTATTATTAAAACAAGCTAAAGGTAACTTTCTGTTATATCTACCTTTACCTTTCTGCAATCTCCGGGCCATAAGTGCTTCAAGCTCATCAATCTCATCATCATTATTACTATCACTTTCATTCCTTATATTATGCTTACTACTAGATTTACCAATCTTAAGAGATGACATAAAAGTAGACTCAAAACTCTGTACAACACTATTATCAAAATTGGTCAGCTTAAAAGTTGTTAGCTTTCCAATCAGATTATCAAGAGTAAGAGTGATATTAGGTGCAGACCTCATTTCATGAATAACAGATATTTTGATTGCATAAATAGGCAATAAGGTTCTCAGTGTCTTACTTACCACTGTATCTTCAGAAATGATACCACCAGCTCCTCAGATAGCATTGACTACCTCTTTGATTTGGTTTGTGTACTGTGTAATGTTCTCTCCTTCATTCATCTTCATGTCATCAAATCTATCTCTCAAGATTTCAACTCTGGTGATCATCACATTCACATCACGACCATAAACTAGAGCAAGTTTATCCCACATTTCCTTTGCTGTAGTGTAGTCCTTGACATCCTCAAATTCAACATCAGATAGAGCAGCAACAATCTCTATCATAGTAATATTGTGTTCATGTCGATCTCTCAACTGATCAAGAGTCAAAGGTCTAACCATCGGTTGTATGTAGCCATTGTCAAGTAAAGGTATAGAAAACTCTCCAATTCCAGATATGTGAAGTCTCATTTGACTTTTCCATGTAGTAAAGTTGTCTTTGTTTAGCTTCAATACTTCCCTCTTATACATCTTGTAATCTTTATGCTCAAGTCCTTAAAACTTTCTTCCAAGAAACCAATATGCTTTGATACCAATTGTTAGAACAACTAAGAGGGGGGGTGAATCAGTTAGATCAGTTATCCTACAGTCCCAAATACAAAAATGTACCTTACAAAACAATTCCAACAAATTATGTAGCTCGGTAACACAAAATATCAATCTGCATGTTCAATTTACCGATTACCAGTAAATATCCAACTGTGATTACCGACCAAATCAACTATGCAGTATGTAAAGTATGATAGAAAAATAATCATAAAAAATAACACATAACATAATGATTTAACGTGGAAACCCTACTAAGGGAAAGACCACCTGGGACTAGTAACCCAAAATAATTCACTCTTCTGAAGTGAGATCAGTGAAGAGCCAACCTTGTTAAAGGTTACAATACACACTGTTAGGTGTGACCTGGTTAGAGGATTTATCACTAATAGTTAGCTTTTGACCAGCATTCACTATGGGGTCAACAAGATAACACTTTACATTCAACGAATGTCATAGGGTAGAACATAAGACTGTTAAGTCCACTCGGTTAGGAGATTTTGTGAATCAATGGTTAAAGTGATACAATACTGATCTGATTCAAAATACAACTCAATTGCAAATACTTAGATCTATGCTAAGCCCATAAAAATCCTCTAATCATTAATAAATTTCACTTTCTCATTATTCTTCAACTTACTTTCACTCTATAAATGGTTCTCTGATGCTCGGTAATATCTGCAGCTCCATTCTTTCAATAACCAATCTAATCAAGCATGCATGGATAAAGTCTTCACACAAAATCTCTACAGTCTTCTTCTTTCTAGCATGTTTCAATAACGAAACTCATATCTCTTATATAGACAAGTAAATCATTTTCATATGAGCCATTAGATTTTTCCACTTAATCTCCTTCGTCCATTTTTACACTTAAACCTTCCTCGGCAGATGTGTCATTAACATGTTTCAATCTCATCTTTTAGATCTTCTCCTAATTTTGTCAGCCGTGGATCTCATAAAAAACTTCATCCTTAACCTCGTAATCATAACAATTTCCAGCTCATCAAATTCAGTCAGCTGTTCTTTGCATTTAATGTTTTCATCCACACTCGATTGATATAGAAATGCATCGGTGATAACTAGCTAACTAGCTTGGTTAATAGTGTCACTCGGTATACATTTCACTAGCTCGGTGTATACAAAAATCTTCAATTACTGACCACATTGACTTGTTCAATTTCAAATCTCTTCTTCATAATAGATTAATGTAACATGCTCAAGTCAACAATATAAAGGCATAGACTCATCAATAAGTTACCCAATGTTTGCCTTATCTTTATCTGTCATATCCATCTTTTCCTCATGTAGATATCTCAGTTCTTCATCTTTTCTTCCTTCAACAAATGTTCAGATGTTTGTAACTAACATGATAAGTACTGTCAAAGCTAGTTGACATCATTAATGATAACATATTGACTGATTTAATCATCCTACATATCATTTCAGTAGTTCGATGATCTCTAATCAGTGTTTCTTTAGTTCATTCAAATATTCAATCAATTGTAGTTTATCAATTGAGAAGAGATCTTGCATTGGTTAAGGATATTCAAGAAAATTTCAAATCTAGCATTGAAAAACTTAATGAGAAAATTTCAAATCACAGGGCAACTGGAGAAAAGAAAGGATTGGGATTTGAGAAAGGATAAAGTTTTGGAACTAGATAGGAAAGTAGTGATTCATAAGGTAATAAGAAAGAACCTAAGAAGACACTTAGTATGAAAAATTTGAATGGAATATGCTATACATGAAATAGGTTTGGGCACAGAGAGAAGGAATGCAAAAGAAAAAACTACACATTTTTTGGCTATTGTTTCACTTGCTACAAATATGGACACAAATCAAATGAATGTAGATCAAAAATGAGAAATCACGTGGACTAACATAATGTACCTACTTCAAATGCAATAACTTTGGACATCTAGCGAAGGAATGCAGATTGAATACAAACCCAGTTAATCAAAGGTATGTAAATATGAATGTTATATGTTACAAGTGCAATAATTCTGGTCATATAGCTAAAAATTATAGATATAATAATGTTGGAATTAGAATGAATGGATCGGTTGAGAAGAACTGTAAAAGATATAATAATAAAAGAAAAATAATTAATGTTGATGAAGTTAGAAAGGAAATGAATAAGCAATGGGTAAGGAAAGAACAAATTGATTCAACTGGACTGGTCATGCCAACTCCTAGTGTGGACACCTCATCATCAAACTAATTAGGTCTTAGGACCTAGGGGGAGATATTAATAGAAAATCTACCTTACCCCAAAGTTGGTATAGTGGAGGTTGTGATGGTAACATGAGTTGTAGAATTTCAAGTCAATATTTCAAATCATGGAGGATTTCATGAATTTATCATGTATCACAAGCAAAATATAACTCACTGGCAATATCAATGTTTTGGAAGCTAGGGTACAAATGACATCAAATGGGGCTAAAATGAAGGAATTCAAAGATAAAAAGGAATCTTATAACTTCATTTCACACCTTTCTATCTAGAGGATGAGTAATTATTGGTATTTTATGAGGATTTTATGAAGATGATGATGTGGTGAATGTTGTAGTATTGTCATTACTGGAAAGAAGTCTTCTAGGATGATTGGATCATATATACCACTTACAAGGATGATTGCACAAGGAATTATCTAAGTATCTAGTGTTCCGGTGTTAACACAATGATTTATGGTAAATTGTATCTGTGGTGATGATTTGAATAGTTATGGTGGTGTGATTGAATAGGAAGAATCTACATAGTCGTGTCAACTTGCATATATGACCACCTAAGTAGATTTAAAGTACAGGTGAAGATTTGATGGAAACATCAGTGTTATTATCTAGAATAGCAAACCAGTCAATCAAGGTGATGAAATTAAGGTAGCAATTGGATAAGAGTTTATAATTGTTTTAATTTTGAATTGTATCATTAAGGGGTGACCTTGAGGATTTCAATTATCACTTATGAAATTTGGATGGTTTTTGAAGCTCGACATTAGTAACACATTTTAGGTTTGTTCCATCGACCTAAATATTTGTATAATAGATGAAATCAACAAGAAATTGAGAGAGTGAGATATTTTTATGATTCTAATTTCTAAAGGAAAACTATGTATGATTAGAATAGTGATTTGAGTAGTGCTAAAGAGGATCTGTCAGGAAGAGTGTGCTACATTCAGATTATTTCTATTGAGTTCATTCCCAAGGAAAGTTCTAATAGGCTTGTGGTCAACATCCTCTAACCAAGTTACTCTTAACATGGTATGCAATATCCTAATAGGTTTGAATTTTTATCCCTCTAGCTAGGTGACTCTTAGGAAGGAGTTATAAATCCCCTTACAGGGTAGTTCCTAACATGACTTTCTATTAGCTTATAATCAGGCTATAGATACTCTTAACTAGGTATACCCTTAGTAGGTTGTTGTAATGCTCCTAACAAGGAAGGTCTTATTGGTGCACTAGTGATATTAGTGGGTGATAATTCCCACCTTTTTCCCCCCTCTGACAAGGGTTTCCACGCAAAAAAGATTGGTGTTTTTGTGTTTGTTATGTGTGGATGCTTTATGCTTCTATGTTTTAACTACATTTTCATGTTGATTAATCTACAAGATTATGAAAATATTTTGTAGGTGTTTGTTTGCATTGATTCACTGTCCCCCTCTCAATGCATTATAGCATTAAAAATTGGCATAAGAGAAAAGTGCCCTTGAAGAATCCTAACAGCTTGGGGAAGGTCCTTAAGGCATACATGGAGATTTTAATATATCAAAGACAACTTGAAAATAAAATTGCAAATGTTGAAGAGTTCATTGACTAGTTCAAAGACCAACTCAAGCAATCAAGAGCTAAGAGACAAGAACTTTTTTAACAACTAAATGAAAGACACGATTTCATTGAACAACTATATGAAGGTAGTGGATCTGAGGAATCTCAAGTATCTTTGGAAGAATTATTTTAGGGAAATATGCATCTGCATAAGGACAAGATCACCAAAAGAGAATTAGAAGATTTGTCAATCAGAATGGGTGAAGAAATGGAAGTAAGGAAGATAACAGAAGTAGCAAGGAAATTTGTAGAGGAAGCCCTAAAATTCAAGGTGGATGAGTTTTTCAAATATGAACAAGAAGTTGGTACATTGGATGCTCAACTACATGATACAAATTAAGAGAACCAAGAAGTCTTAAGGGAAAATACAAATCTGAGGATATAAAATGAGAAATTGAAAGGTGAGTTGAAGGTTTCAAATTATGTTGTCAATAAATTCAATAAAAGTAATGCAATTCTTGATGAATAATTGAAGAATCAGAGAAAGCATGAAGAGAGCTATAGATTAGGCTACACTAGTTATGAGATTGGTGAATCTTTAGGTACCAAGAATGAAAAGTAAGATAAAAAATTTGTACCTAATGTGAATCAAATGAATATGGTAAGATATCCTATAAACTAGTTTGTTTCAATTATCATAAGGTTGGAAATATACAACTAATGTATGTAGGAAAAATATCAGATCTAGTGTTCCAAGCATTAGATCTAATGCTAGACCAAATATTTCTGATGGCTATTGTCATAATTGCAACATAGATGGTCATAGAGCTATTGAGTGCATGAAAAGAGAGAACAATCAGAGGCCATATTGCAACTAACAGAATGAGAACCAGTGAGATGTTACATGCTCACATTGTCATAATTATGATGACATGTCCATCAACTACATATTGAGGACAAATAGAAGCAATGCAAGACCTTTGAGATCAACTAGAATGACATGTTTTCACTTTCATAAGATAGGACACATTGCAAGGTTTTTTAGATAAAGAAATAATAAGGTGAACCAAGCAACTAATCAGTCTGACAAGTAAAAAGGAAATAAGACCATGAATTTTGAAGAGACTAGAAGGAAAATGAATCAAATATGAGAAAAGAAGAGTGAAAGAAAATCTTTTGAAGGATCTGCATCTTCATCAGGTGTGGATAATTCATCATCAAACTAAGTCATCATTGACTTTGGGGGATAAATCATTGTTGAATCCTTTGAAGACCCCCTAGAAACATGTGCATTAAGTTCTATTTACATATTTAGATGCATATGGTTGTTTTTTAGTATGGTATAAAGTTTTAGTAAACTGCATGAAGATTTGGATGGCCGCTAATGAGATTTGTAAAGGTATATGCTATATGTTTTCAACTGGTGATGTATTTAATGCTTACGAGTAGTTGAAGATAAAATGTGATTTTTAGTGTTAATTTTCACCTACACATTCAAGTGCTATATCTAGAAGCGATAGAAGTGGAGTTTGAGTAGATTGACAATGATTGAAGTGACTACAAAAGGTTTTAAATTAATTTTGGTGAAGAAACTTGTGATGGTTTGCACAGGTCACCATCCGTTAACTCAAAAGGTATATATTGGAGATCTCTAAGCATTGAATTTGTTGTTTTAAGGATGGATACTCCTATTATCATTGATATCATAGAGAAACCTAGGCTAGTATTCAAGATACATCTAAATAAATCAATGGAGAATGATCCAAAGGGTACCCTAACCAGCGTTCTCAATGGTGTATTGCATATAGAAGATGTTAGATCATATACACTCATTTTAAGATCAAAGACTTTGGTGAAACACATATATGATCATTGTACAAAGAGTTTTTCAAAGATTGGGTCTTGAAAGATGAATACAAAGTGATCATAGATAAAGGTTTTGAGAACACATCTCATTTTCCTTTTGACTTTGAGGAAGAATGATTTTATGTGTTGAGCATGGTTCATGACAAATATATATGGCTTTATCAACCCTAAAAGATTACCAAAGAGGCTATTCATGTAGTAACATGTTTATGTGCTACTAGAGAGGTACTACAACTAACATCTATCTCACAAGACGTAGTCATAGAACTAACCAAATTGAAATGGGACAAGCATGCAATGAAAATAAATTATATCTTAGATGAGGAAGCTAGGTTTTCATCCATGGTGATTGGATAAAAAGTGTTTCACTCAAGAAGAATAAAGTGTGCCTACTACTGTAATTTATAGTACATATAGGATGGTAAAACAAAATGCAGAGTATGATTTGTGTTCTGCAATGAGAGATTAGTTCTTTCTAAATGTGGAGAAGATCAAGAAAGACAAAAGAAAAGTATTCAAGTGCATTCAATTTATAGTAGGACTATTTTTCTAGTTTCAAAAATTATTTCCTAGTATTAGACTAGTTAGATGGGTAGGTGGTACTCTGATTGTAATTCAGATGGAAAATTATGCTGATATGCTCGATAGTCAGTTTTCTGAGAAGGTATGGGGATATTTTAAGGATTTCCATAAGAGAATGCATGAAAGGAAAAGGATTCCATCTCATGTTGTTGAGAAATATAAGGATGACATATGTTACATGGTTGATACCGATACATGTCAAATGGAGGCAGTAGTACCTTGGACATTTTGGGCTATGCCTATGGGTTACGAGCTAGAAGTTGATTTAGCTAGTGCTTATGCTGATGAGCTATTGAAGGACCCCACTGATCTTAATGCAAAGAGGTTTGGAACATATAGGGAGAAATATCTTGAAGTTGCCGATACATTGAATGTAACAGTAATTGAGAAGAAAGTTAGAAAGGAGTTTGAATAATTATTTAGGTAGAAAGGATTCACACATGAAGCTATTTATAAAGAAAGAGACAAACTTGAAGGTGATAAAGTTGGAACTTTGGCTAAAGCTGTTGTAGATAAATATGTAGAAGTTGTTTCTTCTACAACCAGTAGAGATTCAACTGGTAGATAGACAAGGAGTGAAACAACAATTAAAAAGGAGGAACCTTCTCCTCCATCTAAGATCCTTGTGATAAGGACAAAAAGATCAACTAAACTTGAGGCCACAAAGGCAAAGGAGCATACTGCAACAAAATTTGTTGGAAAGAGGAATAAAAAGAAAGAAAAAGGGTACAAAGAAGTTCAAGAGGAATACGAAGGAACAAATTCATAATAAGAGGAAAAAAGAACTCAAGGATCAAGGTAAGAAGTCTAAGGTGGTTGGTCCTCCTACTACTAAATCTGTCCAGTCATACTTTAGTAAGTTTATTTCATTTGATAAAATTATTGATGAAGTCAAGAAGTGGGGTATACTTGTTGGTGTCAATAGATATTATGATAATTTTATTGAAGAAGATCAAAGGAAAATTGAAGATGTTGTAGAAAGTATGAATAAGTTTAGTCATGTCCTTATGAAATTGCAAGAATAGATTCCTTCTTCATTAAATGGTAAAACTAAAGCTAGATGGAGGGAGATTTAAAGAAAGACAAAGATTAATTGAGCATTTATTAATGCATTTAAAGCCTAAGCTAGATAGAGAGGAGATAAAAGAAATATTGGATAAGGCTAGACCAACATTTAAGACAAAAACAAGAGTTACAAGACTGTTGATTAGTGATTCGAGAAATCAGTGCAAGATCAAATAGAGAATATCTTGAAGAAGCACTTAGGTCTTGTAGAGGATGAAGAACATATTGAAGTGGAAGAGGAATAGGAGAAAGGAGAAGAGTGTGAGAAAGAAGATGTGATTTCTCTTACATATGACATATGGACCATAAATGGTGTGAAGGTCATTCTTGATAACAATCTTCTCAATGAGCCCAAGGATACTATGGACACCACAGGTGATGTTTCATTCATGGATATTCCTGAAGAACCTAAGGACACACAAGAAAAATAAGAAAAAGAGATAAAGAATAGATGAACCAGTCAGGATAAGACCAAAGATGCATCAATTGAATGACATCAGGTACTGGTAATGAAGGTAGTAGGTGGAGATGAAGAAGATAAAGATGAAGATATACCTTCCATTAAAGGGAAAATATATTTGAGCTCTATGATTTCTAAGGAAATGATGGATATTGACATATATTAAGTCCAAAGAAAAGAAGGAGAAAATGAAATGGGAGGGACTCTTTTCATTCTGAATGCAAGAGATATCATTTTTGACTAAGTGACTGATGTGAACTATGATGAGAAGGCCACACTGATTGAACAATTATGTTATTTGGTCACAACTACTAGAGAGTAGTTGAAAAGTCTAGAGGATGATGCAACAATGAGAGGTGAGAGAGTTTATCAGAGGAAGAGATCAGAAAAGTTTTCTCAAGTAATTGTATTTGAGAGAATTACTTTAGAAGTTGCAGTGAATCAGATGAAAGATAATTGAAAGGAAGGTGGTAAGATACTTACCTCTATCTTTGACATTTCACAAATTTTGAATGACTTAGATAGGAATAGGAGTGATTATCAATAGGAGCTAAGGCTATTTATAGAAAATTTTGATCCAATCAACATTTTAGCTACAATTTTTGGAGCACAAGTTAGTTTTGTCAACCATAAGATGAAGAATTACAGTAATGAGCAGGAAAAGAGGACATCTACTTTGTTAGAGTTACAAAGTCTATTGATTCTTAAGTAAAATATTTTGCAAAAAGGTGTTAAGGAGGTTGAATTAGTGGTAGTATCACTTGATCCATGCATAGTAGAAGGATTGGAGGAACTTGCATATTTGTTTCATAGGCAGATACTTATCATGGAGAACCTATTGAACACTTGGGTTACTGATTTACAACTCTTGAAGACTGATTCTGTAGATGTGTTTAGTAGACTATAAATCTATTCATGCTACTCTTTATAAATAAAAATTTCTTTTTGGCTATCATTGTAATAGCTTTGTCATTGTTGTCAAAGGGGGAGTAATAGTGTAGTGAAATTTTTTTAAGGTATATTACCTAAGGGAAAGTTATTTTTTGTAATCTCTAAATCTTTTTTCATCTCTAAATGATGTTCATTACATTTTTGTAATAGTTGGACACTTAGTCAAATTTTCTCTATGTGTTTCCATCAATGCCAAAGGGGGAGATTGTTGGCATTTGATGCGGATTTGATGAAGATGATGATGTGGTGAATGTTGTAGTGTTTTCATTGATGTAAAAAAGTCTTCTATGATGATTAAATCATATATACTAGTGACAAAGATGATTGCACAAGGAATTCTCTAAGTATCTAGTGTACCGGTGGTAACATAGTCAGTTATGGTAAATGCGATGTGTGGTGATGATCTAGGCATTTTTGGTGGTGTGATTGAATAAGAATAATTAGAAGAGTCATGTCAACCTACAATAATTAGAAGATTCATGTCAACCTACATCTATGATTTCATAAGAAGATTCAAAGTACAGGTGAAGATTTGATGGAAACACTATTTTTATTGGTTAGAACAACCAACCGGTTAGTCAAGGTGATGAAATCAAGATAGTGATTAGATAAGAGTTTATAATTGTTTTATTTATGAATTATATTGTTAAGGGCCGACCTTGAGGATTTTAATTTACTATGTTGGCCGAATCATTTATGAAATTTAGACGGTTTTTGAAGGCCAACATCAATAAAATGTTTTAGGTTTGTTCCATCAAACTAGACGTTTGTATAAGAGATGAAATCCATGTGAAATTAAGAGAGTGAGATGTTGTGATGATTGTGATTGATGAAGGTGAAGTTTGTATAATCATAAAACTGATTTGAGAAGTGATCAAGTGGATCTGTCAGGAAGAGTGTGCTACATTTTATATAATTTCTATTGAGTTCATTCTCAAGGAAAGTTCTAACAAGCTTGCAGTCAAAATCCTCTAACTAGGTTACTCTTACACTACAACATTTGGGGTCAAATTTTGATGCCAATTTACGATGCCACTACAATTTGTGTATGTTTTTTGTGTTTTTTTTGCAAGTTCCCCCGACGGTTCGTAATAGTGACGCTATTGTCATAATTGTGACACCCATTTGGTTATAAACAAAAAAAGAAAAGAAAAAGGAAGTGTCATTTGTAATTTGTGAATTCGACGAGCTGCCGTGAAGATGACACTGCATTTTTGCGTGGCATGAAGAGGGCATCTGAGTTTGGCATGTGTGAAGAGGCTAGCACCCTTTGGGAAGAGAGCACTAGCACTTGAGGTAGGCATTCGAGCTTTGTCTTCTCATTAACTCAATTTTAGTGGAATTGTTTATTTGATAGCATTGTTAATAGTGGCATTGTTTACATCGTAATTAGCATTTGGAATGCTGGATGACCTATGAGCTTTGAGAGCAAGGGCATCATTACTATTACCTTCAAGGCATTGTGGGAAGTGTTTGATCTCTCTTTATTTTTTATGCTATTGATATTCACTATGTGGTACTCCCTATTTGTGATCATTTCATGAGGAAATGTCTTGATGGCTCATGGGTTGCAAGCTAGGGCATCATACATTGTTTATGAGCTCACAATTTAATACTTGCATTGTTTACATCTTATCATTTGGAATGCCTGATGACCACGAGCTTTGAGAGCTAGGGAATCACTTCTATTACATTCAAGGCATTGTGTGAAGTGTTTGATCTCTCTTTATTTGTTTTGTTGTTGATATTCACTATGTGGTACTCCCCGCTTATGATCATTTCATGAGGAAATGTCTTGATGGCTCACGAGCTACAAGCTAGGGCATCATACATTGTTCATGAGCTCACTGTTTAATACTGGCATTGTTTACATCTTTTCATTTGGAATGCTTGATGACCTGCGATCTTTGAAAGCTAGGGTATCATTTCTATTACCTTCAAGGCATTGTGTGAAGTGTTTGATCTCTCTTTATTTGTTTTAGTATTGATATTCACTATGTGGTACTCCCTGTTTATGATCATTTCATGAGGAAATGTCTTGATGGCTCACGGGTTGCAAGCTAGGGCATCATACATTGTTCATGAGCTCACTATTTAATATTGGCATTGTTCATGAGCTCACTATTTAATATCTGGCATCATGCAAACATACATTAATACACTTACTATTTTGAATTTGAGCTCGGGCACCATGCAATGTTATTGTTGTCATTGCATGCTTGCTGCTATTTTGCACCATATATTGTTTTATACACTGTTTATTTCATTGAGACCATGAGCTTGGCATTTGTAATGTATTTTCTATTATTGGATCAATGCTACCATGCTGTTGAGTCTGTATATGGATTGACTATGCACATGCATAATTATAGATGAGGATCAGTAATATGGTGCTAGGCATTTCTTAGATCCTTTGGATCTAACCCCATCTTTTCCTTCCTTGCAAGTTTTGGATCATAGAAGAGCATATTGGATTGAACCCTGGGTCAACACTTCATTACTTCAGGAAATGTTTGGTACCTTCATTATTTATGTTCATCCACCTATGTATGTTTGCATTCATTCATATTCTTCTGAAAGTTGGCTATTAGTGACCATATAGGGCCATTATTGATGTTTTTGGGTCATTTGATGAAAATATGTAAATAGGGACATCAATAATAAAATAGGGATATCTTCATAGGGATATATTAATATTAATATCATAGTGGCATTCAGATTAAGTACAAAATGAATTCACATGCCTTTAATTATGATACACTTTTGAAATTATCACTCATTGGTCATTTGACAATTCAAGATATAAGTATCAAAATATAAACTGTTGCAAAAGGAAGAAACCCATATGTATCTATCATCATTTAATACAAAATATAAAAGTATCCCATAGACACACAGTTGCTATTATAACAACCATCCTGTAATCCCATGGTGTACTAGTCTCAAGGTAAGAACAATTTACTTAAGCCATCATATAAGTATCATCCTGAAGTTTAAATAGACATTGACTATGGATATACAACACTGAGCCATAATAAATTATAGAGTTTCACTACAATTTTTATGTCCACTTACAATAATAAATTACAGAGTTTCACTGCAATTTCTATGTCCACTTACAATAATAAATTACAGAGTTTCATTGCAATTTCTATGTCCACTGCCATTAAAGTATATCACTCCTATTCTATAGGCATCCTTCTCATTAAGTGTTTCCATTAAAATATATCACTCTTGTTATATAATGTATATGCATACTTGTTTAAAATGCCATACTTGTTGCTCTTAAATATTATTACCATTTCACTCAAATTTACATGACATTAAAACCAAGCTCAAAATGTATACATACCTGTAAGTATAGGAGAAGCTAGATTTTGCAACTATTGAAAAAAAAAAAAACTATACCAATAGAAGCTTATGAGAAACTATACTTGTGCTTACCACACCATACCTCAACATCATAATGCTTATGATTTTCAAGCTTGAGTGAAGCTTCGTACCACACACCATTCATAGATTTGTATGCAATGCTGATTTAGACTGGAGGTAAACTACATGTTTCATGTAAACAACATGGTTGAATGCAATCTCTTTTGTGCGTTTTCAAGAGTTTTCCCACCAATACAAGCGTAAATAACACATTGAATGTAATCTACAAATAGTGCATGGTATGAAGTCTTGCTGAAGCTTGAAATATATCCACTCCTCATGTTATTGTCAAAATTAAATTCAAATATTTCTCAAAACATTTATTCTTGTAGAATTAAGATATCCTTATCTCAATAATAAAACAATCTTCCATAATAGGTTTTGAATCACATTAACACACACCCATGTTCTGTAGCATAGTTCATTTTAGAAGTGTATGGCTGATATGAAGTGTGAAGTGTTTGATCTCTCTTTATTTGTTTTGTTATTGATATTCACTATGTGGTTCTCCCTGTTTATGATCATTTCATGAGGAAATGTCTTCATGGCTCGCGGGCTGCAAGCTAGGCATCATGCATTGTTTATGAGCTCACTGTTTGAGCAACTCATATCCCTATTTGATTGGCCGGTGCTCTGTTTGTTATATTGAGTTTACATCATATATTTAGTCTTAATAAATATCTTATAAAACAACATAAAACTAACCCAAAATACTTTGTCTTTATAAAATCTAAATAAAACAATATATTTAATCTCAATAAAATCTTATAAAACAACATATATTGTGTGAAGTGTTTGATCTCTCTTTATTTGTTTTTTTGTTGATATTCACTAGCTATGTGGTACTCCCCATTTATGATCATTTCACGAGGAAATGTCTTGATGGCTCACGGGCTGCAAGCTAGGGCATCATACATTGTTTATGAGCTCACTATTTAATACTGGCATTGTTTACATCTTTTCATTTGGAATGCTTGATGACTCGCGAGCTTTGAGAGCTAGGGAATCATTGATATTACCTTCAAGGCATTGTGTGAAGTGTTTGATCTCTTTTTATTTGTTTTGTTGTTGATATTCACTATGTGGTACTCCCCGTTTATGAATATTTCATGAGAAAATATCTTGATGGTTCATGGGCTGCATGCTAGGGCATCATGCATTGTTTATGAGCACACTGTTTGAGCACTGGACAATCAAATATGGACATGAGGTGCTCAAATAGTGAGCTCATAATGACATAAACAATACATGATGCCCTAGCAAAACAAATAAAGAGAGATCAAACACTTCACACAATATATGTTGTTCTATAAGATTTTATTAAGACTAAATATATTGTTTTATTAAGATTTTATTAAGACAAAGTATTTTGGGTTGGTTTTATGTTGTTTTATAAGATTTTATTAAGACTAAATATATGGTGTAAACTCATAATTATACTTGATATATATATATATATATATATATATATATATATATATATATATATATATATATATATATATATATATATATATATATATATATATATATATATATATATATATATATATATATACTTCAAAGGAGGAATTATGAAATATAGTTGTAGGTAGTTATCTCTTCTATAATGATGGAGGAGTGAAAGGTAATGGTCAATGAGGTTGCTGCTATTAGATCATACATTAATACACTTACTATTTTGAATTTGAGCTCGGGCATCATGCAATGTTATTGCTGTCATTGCATGCTTGCTACTATTGTGCACCATATATTGTTTTATACATTGTTTATGTCATTGAGACTATGAGCTTGGCATTTGTAATGTATTTTCTGTTATTGGATCGATGTCGCCATGTTGTTGAGGTTGTAGATGCATTGAATCACCACTGCCATTCTATTTTGATATAAATAATATAACAAATAGAGCACTATCCAATCAAATAGGGACATCAGTATAGATGATGCAGATTTATGTACCTCTTTGTTTTGATGTAGCTTACTCACTGCATGCAATAGGGCCTCCTTGGGCTGCCAACCATGTTGTGATGTTATGATCTTTACTTGAAATCACAATAGTGCCTCACCAGGTGTTCATGCAGACATAAATGCAGCAATTTACTCTCTACAACATTCTTCTGAGTGCACATGTCCTGTAGCATGGTTTTTCTTTTAGAAGTGTATGGCTTGACTATGCACATGCATAATTGTAGATGAGGATTAGTAATAGGATGTCATTCATTACTTAGATATTTTTTATCTAACCCCCATATCTCTTTTATTTGCAAGTTCTGGATCACACAGAGGCACACTAGATTCATACCCAGGTAAAAAATTCACCACTTCAAGCAATGTCTAGCACCCTTATTATTTATGTTCATCCTCTTATGTATGCTTGTACTCTTGCATTTTCTTCTGAAAGTTATTTTCCTTGTATATTATATACAAGTTATTTTTCATATATATACATGTAATCTTTAGATGCAATTTTTTTTTTTCCTTTACATGTATCTTTGTATGAAATGAACACAAATTTAACAAGATCATTTAATAATGCAAACTAGGGTACTTGATGTTACATACACCTTGCTATAACTTTGTCCTAGGCCCTCCTAGAATCAAAGAGGCTAATCTCCTAGCCTTAAGGGTGGTATCCTAGTCCCCTTATAAGAAGTTTCAAACTCCTCCTTTCTTCATTCAGTCTATGACACCAAGAATATGATAAAGTTCACTATTCTAGGAACCTCTCTGTCCCTTCTAAAAAGTTTTTTCTGATGTCTGGCCTAAAAAGGCTACTAGGTTTAGTAGGCCTAATTGACCTTTTTCTACTAATAACTCCAAACTTCTCTGAGAAAAGAATCCAACTAATTATGGATTTGAATACCCTTTTGGGAGGGCTTTAAGATTCTGTCAGTCTCCTTTTCCCATACTGTCTATATAGAGCCTGCTGAAAATGGGGCTATAAATGAGGGTTTGGTAACTCATTGTCTGTAATAGTGAGGGTTTAGTATTTTCCCTTGTATCCACAATCCCTTGAGCTCTCTTTGCATTGGAGATTCTTGATCATGCATCTGACCTCCCCTCCACATCATTTGAACCAAGCTTTGAGCACCCTCAATCACTCCATCTGCTCTGCAACAACACACTGACCCCTAACCAAACACTGATAGCTTGCCTAGGGAATCAATTTATAGATACATCTTGAACTTTCTAGGTCCCCTCCTTTGCACAACATATATTAAAGGGATTCTAGACACAAATCCCATAGACTTGTATAGATTGTATGGTGGGAGAGTGGTCTAGCACTCCATTATTCAAAGCTCTATCAGTAGTAACCCGAGACATGCCAAAATAAAGAAAACTATGAACATTAACTCAAAATTGAAATGAAATGTTAAATAACTATCCTAGGAATTCAAAAATATTAACAATCATCACATGCAAACATTATAGTTGAATATTCAATCCATTTCTTATCTCTATCAACATAAAAATGTATATCTTTGCCAAAGGAAAACTAATTACACAGTCTAACTGCAACCAAAAGTTTTCTCTCCATACTACATTCTTCTCTACATCTCAAATTATGGTTTTCAAAGCTTAAATAGCTCCCTCCTCAGTGTTAGGGCCCATGGATCAGGCTAGCTATCTCTTGAGCTAGTTACATGCTTTTGCAATAAAAATAGTCATGACAACTTTCAAAGTTGTCAAGCAACTTTTGGTGGATAGACAAAACACCTACACACACCTCAAAAGCACTCAATCCTTGATTGAGTAAGGGTCATAAAGGCCATTTTCAAACCTCTAAAACATTAAAGAGGCCATTTGTTCAACTTTAGAACACTATCCAAGCTGGTTACATGCTTTTGCAAGAAAAACTGTCATGACAACTTTCAAAGTTGTCAAGCAACTTTTGGTGGATAGACAAACCACCTAAACACACCTCAAAAGCACTCAATCCTTGATTGAGTAATGGTCATAAAGGAAATTTTCAAACCTCTGAAACATTAAAGAGGCCATTTGTTCAACTTTAGAACTTTGTCCTATGACAGGCAACCTAGAAAAGTTGGCTAAGACTGCTGCAACTAGGCTCCAAAAGACACACCAAGGATTCAAAATAATAAAGAAGAAAAAAAACTAGCTAGCACACCTAGAGAGACCAAATAGGCTTCTCCCTAACCTAGTGGCTTGGCTAAGGCCACTACAAGCCAAAATTTAGGAACACTAGGTACCAAATAGCCCTACCTAGGTGCCCTCACTAGTACTATAGTCCTTTTGAATCTTAGGATGACATCTCAATTGGGAAAGGAAAACCAAAACCTTTCATAGACCAATAAAAACCAAGGCATGTGGGTGCTCTTCTATTGTACAGTTATACTCATAAAATATATGTACGGTTATAAAATTTCATGCCTTGAAATTTTATAACATAGTTCATCTTCATCAAAATAGAATGGAAGTGGTGATTCAATGCATCTACCCATATTCTATGTGCTTTGAGCCAATGGAATTTTTATCATCATGATGAAGTAATAATGCATTAAATGTCTTACTGATGTCCCTATTTTATTGGTCGGTGCTCTATTTGTTATATTGTTGCTACCAAAATAGAATGCCAGTGGTGATTCAATGCATCTACAACCTCAACAACATGGTAGCATTGATCCAATAATAGAAAATACATTACAAATGCCAAGCTCACTTTCTCAATGAAATAAACAGTGTATAAAATAATATATGGTGCACAATAGCAGCAAGCATGCAATGACAACAATAACATTGCATGATGTCTGAGCTCAAATTCAAAACAATAAGTGTATTAATGTATGATCATATATTTAGTCTTAATAAAATCTTATAAAAAAATATAAAACTAACCCAAAATACTTGTCTTAATAAAATCTTAATAAAACAATATATTTAGTCTTGATAAAATCTTATAGAACAACATATATTGTGTGAAGTGTTTGATATCTCTTTATTTGTTTTACTATTTTGCTAGGGCATCATGCATTGTTTATGTCATTATGGGCTCATTGTTTGAGCACCTCATGTCCTTATTTGATTGGCTAGTGCTCAAACAGTGAGCTCATAAACAATGCATGATGCCTTAGCTTGCAGCTCGTGAACCATCAAGACATTTCCTCATGAAATGATCATAAATGAGGAGTACCACATAGTGAATATCAATAGAAAAACAAATAAAGAGAGATCAAACACTTCACACAATGCCTTGAAGGTAATAGAAATGATGCCCTATCTCTCAAAGCTCGCAAGTCATCAAGCATTCCAAATGAAAAGATGTAAACAATGGCAGTATTAAATAGTGAGCTCATGAACAATGTATGATGCCCTAGCTTGCAGCCCACGAGCCATCAAGACATTTCCTCATGTAATGATCATAAGCGGGGAGTACCACATAGTGAATATCAACATCAAAACAAATAAAGAGAGATCAAACACTTCACACAATATATGTTGTTTATAAGATTTTATTAAGACTAAATATATTATTTTATTAAGACAAAGTATTTTTGGTTAGTTTTATGTTGTTTTATAAGATATTTATTAAGACTAAATATATGATGTAAACTCAATATAACAAATAGAGCACTGGCCAATCAAATAGGGACATGAGGTGCTCAAATAGTGAGCTCATAAACAATGCATGATGCCCTAGCTTGCAGCCCACGAGCCAAACTCAAATGCCCTCTTCGCACCATGCAAAAGTGCAGTGCCATCTTCGCGGCAGCTCTTTGAATTCACAAAAATTACAAATGACACTTTCTTTTTCATTTTTTTTTGTTTATAACCAAGTTGGTGTTGCAATTAAATCAACAAATGCCATCAAAATGAAATTGAGTTAATGAGAAGACAAAGCTTGAATGCCTACCTCAAGTCATGGCTAGAATATGAAGATCAAATGCTAAGGAAGTATGTTATAAAATTTCAAGGCATGAAATTTTATAACTCTACAAATACAAAATTTCATGGAATGAAATTTGACCTCTGATTTGACCTTGATAATGCCCCCTTCATTTCTAATGCTTGATCATGTCTACCTTGTGTTGATGGGCATGGTGGGTTACTATTGTGGATGCATCATTTGGAAATGATGCCATAGCAACACCAGATGGAACAACAACATCTGGTGTTGTTGTTGCACTATTTGGATGATGCAGTCACAACAGTGATTCACTAGATGTTCATAGAGACATAAATACAACCACAACAATGATTCACCAGGTGTTCATAGAGACATAAATGTAGGCCTTCATTTAGATTTGAGCACCTATACACTGCACATGTTCCCAAGTGCACATGTTCTATAGCATAGTTCCTTTTAGAAGTGTATGGCTTAACTATGCACATGCATAATTGTAGATGAGGATCAATAATAGGGTGTCAGATATTGCTTAGATCCTTTGGATCTAACCCCATCCTTTTTTTCCTTGCAGTTTTTGGATCATATATGAGCATACTGGATTGAACCCAGGGTCAACACTTCATTACTTCAGGCAATATCAGGTACCTTCATTATTTATGTTCATCCACTTATGTATGTTTGCATTCATTCATATTCTTCTAAAAATTAGCTATACTCATATTCTTCTTGTGTCTGAGTCTTCTAACTATGATCAATTTAATGTTGTAAATCTTGACATAGAATTCGATATCAACTGATCATATATCCATTCCAAATGATATAACTCCATTTGAATAAACATACATGCCAACCTTTTGACAAAATGTCCATATGAAATCTAGAGCAATACATTAATTTTATAGTGAATTCATGATTTATAATGCCCCTTGATTTATAGTGAATTAATTTTATAGTGAATTCATGATTTATAATTCAGTTGTAGCAACTCAATGTGTTTGAACTCAAGAATACCCCTTAGGAAGTAAGTGTATAAATGAAGGATGAAACACATAAGAAGCTATGAGAAGATATGAGAAGGTGACATGAAGCTAATGAAAGGAGGCATCTCAATGATGTTAAATCACATGGGATTCTCTTTGTTCCTTGTAATGGAGTGAGCTAATTTTGAAAGTATAAATAGATAGTTTTAACAATGTATAAAGTCCTTCACAAGATGTAATAAAAACACTATTAATCTCTATTGAGCATTTAAGGTTGGATTAGTATCAAAGGATCGTAAAAAGGTCAGTCAGTTACTTATATTGAGTTGGTCGGTAACCAGAAGTAAGACAGAGTAGTCGGTAAAGTCTTTACATCGAACATCACACAGTTTACCGAGCACCAGCAACACCGACACCAACGGTCAGTAAACACCGAGCATCACAGTATACACCAAGAAGATTATATAGTGTTTATCGATGATAATAGAAAATGGCATAGTAATCTAAAATGGCACATTCTTCTTTGCAAATGGTTACAACAGATCGTAAAATGGTTTACCAAGATCGAGGAGCATTTATTGTAAAAGATACTCATTAAATGTAATGTTTATCTTATTGTAATATTTGATCTAGGTTATTTTGCACCGTAGATCTTAGGGTTATGATTATTTTTGTAACCTAATTTTTGTCTAAGGTGGAAAAAATAGAACACTATATATTTTGTATGTTCGCACCATTTTATGTGGTTGGGTGAACTAATATATATGAATCACGGAGCACTTGAAGATATTGCCTAACTTCAAGACAATCAGTTTACCGAGCAGAACAAAGTACATAAGATATCAGATTGAGTAGAATTAGAGAAGGCTACCGAGAAGAATAGAGTAGAGAACCATCACAGATAAGGTGATATTTTGATGAGCACTTATAGATCTATTTCAGATAATTGAGTTGTCAACTAGCAGATAATTGCCTATTACTTTCTGACAATTGTGATAGAGTTTTTGATAAATCACCTAACAGAGTAGACTTAACAGTCTTATGTAAATCTCTTAACCGAGTACACACTTCATTAGTGTTGTTTAAATCCTATAACTAGGTAGATCTAGTTGATCTAACATGTTACTCCTAATAGGGTAATATCACCATAAGTGATCAAAACTTGTAGCCTTAACAGGCAAACCTTTTCTATCTACAGTAGTGAAGAATTTGTGCGTGTCATCCCCACCCCAATTTTTACCTTCTTACAAGGGTTTCTGCATTACCAAAATACTTGTGTTATGTGATTGTCATATTGATTTCATGTTGTTTACTTTCTCAAGTTAACTAGATGATTGATTTATACAATTATATTCAAGTTATTTTGATTGCTTATCACCCTACACAGTTATAGATCTGAAAGGTTTTTCAATTAAATTTTTTGAAGGCACTGATTCACCCCTCCCCTCTCAGTATCTATCTCTCCTAATTCCAACAAACACTAGTGGCAAGGCACGAGAACTATTTGAAAAAATGCCACAATAGTGGTGTCGCATGCAATCCTGAGATGTTTAGTTATATGCAATGGTGAGATATTCAAAATATTGTTGGATAAGTAGACAATTTTAACAATGAATAATGTCCTTCACAAGATATAATGAAAACTATGGAGTGAACTATGTTTGTCTAATTATATAACTATTATCTTATGTCAGGTATCCCACACAGTCTCATGAATTGTCAAGTACAAGCCAATACACCCCATAGAGATTAATGTCTTTTACCATATGTAAAATATCTCTCATTGCCACCTGTCTTTCTCATTGCATGAGGTGCAAGTACTAGCAAAAAGGTATTGGTCAGAATTGTCTTCCTCGAGCAAGGAAAATCTAGCAATGGAAATAGAAAGTGAGACATTTAGTACGTGTAATTCAATGAGATCGACTTGAGGTCAAAAGATCAGAAAAAAATTCAATAAACGCATGAAATTTTTCCTTGCTCAAGGGGGGTCATGTTCTTATGATGATGAGAGCAAAGGTGGCTCTAAGCTACCATTTAGGTACAAACATCTACAGAAACAATGGGTCCCCAATGAACTTCCTCCAATAAACACTAATTTTTGTGTTAAAGAGAGGATATATCGCATAGCACCATCTTCATTACATGGTTTGGGCCTATTTTCCATGGATGGAATAAAGGTCTCTTACAACAAAGTTGTCGAATTGATGGAGTATGTCGGACCTTGTTATGATTACAGTAGTTGGATGCATATTGTTAAATATAAAAAAAGTATGTGTAGGTATGCACTCGTGGTGAATTATATACAACAAAAAGTCAGTGAAAAAAGTAAAAAAGTAGCTATATACATTGACGAAAGACCAAAAGCATCAGGGAATATTGCAGGTTTATAAACAGTACATGACCCGCATCAACTAAGAAGCAACCCAATTGTATATTTGAGGTGCATGAGAGAAATTGTGTACTTTTATGTGTGATCAAATCAATACATGGAGGTGAGGAGTTGCTTATCGATTATAATTTGAATCACATAGATACAAAAAAACCCATCACTATCATGGACAAGGTGGTACACATTTTGATAATTGTCTATTATTCAACATAACTTAGAATAATAACACGTGTTTTAACATGTCTAAATGATTTTTTTTGAAATACAAAGCTATAGTATGGATCAACAACCATAGGATACACATGGCGGTGATAGTTCTCATGGGACTTCTTCTTCTCGATAGGTAAAACTCATTGTTTTTGTACAAATGCACGTACAAAAAAAATGTTAATGCGTATATTTTTTTGTTCTACTATTTTGGATTGCTTTTAAATAAAGGGCTAGTAATATTGTTCTCACAAATGAGTGTTGATCAGAGAAAGGGAAAGGAACAAGTAGTCCATGAGGAGCCATAGAATGAGCATGATCCATTTGATGTTGATTTTTTATCAGAGGTTGATCTTGTGGTTGCACTAGAAAGGGTCCTTCGTGCGATATCAAAAGAGTTAGCTCGAATGGAAAATATTCAACCTCACACTCCAAAAATACAAAGGGCAGCGGATATGTTGATTTTGTCATGTTCAGAACTATAGAGTAAGTATTAATGTAGTTTTTGATTATAAAAAAAGTTCAATAATGATTTTTATAATATACTATTTTATTTATGTCATTAACTAAAATATATATGTGTTCTCTTTACAGGGGATGCTAAATAGATTAAAGGGCATTACCTTAGATGCAAATACTTTGGATGGTACATCGCATGTTTTATCCTCCATCTTGTCCATGGTTATCCATATTTTTTTATGCTCTAACAATATTTTTGTTCAGCACCTGCTATTAAACCTATGTTGAGTATGATGCCTAGTACAAGGATCAGATCCATAGAGGTAGTTCTGCCTGAAATGTCAGCAAGTACACCTACTATTGGTAAGTAAACTCCTCTTTTCTCTCTTATTTATCATGTGTTTATTTCACTTGAACTATATATTATTTCTTAGGGGGCATTTTGTAATATTGGATTCATTTTATGTAGGAGGCGATGATGCAATTCCTGGATGTACTCGTGTTAAATGTACAGGAACAATACAGTGTGATCAATTGCTTGGGAGCAATGAAGATGGACTTCCCTTGAGAGTATCCCAGCTTCCAGGTACTTTAAAGACTAATCCTTTCTTTTACTATACAATATAATACTTATAATGTAATGCACTAACCCCCTGTGTGGTCCCTTGCAATAACTAATTATAATAATCTTGTAATTATCTTGCAGGGAATAATCTATTTTATGAAAAACTTAATGATGAATGTTTGCGCATTTTTGGGCCGACCATATGCACATGGTATCATATTTTGATTTCATTGAAAGATTAGATTTCATTTCATCCCTTTCTTCAAGTATATTAAAAGGTAGCTTCACTTCATTTATGCATCTAACAGTTTTTTTTTCTTAAAAGGTGGTCAGTACAAGATAAAGGGTTAAAGAATAAGCTTATTGACTCTCTGACAACACTTTTTGGACCCAAATTCTTTCATAGACTTAGACTCCTTGACAAAGCGGGCACTATTTTGAAGTATATTAGGGACAACTACAAGAGCCAAATAGAACACAACCCTTATTACAAGCGGCCTCCCTATATTACTATTAATGAGTGGGAGGATCTTAAAAAGGATGCACTTGAGAGAAGTGCAAGACATAGTGGACGAGTAGTATCACCCGAGGAAAGAAGGTATGTGATAATGTTAATAATGAAATTATGTACTATTTACTCTTTGTACTTATGTGATCTAACATACTTCAAACATCACATAGGTTTCCTAACACAACAAAGGCAACAACAATAAGAAAACAAAAGCACGGGAAACATAGGCTTGGCTTGGGTGGATATTCAAAGCTTGCTACATGAGTTGTAAGTATTAGTAAATGAAAAATCATATGAAAATATTTATAATTAAATTGAAATCGATTTAGTTTTGATGAAATTCACTACAATAAAAATTTATGATACCAATAAAAAATGCAGGCCTTGGAGTTCAAAAAACCGATTACAGAAGAGGACAAAAAAATAGGCTTCAAACAAGGCTATAAAGTCATGGCTGAACGATACTAAGAAATGAGTGCACAAGGTTCTTCTACTGGATTTGTTGATCAGGTAAATAAGCCAATTGATTTTTATTTCAAGTTGAAAACTTTACCAATTACCGTATTTGATGTTAAGTTCCAACATAAAGTGAATATATTTGTTTTAAGTAAGGAAACACTAATTATATATTTGTTTAAAACTTTAAAGTGAATATATTTATATGTAGTAAACTGAATGATTAACATTTCTCAGTATTTGTCTTGTATTTATATGTCTATATTGTTGATAAATACACTAATTATTTACATTGGAATGCAGCCTCCCGATATTGATACTGCACCGACCGAACACGATGGAGGCATCGATTCTAATGTGAATTGTAGTACTCAAGGTATACATTTTCTATTCAAATTTTGATTAATGAATGTTTAATACAAACAAACATGTTAAATTGAATTTGGTGTAGTAATACAAATTTAATTATAATGTGTTGGGATTAATAAAACATTTTGTATTGTAGTTTCAAGGGATGTAGAGAACGTTGTTCCCGATGAGCATGTTGAGGTTCAAGCCACCGAGCAAGATGATGTGGTTGAACAAGGTAAAGAGCATCACATTTATGTTTTTTAATGTATTGAAATGCTTGTAACAATAATGAATATATTTTAAATTAACCCCAATTATGATAATATGTTTTTAATTGAAGCCTTTTATTTGTTATTACAGAGGACCCGCCTTTGCAAAGGATAGTGAGATCACATGCACAACCAAGAAGAAATGATGCTATGGACATGGATACGCCTCTACAATAATATAAGGAAGTAGAAAAAAAGAGAAAGCCAAAAAAAAATGATTCTCATTTATGCAACTTATTTGATAATGACTGATGTCTATTTACACGTGTTTGAGCTTAGTGCATGTTTAGACACTGAGTTTCCTTTTATACACTGTTGTAATGTTGGAGGGGTTTTTGCTAAATTTTAGTGGATTTCATATTTTGGGAGAAATTAGTATTAGAATGTTCAATGGGTTCTTTTCTAAAACACAATACTTAAATCATCATCTTGTCTAGAATGGTTAATCAATTGTTTAAGGTGGATTAGTTGTGATGATGAGATGTGCCATTTATATGTTAACTGTGACAGTCTCTTGGTTTCAGGAAATGCAAAAGGAGACACCTAGTTCAATATGCAATCTCAATTCATATACATAGGATATCAGGTGGAGCTGAAAAACACAAAAGGGTTGCATTTTTTATAGAGGTCTTTAATTGTGTATTTTAAGTTATAGACCATCGCGAACATTGTAATTTTGACCTATTAAAAAAATGCAAACGTGATGTGTTTTTTCAACTCCACCTGCTATCTGTGCATATTCTACTTGTGTTGCACGCACATTCTCGATTCAGAGTGTGAAAAGTCTTATTTTTTATGTGAGGGAGAGAAGCCATACACATAAGTGATGGAGTTGAGGGGAGATGAAGGAATACCACACATTGAATTTGGATTTTTTCATTAGAGAAATTGTAGTGGAGGTCTGATCAATAGAGAAGATAGTAATGACTGTAGGAGAATGAATGGTGGTTACAGTTGTAGTGGGGAAGCTAGTGGAGGCCATCCATGAAGAAACTTGCTGATAGAGATGGTGTACAAGAAACAAAGGAGAAAAAAATATAAACGTGCTGGGTAGTCTAAGCTCCACTTGCTATTTGTGCATATTTTGCTTGTGTTGCATGCACATTCTCGAGTCAGAGTGGGAAAATCTTATTTTCGATGTGAGGGAGAGAAGCCACACACAAAGAACATGAAAATAAACACGACAGCTACAAAACATAAATGTAGGTATCACAACAGCTGATAAACATAAATGTAGGCATCATGGTCCCAATTTTTTGGAGACACAACATAATTGAATGCTATACCCATAAAATGCAACAAAGCCACTACTCTTGTAGTTCTAAGTTAACACTGTGGGATCCAAAAACCATATACAGATTCCTTATCTTTGGTTTTTGGATCCCGCAGTGTCAACTTGGAACTACAGGAGTAGTGGTTGTGTTGCATTGTTTGGGTATAGCATTCAATTATGTTGTGTCTCCAAACAATTGTGACCATGATGCCTACATTTATGGTTCTCAGCTGTTGTGTTCCAAGACCCCTTATGACCCTTTACGACCCTTTATGACCCCTAAGAATACACATCTTAGAGGTCTTAAAGTGTCGTAAAGGGTCATAAGAGGATCCTAGGAGGGGCCAGATGAGCTTCCACCTTCATGTGGTTGGCCCTGTTAAGTAGAGAATGTTAAACTATTATCAAAACAAAGAGAAGCTCAATAATTTAAGATCTCAATCAATGTACGACAAATATATATTTCTTTTTAAAAAATAGTGTGAGTCATCGCAATTACGACGGAAACCAAATAATAATCAATGAAAAAACTAAAAGTGATGATTATCTATCAGAAACATCAATCACTTCAAGGAAATGATCACTTCAGCTCACCTCAATAAGTCTTGACCCAAGATCAATTCATATCGATTCATCTCAATGGCTACCAAGAACCAATTCGCAAAGAAATACCACATACCGCACTGTGAACCCACTGTGAAGAGGCATCCAATGTCTCATAAGTTGCATCAAATGACTTGCTTTCTGTAATCCAAGTCTCTTAGCTCGGTTCACCTAAAAGAAGACTTTTCCCAAGTCATCACGGACACCATAGTGATCTAAAAATCCAAGTCTCTAGACTCAACTCAATAATGTACGAGCTACTACTGAATCTACTGTAAAGTCATCTCTGAATGACAACCAAATCTGAAAGAACACCAATTGAGTCAAACTTGATCGACAAATTTATATATATTTTTAAAAAAATTGTGATTTTTGTCACAATTATTATGGCCTCAGAGAAGCGACGACAATCTGTCATAAATTCTCGATGGATAACCGTCACACCAATAGTATTTTTGTTAGTATACAATATTCTAATGACAGATAGGTGTCAGAATATTATAACGGTTACCCATCATAGGTACAACATTTCCGTCGGTAACTAACTACGTCCGATGGAGATCCGTCGAACGTGGGATGACTACAAGTAGACCTGATAGGTATATTCATTATCTTGAAACCCCCTTTTGTGATGACTATAGGCATTGCATGTATGACACCTATCATAAACATCGGTGTTTTCGACTGCAAAATTGTGACATCGGATGGTGTCACTTAATTGATAGTATACTATCTAAATTTAGACAATCAACCATCAGAAAAAGGTCCCAAATATACTAGTGTTAACAAGGTATGAAAGATCCTAACATGTTTGAAGTGTAATCCCTCTAACTAGGTGACTCTCAGAAGGAGTAATAAATCCTCTAATAGGGGAGTTCCTGATAGGACTTTGTAATAGCTTCTAATCGGTCTATAGATACTCTTAACCGAGTATACCCTTAGTAGGGTATTGTAATTCTCTTAACAAGGTAGATATTATTGGTGCACTATTGAGATTAGTATGTGATAATTCCCATCATGGTTTTTCCCTCTACAAGGGCTTACATGCAAAAAAATATTGGTGTTTTTGTGTTGGTTATGTGTGGATGTTTTATGTGTTATGCTTCTATATTTTAATTACATTTTCATGTTGGTTAATCTTCAAGTTTATGAAAATATTTTGTAGATCTATGGTTGCACTGATTCACCCCCACTCTTAATAGTAATTACCTAAGAAAAAGGAGATCTAACAAAAACTCGTGCAACCAATCGAATTTCATGATAAAACCCTAGAAGGGAAAAAAAGGTATTTATCTCTTCAAAATCTTGTTTAATTTATTAGAAAAGAATAGATACTCCTCATCTTGTTGATAATTTTGAGAAGCCTAGGTATGAGTTTAAGAAATATCCATTTAAGTCAATGGAAGATGATCTACAAGGAAAATTTTCACATGTACCCCATGGTGTTCTTTGTGTTGAGGATATAAGAGCCTAAATTCATTGTAAGATTGAGGAATTGGGTGATTTTGACATTTGTGATCAGTATGAATATCTGTGTGTGGATGAAGTATTGAAGGATGAGTTTAGGAAGGTTGAACATATCAATCTAGCATAGTTTAAAGACTTTTATGCATTTGATGAACTGAAGTGGGTGAGAATTATCTTAAGCAGGATCCATGATTAGTTTTTTTGGCTTAGTGATAATCATATTAATATCACTAAGGAGTTGATTCATGTAGTTGCTGGCTTTAATGCAACCGATGAAACCATATCCCTTAAATCATCTAAGAAGAATGTGGTTGAAAATATTACTGGATCAAAATGGTATAAGAGAGCTATGATAGTGAATTCCATCAAGAAACCTTATGTCAAATTTGTTTTTATGATACTGGGATACAAAATTTATCACAATAGTAGAATTAATTCTATTTCAGCTACTATTATCCATAGTGCTTATAGATTATTAAAGGAAAACACATAGATTGATGTGTTATATTGTGGTGATTGATCAGGGAAGTACTGCTCACTTTTCCCTCGACTGTCCAGGGGTACAGGGGGGAAGCCCCCGAGAATTTTTTTTTTTGGGGGCTATTTTTCATCTATTTTTGGGCCGACATGTTTTAACCCTAAAGCGTAAAAATAACCTTGTATAAAATAGCTTAGGGTTAGGGATTTCATTATGATCTATGTTTTAGTATCGTCTTGCAGCGGTATTGAGCTGTAAGGGATTGTGCATTGTAATTAGGTTGTAATCATTGGATAATAATAATATTTGACTCGTTGTTGGTGGACGTAGCCCAGGGATTGGGTGAACCACTATATTTTATGTCTTGCATTCTCTTTCTATGTGGTTTATTATTTTTTGATATTGGTTATATTTACATGTAACTGTTATTTATGTCTTGTTAATCCTAACATGATGTTTGTGACATTTTGAGGGAAAAATTGTTAGATAAATTGAGTAAGATTAAGAAGGAAATAACTGTTATAAATATTCAAAAAATGAAGAGAACTTTAAAGGAATAAATCCAAGTGAGTGAGAAAAAGGAAGAGTATTACCATAAACACAATAAAAGAGAGATTGCTTCAAGATATTATCAAAACCACCAAAATGCTCCAAGATCAACACAATGAGACAATGATTTGAAAGGGGAAAGAAAAGAAAACCCCTTGTGAATATAATATGAATAAGGTAATAAAGCATAGAAAAAGAGAGAGAATATGAGAAATAAGTTCATTACAATAATGAGAGAGCTAAGATATGAATGTAAGTAAAAGTGAGAAAAATGTGAGAATAATAGTCAAAGTGTGTGGAGAAGCATCTCATTAATAGAGATGAGTGATGGAGTTAGAATGTAACTCCCACAAAAATGAATGCCACATTCATACTAAGTGTGTGCCAAGTGTGACAATCCTCATAAGGAGGAATAAACTAATTTCCTTAATGAAGGAAATACAAAATATGAGTTGTCCTCCCACTTGGACTAGAGGAAAAAATACAATTAGGATACGTTGGCTTATCCAAATTAACAAAAAAACACCAAGGAAAGATTATAATTCTTAACACACCCTTTAACTTTACTTGGGGTGATTACATCAATGGGTATCAAACCCAATTTTTTGCAATGAAATTCAAATTTTTCTCTAGAAAGAGGCTTTGTCAAAATACTTGCAACTTGATCTCACCCATGCAATAAATCAGGGACACTTTCTTTTCTTCAATTTTATCTATAATGAAGTGGTGGTGGAGAGAAATGTGCTTTGACTTTGCATGGTAAACCAGATTCTTTACCAAGGCTATTGCACTTTGATTGTCACAATATAAAGGTGTAGGTACCTGTTGAGGTAGATCCAAGTATTCAAGTACTCTTCTAAGCCATAAAGCTTCTTTAGAGGCATTAGTACAACTTTTGTATTCAACTTTGGTAGAAAATAGAGAAATATATTGATCTTTTTTACTTTTCCAAGATATAGCACCTGGACCAAGAAAAAAACAATACCCACAAGTGGACTTCCCATCATTGGGGTCTCCACCTAAATCTAAATCAATAAAACTATTTACTGAAAAATTAGAAGTTGCATCATAAAATAATCCTACATTAAGAGTACCTTTAATATATCGTAATATTCTTTTAGCAATTTTGAAGTGTGTTTATTGAGGTTTTGACATAAATCTTGAAACTAAACCAACACTAAAAGATATATCAGGTCTAGTGAGAGTGAGATAATTTAAACTACCCATGAGTTGTCTATAAGGAGTAGCATCTATAAATGGAGATTACATATCTATCATTAACTTAGTTCCCAATTCACATGGAATTGAAACATGATTAGCATCATTCATATGAAATCTATCTAGAAGATCTTTAGCATATTTACTTTGAGAAATAAAAATACCATTAGGGGTTTTCCAAATTTGCATTGCTAAGAAATAATGAAGAATTCCTAAATCAGTTATTTGAAATTTTTGGTTAATTTGGAACTTAATATTAGAAATTAAATGGTTAGAACTGGAAGTAAGAATCAAATAATCAACATAAAGAATGATGATAACAATGTTATCTTCACTATGCTTGATATACAAGTTACGATCATTTTTACTTCTATCAAAACCTTGAGAAATACAAAAAGCATTAATTTTGGAATACCACTCTCTAGGAGATTGTTTTAAACTATAAATAGATTTCTTTAGTTTTCATACTAGATGTTCATGGCCTTCTTTAATAAAACTAAGAGGTTAAAACATATAGATTTCTTCATGCAACTTACCATTAAAAAAAGCATTTTTAACATCCATTTGGTGAATAGGCCAATTCATTTTAGACACAAAAGCAAGAACTACTTTAATGGTAGGCATTTTTTTCAATGGGATAAAAGGTCTCATTATAGTCTAATACTTCAATTTGAGAGAAATCTCTTCCTACTAACCTAGCTTTAAACTTACTAATTTCATTATTGGCATTCAACTTAGTTTTATATAACCATTTGCATGAAACCAGATTTTTATCATGAGGTAAAGGAACTAAATCCCAATTATTATTAGAAATTAAAGTTTCATATTCTCCTAGGACTAAGTCCACTCATTCTAGCAATATAATCATCACCTTCATTAAGTAAATCCTTATAACATTTAGGATTTCTCTTAGAAGTAACGAAAATATCACTATGAGGAGTAAATATATCATTACTATCATGAACAAAATTATTACTATGAGGAGTAGATATATCATTACCATCATCATCACCATTATTACTGCTAGTAGGAATATAAATAGATGCATTAGGAGTAGGGTTTAGGATAGGAGGTTGGTCCTCCATAATCTCAATAGTGCCTCCTTTAAATTTATCATCTTTGACATTGGAAGAATCATGGACTTCATTTTCTACAATACAAACATGTCTTGCAATATGCACCTTGTTAGTAATAAATATAAAATCTATAACCTTTAGTAGATTCATCATACCCAACAAAAGTAAATGGAGAAGATTTAGACTCTAGTTTTTTCCTTATTTGTTGGGGTGTGTGAACATAAGCAATAGATCTAGAAATTCTCAAATGTTGTAAATTGGGTTTCCTATCGGACCACGCTTCCTCAGGAGTTATATCTTGTAAAGCTTTAGTAGGACTTCTATTAAGAATATAAGTAGCACAAGCCATTTCTTTAGCCCATAACTTGTAATGAATATTCTTTACATGTAACATATATCTAGCCATTTCCACAATAGTTCTATGCTTCCTTTCCACCACACCATTTTGTTTTAGTGTATAAGGAATGATAAAATAATGCTTTATACCAAAAGATCTCAAATAAGAATGAAAAGCATTGTTAACATATTTAGTACCATTATCTATTCTAAGAATTTAAATCTTAGAACCTAATTGCCTTTCAACAAACATATGAAATTCAGAAAATCTGTCAAGAACTTGGTCTTTACTATGCAAGAAATAGATCCAAATTCTTCTAGAAAGTCATCAACAAAGGTAAGACCCAAAAGGTCACTCTGAATCAAATGTAACTTATGAGACACCCTCTGTGAAGTACCATGAGGAAAGGGCTCCCTTTTCATTTTTCCACTCATGCACCCTGTGCATGTAATTTTAGATGGAACAATATATGGTAATCCTTCAACCATGTTAGATTTTAGTATCATAGAAATATAGTTAGGATTCAAATGGATGAGCCTTTTGTGCCATACATTGAAATCAATATTAACTTTCAAAGAGTACCTTTCTTGAGGCAGACTCATAAAACTTAAACAAGTTATCACGATCCATCTTACAATTAGAAACAATGTGATTATTGTTAGGATCAATAATATTTAACACATGTCCTTATGAAATTCAAATTTGTAATCTTGACATATAAACTAGGAAACTGAAAGAAGACTGGATTTAAACTCAGGAACATAAAGAACATTATTTAATTTTCCCTTTGGAACATTATGTCACCAAATCCATCAACTTTGCAACTATGATTATTAGCTAATTGAATAGGAATATTTGTTTTATCAAGTTGCAAAGAATCAAACACTTCTCTATTAGATGTAACTTGGTGAGAAGCCCCACTATCAATAATCCATTCTAATGCATGAGAAGCTTTAAAACAAGTAGTAAAAGCACAACGATATTGATTACCTTGAGATTTGAAATTATTTTAATTATTGTTATTCATAGGCTTCTTATCAGTTTTCTTTTTAAAACAAACATTAGTTAGGTGGCCATCTTTTCCATAATAAGTACAATGTGGTTTCTTATTAGGAGTATTTTGTTGATTATTATAATTATTATTATTGTGATTAGGGTATGTGCAAGATCATGAGGGGCCAAAAAGTGGTGATGTGAAAACTATTCACTTTTTACTCATCCAAAAGCACATGAAAATGCTTGTTGACTTTTGAGTAGGCCTGGGTGTCAGTACACCTGGGCAAACTTGACACCAAAACATAGGCCTAATCAGGTACCCGATAACTGTGGCATAAATCTAAAACCCGCGAGCCCTTTTCTTCATTTCTTTCCATGTTTTTTCTTGCTAAAACAACTTGATATATCATATACCCGATATATTTTCAGGTATCTGATTTGGGCAACAAAAAATTTGACTCCTAGGATATTCGGTAAGTAGATTTTTTATTTATTTTGATTACTTTATTTAATTTTCAAGCCAAATGTCATTTTTTTTGTTGAAATAGGGTTTTCTATTTATATTTGTAATACTATATGAAATTAGATTGAAATTTAGATTTGTTTTTTATTTAATCAGGCATGGCTGACAACAATGAAGAAAATAACCCTCCCACACCAAATAAAAATCCCAAAAACAATCCCCCGTGTCAAAACCCTCAATCTTTAGAAGATTTGAAACAAGATTATTTGAACACAATACAAGGTTTGCAAAATACATATTGGAATATACCTACATTAGGTCCCATGCTTGCCACACTAAATACAATTTCTGAAAATATTGACACACTCACGCAACAACATAATGCTGCTCTTCATTGGCGTGATGATATGCATGCCCAATTTGATGATGGGCTTGACCATGATGGGATTGCGGCCCTTAATATAACGAAGGAAGATATAGCTACCCTTTTTGTCAATCCTAAAACCAGAATACCAGTTGACCCCAAAAAGCCCAAATTATCAATAAAATGGTGCACAAATGAAGCAATGCGCACAAACTTTTGGGATCACTGGTGGATGGTTTTTGATAAACCACCCCATAGAAATTTGGAGGTCCCATTTTATTTCATAAAAAAATTGTATGCTGAGTTTGTGCTTGGTCACCATGTTGATTATTGGAGTATGAGGCCCAACATGGGCGTAGGTGGAGGAGCTCCTCAGACTAGGCCATCTACCCAGTGCAAAAAGGCCACTACCTTTGTCCCCCCCACTGATGTCGCACCCCCTCCTCGAGTGTAGCATCCCGATATCATTAGGAAGTTGCCTCACAGACTATTAGGGCCATTCATTTATTGAGTGATCAGTTGATCATGCAGACTAGGTTAGTGTTGCCTCCTGGTGTGGATGATGCTAGCGCATCGACATCTCGTCGGAGTTCACATGTATGCGAGCCCCATATTTGCATTATATGCAAGAATATGTGCCTCAGACCACTTATTGATGCTGATATATATCAGTTACATGTTATTGATGAGGAGGATACAGGAGACACAACTATAGAGGTTGCAACACCTCATGGAGCATCTACAACTCATGAGAGTGCTCAGGAGGTGTACGTAGAGCCATTGACTCCTGTTGATACGGTAAGAGTAAACATTATAAATAAATTTGTCACGTGACTTATTTAATTTAAAAATAATTTATTTATTTAGATTAGTTTTAATTATTGCATGCACTTATGTATATATATTTTTTCCATTTATGTTAAGTTGATGACACAGGAGGGGGTGAGATAGGTGGATGAGTCCACACTTTCAACCATTTCATTTGGCCTTGATGACTATATGGTATATTATAAATTATGTACCCATTAGTTATTTTTTATATCATTTGGTGTACATGCCTAAATCTCTATCAATTAGAGCAATAAAATTCATACATTTACTTATATATTGTCATCTGATTGTGTTCTTGCAGGGTACAACCGATGTCAGTGGGGGGCACAAGGGGGTTCCTTCATCAGGTGTCGACAAAGGAAAGGTAGTTAATTGTTTAAGATTAATTATGCATGCACATGTATGCCACTTGTGTGTAGTAATAAATATTTTACTTGCACTTTATTGTATAGGGTGTGGCTACTGATGATGTCCCGACAACAATTTGACAACGTAGGGTTACAGGCATCTCAATTCAGACTGATAGCCTGATTGTATGTATACTTTTACATATTGTTATTTGTATTTTGTAACCAAGGTTGCTATGATGAAGTACATTTATATATAATTGAAAATCTTTTTAATCTCATAGGTTACTCTGAGTGTGAGGGAGGGCCCATGAGAATCTTTCATATCTTTGTTGACACAGCCCACCATTCTAGAGGAGGGATCATCAGATGTAATTTTTAATTTTAGTTCAATCAATTTGTAATTTTATTATGCTATCATCCTATTTTGTAGATTTATTACTCTATGTTGTACCACTCTACTAATCTCATTATTGCAAATATATATTTATAGGTTACAGTTGGTATTGTTGGCATGGTCCCTTCGCTACCCAGGCCTTATGCTAGGACACCTGATCATGGTAGGCGACTGAGAGACTAGGTATAGATATTTGTATTCAGTTATAATTTTAATTAAATTATTGTTTGAATTATGAAATATATATATATATATATATATATATACACAAATCATATAAAGTAAGCAATCTAACTTGGGTTTGAACTCATTTTTTATGCAGGATCAATTAGAGCCCAACACTTCTTCAAAGAGGCTACATTTTGATGATCCCCCTATGGCATAGGATGTAGTTTTAGTTTTGTGGTCATTTAGAGATGCCACTTGGAACATTTTGAGATGGCATATATGCCACATTGTACACCTTAAAACATTGATTTTGTAGACATTTTGAAATGGCATGTGCCATATTTGTATATGGAGATACTTTTGATACATTTGATACTTTGTATATATAGAACATGTTCATTTATATGTTATATTTGTGTCATCTTTTGTATATACATATTTAATATTCATGTTTATGGAATTGAATGGTGAAGTTATATCTTGACTATGATTATCATTATGATTGAAATTATATCTTGTTGAAGTTACATTTGTTTTTCTTTACTCTGGAATACCCTGTTCATGGAGCTTATTATGTTTGAGGTTTAACTTCTATAGATTTCCTATGTTCTTATGTTTCATACCATTATATATACTCACTTGAGCCACTTAGTATTTAATTATTTGAATACTATGTATATACTCACTGTGTATATAACTTGTCATATTGGGGTCACTTGAGCCACTAAAGATCACTGCCCAATCGTGCTTAGTGCACCTTGGGGTCACTTGGATCGATCATGGTCACGAGCATTCTAGTGACTCCATGGGTGAAACGAGGTTGTCACTGGCATTTACTCGACCAACTAGAGCCAATGGAGTAGACGGTTTGATGCCAAGTCAGATGGTTTGAAAGATACGCTGTTGAGCCACTTTCAACTGACCCTCACTGCAAGTTTTGGTATCGACTGAGATCACCTTGCCAAATGCAAATGAAGTCAAATCGCCCAAAATTGAGTGAGGTTATAGTAGACCTCAAAAACATGATCCCATAGCCCTTAACAGTTTGTCGATACCTCTCATGAGCTCCGAGATACAAGCCATGAAAGATCACTGCCCAATCATGCTTAGTGCACCTTGGGGTCACTTGGGTCGAGCATGGTCGTGTGTGTTCCCATGACTCTGTGGGTGGAATGGGGTTGTCACTAGTGTTTACCCAGCCAATTGGAGCTGATGGAACAAATAGTTTGATGCCAGGTCAGATGGTTTGAAAGATACGCTACTGAGCCACTTTTAGTTGACCCTCATTGTAAGTTTTGGCATCGACTGAGATCACCTTGCCAAATGCAAACAAAGTTGAATCACCCAAAATTGAGAGAGGTTATAGTAGAAATTGAAAACATAATCATGTAGCCCCTAACAGTTTGTCAATACCTCTCATGAGTTCTGAGATACGAGCCATGGAAGATCATTACCCAATCATGCTTAGTGCACCTTGGGGTCACTTGGGTCCAGCGTGGTCACGAGCATTCCCATGACTTCGTGGGTAGAATGGGGTTGTCACTGGCATTTACCTAGTCAACCAGAGCGAATGGAGTAGATGGTTCGATGCTAGGTCAGATGATTTGAAAGATATGCTACTGAGCCACTTTCAACTGACCCTCACTGCAAGTTTTGGCATCGACTAAGATCACCTTGCCAAATGCAAACGAAGTTAAACCACCCAAAACCGAGAGAGGTTATTGTAGAACTTGGAAACAAAATCATGTAGCCCTTAATGGTTTGTTGATACCTCTCATGAGCTCTGAGATACAAGTCACATAAGATCACTGCCCAATCGTGCTTAGTGCACCTTGGGGTCACTTGGGTCGAGCATGGTCGTGAGTGTTCCTGTGATTCTATGGGTGGAACAAAGTTGTCACTGGCATTTTTTTGGCCAACTAGAGCTGATGGAGTAGACAGTTTGATGCCAGGTCAGATGATTTAAAAGATACACTATTGAGCCACTTTCAACTGACCCTCACTACAAGTTTTGGCATTGACTGAGATTTCCTTGCCAAATGAAAATGAAGTTGAATCACCCAAAATTGAGAGAGGTTATAGTAGACCTCAAAAACATGATCCTGTAGCCTCTAATGGTTTTTTGATACCTCTCATGAGCTTTGAGATACAAGCCATGGAAGATCACTACCCAATCGTGCTTAGTGCACCTTGGGGTCACTTGGGTCGAGCGTGGTCGCAAGCATTCCCGTGACTCCATGGGTGGAATGGGGTTGTCACTAGCATTTATCTAGCCAAATGGAGCTAATGGAGTAGATGGTTTGATGCCAGGTTAGACGGTTTGAAAGATATGCTGCTAGGCCACTTTCAACTGACCCTCACGACAAGTTTTGGCATCGACTGAGATCACCTTGCCAAATGGAAATGAAGTTGAATCGCCCAAAACTAAGAAAGGTTATTGCAGACCTCAGAAACATGATCCCATATCCCTTGATGGTTTGTTGATACCTCTCATGAACTCTAAGATACGAGCCCCGGAAGATCGCTGCCCAATCATGCTTAGTGCACCTTGGGGTCACTTGGGTTGAGCATGGTCGTGAGTGTTCCAGTGACTCCATGGGTAGAATGGGGTTGTCAAAGGAATTTACCCAGCCAACCAGAGCCAATGGAGTAGATGGTTTGATGCCAAGTTAGATGGTTTGAAATATATGCTGTTGAGCCACTTTCAATTGACCCTCACTGCAAGTTTTGGCATCGACTAAGATCGCCTTGCCAAATGCAAATGAAGTCGAATCACCCAAAATTGAGAGAGGTTATAGTAGAACTCAAAAACATGATCTTGTAGCACCTAATGGTTTATCGATACCTCTCACGAGCTTTGAGATACAAGCCCCAAAAGATCTCTGCCCAATTGTGCTTAGTGCACCTTGGGGTCACTTGGGTCGAGCATGGTCACAAGCTTTCCTGTGACTCCATGGACGGAACAAGGTTGTCACTAGCGTTTACCTGGCCAACTGGAGCTAGTGGAGTAGATGGTTCAATGCTAGGTTAGATGGTTTGAAAGATACACTACTGAGCTGCTTTCAACTGACCCTCACTACAAGTTTTGGCATCGATTGAGATCGCCTTTCCAAATGCAAACGAAGTCGAATCACCCAAAATTGAGAGAGGTTATTGTAAACCTTGGAAACATGATCTTGTAGCACTTGAAAGTTTATCAATACCTCTCATGAGCTCCAAGATATGAGCCACAAAAGATTTCTTCCCAATCGTGCTTAGTGCACCTTGGGGTCACTTGGGTCAAGCGTGGTCGCGAGTGTTCCCGTGACTCCGTGGGTGGAATGGGTTGTCATTGGCATTTACCCAGCCAACTAAAGTTGATGGATTAGATGGTTTGATGCTAGGTTGGATGGTGTGAAAGATACACTTCTAAGCCACTTTCAACTAACCCTCACTACAAGTTTTGGCATCGACTGAGATCGCCTTGCCAAATGCAAATGAAGTTGAATCGTCTAAAACCAAGAGAGGTTATAGTAGACCTTGGAAACACAATCCTATAGCACCTAATGGTTTTTCAATACCTCTCACGAGCTCTAAGATATGAGCCCTAGAAGATCCCCACCCAATCATGTTTAGTGCACCTTGGGGTCGCTTGGGTCGAGTGTGGTCATGAGCGTTCTCGTGACTCCGTGGGTAGAACGGGGTTGTCACTAGTGTTTACCCAGTCAATCAAAGCTGATGGAGTAGAGGGTTTGATGCCAGGTCAGATGGTTTGAAAGATATGCTGCTGAGCCACTTTCAACTGACTAAAAGTGGTATGTTTGAAATTTGAACTGTGAAACTAATCATGATTAAGCTTGTGAAATTTGAACTATGAAGCTTATTATTTTTGAGGTTTAACTTTTATAGATTGTTTGAAATGATAAAAAATAATATCCTTAAAGCATTATAAACAACAATCAAACATGTAAGAATTCAAACCATGCAAATGACATGTAAGATCCCTTCTTGGCACTATTGGCCACCCATACATGATTTTGGTCATAAGTCCTTATCAAGAGTTTTTGGACATTTAACTTTTAAATCAAATTAATTGTTACAAATTGCCATTATAGGTTTCAAAAGATCTCAATTAACCATTAAGCATCCATTTGTCCTTCTATCTCTGATTGGATCCATGGCGACCGTAGGCATCTTCATAGGTGCTCCTGCACAAGTTACAATCCACATACAAAACCAAGTTTATTGACTCAAAATACAATCTAAGAAAGGTGAAATTAATGTATTAAAATTAAGCTTAATGAACTTAGAAAACAATACACTAAGTTAAGTTATTACCTAGTCAAGTGTTCCTGAAGGGTCATCTCTTTGCTTCAGGGTCTCCAATAGTGCTTCATGATCAACAATACTAATAGTCCAAAGTTCTTTTGTCTTTGGTCTTCCTTGATGCTTTGAAAACTTGAAATTTGTTGCTATAACAAGGTGTGAATACATGAGAATAGTTTTGTGCTTCTCATAGTCTTCAAATGTGGGAATTCCATTCTTTCTAATCATGTATGTTTGTAGCCATGTTCCCAAAACAACAACTGAACCAGTAGGATATGTGAACCCATCACCATTTGTGATCAGTTGTACAAGCTTATGTTTACCTTGTACACAATGTGCTTACCAATAATCTGACCTCTCATCATTCCCCTATGGTGCAACCAATAAAAAAACATTTCCTGGCTTCAGAAGATCTGAAATATGGTCATAGTCAATTGAAGTGTCCATGTCATCATTTCTTATAGAGAGTGTCAAAGATAAAGGAGTTAGATACTGTGGAACCCATGTATCCACCCACTCACTTGACTCGCAATGATCCCAATCATATTGAAAACACATGGGGCAAAAACAAGCCAACTCTCGTGTCCAAATTGTCCATGGTCTACTATTGGAGCTTCAGAATGAATGCATTTTTGAAGAGTCTTTCACTGTTTGACAATCCAATCTATCTCCTATAGTTCCCTCCTCAACCAGCCAAAAGAATCTACGCACTATAGAATCAAGAGTCCCCCCCCCCCCCCCGTGACAATGCTAAAGTACACCAATCAACAATAGAATGAGCATCGAGAAGTACAACACCGAAATCCTCAATTGCTTCTTAACTATAGCTCTCTTCACACACACACCTACTCCGTCATGCTCCCCTTTCCCATTACCTGACTCAAAAAAACTGCAACTATGAGGTACACCTCTCTCCACATGCATTCTACACAACCAATAAAACATTCTGTCATTCTCAAATTGACCGGTGCAATTATCCTACCAAATGAGATGCCTATCCATAGCAATACCATTTTCCTGCAAGAAGTCAAAATAGTTCTGGAAACAATGTTGAACAAACTCATGAGAGTGAGACCTGTCGTTGCTCATATAAAAATGGTACTCTCTAATTATCTTTCACTCATCTTTTGTGCTATGAGGGGAATGTCTATATGTGATGTGTACAAAAATAGCAACCTGAATGGAATTGTAATATTGAGCTTAAGTCTCATTTTGGGGCTGCAATGTATAGTTCTCCGCAAAGTCTACAACGGATATAATAGTTCCAATGGGGAAAGTGTCCTTACATGTCTCAAATTTTTGATCCAACCAATGGGACCTATGACTATGCCTTGCATACTTGTAAAAAATATTTGTCTTGAAATCTGAGATAAAATCAGCAACATTGTATTCTTTTGCAACTAACTCACATCTAGAGCCTTCACCTCCACTCTTCAATATATATTTCACAATTTCATATACCTTTTTTTGGACGAGTGTCTTTCCAAAATTGTGTTCCAAACCCTCATGAAAACATGTTCTAAACTTGGAAAAGTCACCATATTCTGAGCACTTGGCATTTAAGCAATCTTTTTTATAAAATAAACAACCATCATCTCTATGACATAAAAATTGATCTAGCAAGTCTCTTGATGATTTGGGAAGACCACTTGCACCACAAGCCTCTAGCATTTCATTAGTATGCAAGGTAGAATGAATGGACCATAATAATTCATGATGCATTGAAAACTCAACATGATATTTGCAACAACATGTATTTCGAATCTTAAAGGGTACACAATAAAATGGCTTCACGGATTCAAAAGACCTTTGTGATATTTTCAATGTTGGATGTGTCTCACAAATTTTTTTATACAACATTGTTTGACTTACCTCCACATAATGTTTAGGATGTGGAGTGTGGTCTTGATTTCCAACTCTCAACTTCAAGACATCCTTCACCTTTGGTGACACTCTTGAGTTAGCATCCCAAAATTGTTGAATTTCATCCTTGACAATATCTGTTAGCTTCTTATCAAAATGTGGAAGTCTCCCACCATAAGCCCATGTATCAATTTGAATTGGATCATCGAGTCTTTCTCTTGCAAGTGCTCTACCCAAAGTTTTACGGTCTATATTGAAGTCAACACAAGTTTGTCTCATCAAATGAGCCTTTCTCAACTAATGACTTACTAAGGAGGTTGTAATAATCCTCTAAGAAACTCTCTTGTTTTTTTCTCTACTAGTCTTCCCAATGCTATTGAGAGCATTGAAAAGATTCTTCACAAAAATGGCATTTCTCTCCATTATTTTGTTCACACAAATCTTCAATTGCACAAGCACAGGTCTCATCTTTTGCATCTTTAACAACTGCACAAAAATTTGACATTGCTCAACCAATGTCTTGTTTCCAAAAAATTGATCATAAAGTCTTGAAGCCCACAACCTAATGGTTCTATGTGACCTCTTTCCTTCCCAATTATTCATAATGTTCTCCTCAATTTCAATTAACCATTTAGGTCTTCCTGAAAGCCCCGAATTTGAAGTTTGATTATCTTTATTGCAAGGGACATCATTTCACATATAATTTGGAGATGTGTAACATTCATGTGGTTCTTGTGCAACATTTTCATTCCCAAAGTCTACATTTTCAATCTCCATCTATACATTTTCAAATTCAACATCCTCTTCACTTACAACTACATTTACGAGGTCTGATTGATTAATGTTTAACATACCTTCTCTCCTTCTTCAATGATTTTCCTTATCCTTTTCCCTATATGCTTGAATTTCTTCATCTGTTAGCTTCCTCTTGCGTTTAGCCTTTTGACGATTGCTGCTTCCCATGGTGAGACCACAAGTCGACAAAAATCAAACAATGGGCCCCAAATCACATTTTTTTTCTACACCGCATGAAAAAAGTATAAAATCTTGTGATTGTTTGGTCTGTGGGGACAGGGAATATTTTGGTCAAATATTACCTGTCCAAAATTGGGTATCTGATTTCATATCGGGTACCCGATATTCCCAAGAAGATTAAAAAAAGGGTGGGAGAAAATGAAAAAAAATTAACTTTTACATATATTAATGTATAATATATATATATATATATATATATATATATATATATATATATATATATATATAAGAAATATGATATATATAAAGTATATATTATATATATACTAATGTATATCATATATATATATATATATAATACATATAGTAATGTATACTAATATATTATATATAATATTACCTTTTTGCTATGATTTTTTTCTCATTTTTCCTGTATGATGCTTTTGTATACGAATTGTGGATATTCTCTGGGAAACTATCTAAGGAAGATACAGTAGCTGATCTACGTCCTTTGGATCAAAAAGATGATCTGTAAAACTTAACCTAAAAATTCAGTTCTGCTAACAAAAATGTCTAATCATGTAGCAAGGTACAAAAGCTTGGGAAAGGTGTAACAAATTAATATCCAAATATTTTTGTCCGTAATAGTATTTTATGCATTTATTATGATATTGATCTGATTTGATGCACCTTCGCTATTTGATCGATCCCTTCCCTTGCATTTCACTTGGTTTTCTCATTTTGCACATCATAGGCTAGGATTTGACAATGGATATGACCTTGGTACTACCGGCATTAATGATAAATTTTACCTTTTAGCTATTATTTTTTTGTCATTTTTCCTGTATGATGCTTTTGTATAGGAATTATGGATATTCTATGTGAAACTTTTCATTTTTTATTGTAGGATGCCTTTGTATACAAATTTTTGAGAATCTCTTGCAGAAATATGGAAATTATAATTTTCCCCCTAGATCATACATTAATGAAGTTCTTCATGCCTTAGCAGAGGAAATCGACTAGATTGTTGAAGCTTACGGTACTACATAAAGAAATGCGGTATGTGTCAAAAGGGGTCATGGGGACTCCCTAGGGGTCCTAGTATGTGTTATCATGCGTTAGGACCCCTAGGAAGTCCCCATGACCCCTTTTGACACATTCGAATGCTCAAGTGCATCTTAAGGGATCTTAGAACCCCTTCGAACACACTTGAGCATTCAAATGTGTGAAAAGGGGTTATGGGGACTCCCTAGGGGTCCTAACGTGTGATAAGGCATACTAGGACCCCTAGGGAGTCCCTGTGACCCCTTTTGACACATTCAAATGCTCAAGTGTGTTCGAAGGGGTCCTAAGACCCCTTAAGACACACTTGAGCATTCCAATGTGTCAAAAGGGGTCATGGGGACTCCCTAGGGGTCCTAATTAGTGATAAGGCATACTAGGACCCCTAGGGAGTCCCCATGACCCCTTTTGACACATTCAAACACTCAAGTGTGTCTGAAGGGGTCTTAGGACCCCTTCGGACACACTTGAGCATTCAAATGTGTCAAAAGGGGTCATGGGGACTCCCTAGGGGTCCTAACGCATGATAAGGCATACTAGGACACCTAGGGAGTCCCCATGACCCCTTTTGACACACTTGAATGCTCAAGTGTGTTCGAAGGGGTCCTAAGACCCCTTAAGACACACTTGAGTGTTCCAATGTGTCAAAAGGGGTCATGGGGACTCCTTAGGGGCCCTAACACGTGATAAGGCATACAAGGACCCCTAGGGAGTCCCCATGACCCCTTTTGACACATTCGAATGCTCAAGTGTCTCTGAAGGGGTCTTAAGACCCCTTAAGACACACTTGAGCATTCCAATATGTCAAAAGGGGTCATGGGGACTCCCTAGGGGTCCTAACGTGTGATAAGGCATACTAGGACCCCTAGGGAGTCCCCATGACCCCTTTTGACACATTCAAACACTCAAGTGTGTTTGAAGGAGTCCTAAGACCCCTTAAGACACACTTGAGCATTCCAATGTGTCAAAAGGGGTCATGGGGACTCGCTAGGGGTCCTAACATGTGATAAGGTGTACTAGGACCCCTAGGGAGTCCCCATGACTCCTTTTGACACACTTGAACATGTAAGTGTGTCCAAAAGGGTCCTAAGATCCCTTAAGACACACTTGAGCATTCCAATGTGTCAAAAGGGGTCATGGGGACTCCTTATGGGTCCTAACATGTGATAAGGTGTACTAGGACCCCTAGGGAGTCCCCATGACCCCTTTTGACACATTTGAATACTCAAGTGTGTCTGAAGGGGTCCTAAGACCCCTTAGGACACACTTAAGCATTCAAATGTGTCAAAAGGGGTCATGGGGACTCCCTAGGGGTCCTTACGCATGATAAGGCATACTAGGACCCCTAGGGAGTCCCCATGACCCCTTTTGACACACTGGAAGGCTCAAGTATGTTCGAAGGGTTCCTAAGACCCCTTAAGACACACTTGAGTGTTTAAATGTGTCAAAAGGGGTCATGAGGACTCCATATAGGTCCTAACATGTGATAAGGCTTACTAGGACCCCTAGGGAGTCCCCATGACCCCTTTTGACACACTGGAATGCTCAAGTGTGTTTGAAGAGGTCTTAGGACTGCTTAAGACACACTTGAGCATTCCAATGTGTCAAAAGGGGTCATGGGAACTCTCTATTGGTCTTAACATGTGATAAGGCATACTAGGACCCCTAGGGAGTCCCCATGACCCCTTTTGACACATTCAAATGCTCAAGTGTGTCCGAAGGGGTCCTAAGACCCCTTAAGACACACTTGAGCATTCCAATGTGTCAAAAGGGGTCATGGGGACTCCCTAGGGGTCCTAACATGTGATAAGGTGTACTACAACCCCTAAGGAGTCCTCATGACCCCTTTTAACACATTTGAATGCTCAAGTGTGTCCGAAGGGGTCCTAAGACCCCTTAAGACACACTTGAGCATTCCAATGTGTCAAAAGGGGTCATGAGGACTCCCTAGTAGTCCTAACACATGATAACACATACTAGGACCCCTAGGGAGTCCCCATGACCCCTTTTGACACATTTGAATGCTCAAGTGTGTCTGAAGGGGTCCTAAGACCCCTTAAGACACACTTGAGCATTCCAATGTGTCAAAAGGGGTCATGAGGACTCCCTAGGGGTCCTAACACATGATAAGGCATACTAGGACCCCTAGGGAGTCCCCATGACCCCTTTTGACACATTTTAATGCTCAAGTGTGCCTAAAGGGGTCCTAAGACCCCTTAAGACACACTTGAGTGTTCCAATGTGTCAAAAGGGGTCATGGAGACTCCCTAGGGGTCCTAACGCATGATAAGGCGTACTAAGACCCCTAGGGAGTCCCCATGACCCCTTTTGACACATTTGAATGCTCAAGTGTGTCCAAAGGGGTCCTAAGACCCCTTAAGACACACTTGAGCATTCAAATGTGTCAAAAGGGGTCATGAGGACTCCCTAGGGGTCCTAACATGTGATAAGGCATACTAGGAACCCTAGGGAGTCCCCGTGACCCCTTTTGACACATTGGAATGCTCAAGTGTGTTCGAAGGGGTCCTAAGACCCCTTAAGACACACTTGAGCATTCTAATGTGTCAAAAGGGTTCATGGGGACTCCTTAGGGGTGCTAACACATGATAAGGTGTACTAGGACCCCTAGGGAGTCCCCATGACCCCTTTTGACACACTGGAACACTCAAGTGTGTTCGAAGGGGTTGTAACACCTCTTAAGACACACTTGAGCATTCCAATGTGTCAAAAGGGGTCGTGGGGACTCCTTAGGGGTCCTAATGCATGATAAGGCATACTAGGACCCCTAGGGAGACCCCATGACCCCTTTTGACACATTTGAATGGTCAAGTGTGTTTGAAGGGGTCCTAAGACCCCTTAAGACACACTTGAGCATCCCAATGTGTCAAAAGGGGTCATGGAGACTTCCTAGGGGTCCTAATGCATGATAAGGCATACTACGACCCCTAGGGAGTCACCATGACCCCTTTTGACACATTTGAATGCCCAAGTGTGTTCGAAGGGGTCCTAGGACCCCTTAAGACACACTTGAGCATTCGAATTTGTCAAAAGGGGTCATGGGGACTCCCTAGGGGTCCTAACATGTGATAAAGTCTACTAGGACCACTAGGGAGTCCCCATGACCCCTTTTGACACATTGGAATGCTCAAGTGTGTCCAAAGGGGTCCTAGGACCCCTTAAGACACACTTGAGCATTCCAATGTGTCAAAAGGGGTCATTCCAAATTCTTTACTTCTTCTAGTGAATCCAAATTTAGTTGTTATAAAGATGAGATGTTAGTGAATGACTTCTTGCTAATACTACTCTTCCACCAGATCCAGGTTTCAATCCTTTTGTGGATCTACAGGTTCAATCACGAGCCCACAAGATTGGCCAAGAGCAAAATGTGATTGTATGTCAACTAATTACAAAATGTTCATTTGAGGAGAAACTATTGCAATGATGAAGAAGAAAATTGACTATGGAAAATCTAGTTATGAATTCCGTTAAGAATGAAACTATTAAGGAATTGCATGAATCAAAAACCATGAAAATAACCTTTTGCAACAAAGAACATTCAAGCTATAGAATTTATTAACTCTGAATTTAAATGTCTTATCAACATTCATGGAAGAGATTTCATTAGCATCCATGGAAGAAATTTCATTAACTTCAGACAAAATCATCTAAAAACATTCATTAACTTCAGGCAAAATCATTTAAGACAGACAAAAACAAAATCATATTACTCAAAAATGGCAGAGAAAGAAAATGAGATAAACCAATTTGATCAAATTCTTGCAATTTGCAGCTTCTCTCCGAGTGCAAAATGACAATCCATGGAGCCAAAAGTACGGTGAAAATTAAATTCTTGGAGTAAGTCATTTAGAAATGCACAGAATACTATAACGCATGATGATTTATAGAGAATTTATGATGGACTATGTTGTGAAAAAGCCCGCAATCCTTGCCATATCTCAGAGTACTGATGAGAAGCAATGGTGAAAGTCTGAGACAGAGGTGGTGCCAGCATTGAAGCAACAAGACATTCTTCATAATATCAGGGTGGCGCCATCGAAATGGCAAGGCTTTCCTTATAATGTCATGCCACCACTGATCTCTTCCTTAAATTTATTAATGTGGTCAGTTCTACGATGCTTGCATAGTTTCTAGTACATCTGCTCATTTTACCAAACCCTTCCCCGCTCTCCATAATCTTCCACCAGTTCAAAGATCCATCTGGTTTTTCTTGTTTAACCTCCCAATGACTCTTTTGATCTACCGGATTATCAATAGGCATGGTACAATTGTCCGGTTCAACTAGAATCTATTTCAAGAACCTTTGCAATTTAGCGTTCTGATTGAAAAAGCAGGGAAATATACCATTTCACAGCCACAGGAGGTGGAAACAGAGTGATTCTCTTTCCCTTTGCTTCTGTAATCCACCTCCAGTGAACTATTCTTCAAAGCCTCCATTTTTGCGTAGCTAGGGTTTACGACACCTGTAAAAGGTACAACTATGCCCCTGTAGGGACTCATGCTCATGCTCAGGATCATATTATTTTCATGCATTCCCTAACATTTAATACAAAGATTTATCTAGCCAGCTTTAAAGACCTAGAAGAAATGAAAAATAAAAATTAGGCCAAAAATACATACCGCATTCATGTATGTAGTACTGTCAGCTTCAACAATCTAGTCGGCTTCCTCTGCTAAGGCACAGAGAACTTCATTAATGTCTGCTCTGGGAGGAAGATTATAATTTCCATATTTTCGCAAGCCCTAAAATATTTTTTTCGTTATTGCTCTCTGCCTCTGCTCTCTCGATTTAGTCATCTCCCTCTCCATTGCACTCAACTTAGCCATCCTTACCTACTCTTTAATAGAGATTCTCCAAAATTTGTATACAAAGACATCCTATAGGAAAAAATAAAAAGTTTCCTAGAGAATATCCAAAATTCATATACAAAAGCATCATACAAGAAAAATGACAAAAAATTAATAGCTAAAAGGTAAAATTTATCATTAACGCCGGTAGTACCAAGGTCATACCCACTGTCAAATCCTGGACTATGATGTGCAAAAGGAGAAAATCAAGTAAAATGAAAGGGAAGTATGGATCAAATAGCGATGGTGCATCAAATCAGATCAATATCATAATAAATGCAGAAAATACTGTTACAGATAAAAATATTTGCATATTAATGGGAAAGAGTGGGAAGAGCTTCTTGGACCCATGATAGAAGTTATAGATAAGGAGGAAGAGATAGGAAGGGGAAAGCAACAAAGGAAAGAAGTAAGATATGGGTGTGAGCCTATGTCAGATGATGATGATGAGTACTCACCATATGGTAGTAGCTGAAGTAGTGATAGAAGCTCTTCAATGCACATGTACACTGACACAAAAAATTCAGATAGAGAAGTAACAAGTGTTGTAAAATTATCCACAGAGCAATGTGAAATGAAGCCTCAAATTGGTTCATTAGCAGGAAAAGAATTTGGTCATGCACTTCATTCTAGCACCACAAATATTTCTATTAGAAATGCCTATTCATCAATGGCCTTGAATTTATAGGACTTGGGAAACCAGGTTACTCATGTTGGGAAATATCCCTCAAATCTAAGTTCATTGCCACCTTTGGCAAGGTAGTCTCACTCCTCATTTTACAACAAAGGGAAGCCATCTATGGTCCAAGGTTTTAATTCAGTTGACAAATGGAGAGATTCTCAAGGTACTGATCTCTTTCATAGAGAAGTTCCTGATTCATCTCAAGGTTCTCGTTTAGGTGACCAACTCCTTTGAGGTCCACAAATAGACCCATTGATTTCCGAAATTGGTAAAAGGGTAGATGCAATTTTGGAAAGAGTATCCCAATTGAAGAGAAATGGAAATTCCAGTGAGCATAAAGTTATTGCAGATCCAATGGGTGTATCTCCTCCACTAACAAATATAACTACATTTCTAGAGACTTGAGTTTAAATGGAGACTGTTTGTTCCCAAACATGCCCCAATCGAGCAAATGAACTAGATGTTGCTTGAGTAAAGAAGATAGTGGTTTATTAAAGCATCTGCATTATCCCACCTGCTATCAGTTACTACTTTTTAAGCGGCTTACCAGCTGCTTCTATGCGGGATTCCTATAATATATAATGTCCTCATGCAAGTACATGCCAATTTTTGTAAACATTTTTAGTTATAAAGTGTTAGTCAGCAATATCAAAGAAAAGGTTCTTGCATGTGTTATTTAGACACATATCAATAAATTAGGAAACCAATTTTCTCCCATTACATGGCAGAAATGCATAGATTCACTTTGTCGGTATCAATAGGCAGCAAGATGAGGGAAGAAATATATTTGTGAAGAGGAAGTACAAATGTTACTATCCAAAACCATTTGGAGAGTAATATTCTTCTCCTAATTGTAATAAGAAACTCAAAATGTAGAAGACACCAAATAGTTGGGGCATTTATTTCCTATGACCTATGTCAGTTTCAGTTAAATTCCTAAGGATGATATTCTCAATGTGTAAAAATAAATTGATGTGTTATTTTAAAATGGTGTTGACTGAAATTTATGAACATATGTCAAATATCCATTTTTTCCAGAATTTGAAATAGAACTAGTGGCAATATAATCAAATTTGTGAATTTCACATCCAATCATTGGATGTTAATCAAAAGTACAACACAGTAATATAAATTTGAACTGATAAACAATCTTAGTCTTACATCAAACCTACTCCTATGTATGTGGGTTCTTGGAGGTATCTACTAAACAATGTGTAGATCTGTAATGTCCCTATCCAGGACCTTACTCACTTTGCTTAAAACTCCTAATTAGAATTTGGATTTCTAATGCCTGTTGTGGTATTATTTAAGTTTGCCTTGCTCCTTACTGATTAATATTGTAATAATTTGTTATCCTTCTCCTTCTCTCTCTCTCTCTCTCTCTCTCTCTCTCTCTCCCCTTCCCCTTCTCTTTATCTCTCCTACTCTCTCCCCTTCCCCTTCTCTCTCTCAACTACTCTCTCCCCATCCCCTTCTCTCTCTCTCTCTCTCTCTCTCTCTCTCTCTCTCTCTCTCCCCCCTTCCCCCCTCTATCTTTGTCCTCCCTCTCTCTCCCTCCCATACTCATATTCTCTCTCTCTCTCTCTCTCTCTCTCTCTCTCTCACCTTCTCACTCTCTCTCTTCCTCTCTCAGCCCCCGCCACCTTCTCACTCTCTCTCTTCCTCAATGGTTGCCCATGAATTTTTTAAATGGCTAATTAATTTCCTTTGCTTCTTTCAATGGCCATCCATGATTTTTTTGCAATCTTCCAACCTTTTGTACATAGTCGTAAAATACATATTAATATATTATACATATAAAATAATATATAATATATAATGTAACATTTAATATTAATATATATTAAATAATATTTAAAATGTAAAATGTATATTATATAATATTTAATATATAATTGATATTATAAATATTTAATATATCTAATATATAGTTTTATATATATAATATATCATATGAAGGATGGAGAAATGGGAGGGAGAAAGTGGAGGGAAGGGAAAGTGAAAATTCAAAATTTTTTCATCATATTCGGGTACCTAAAAATATCGGGTACTCGATTAGGCTCGGTATTGCCTTGTGCACCAAACCTACATGGTCAACTATTGAAATGTCTCAAATACGTATTTTTCCCCTATTTCTCTGAGTTCCAGACTTCGACAATGTAGTTGATGACTTTTTTTTCACCCAAATTTGATAAAATGAAAAGGGTATTTTAAGGATATTATCAGCTTTCTAGCGATATAATTGTTGTCAAATTTTGAATTCAGTAAGTAATTATTAGTTATTTTCTAATTGAGCTACCTCTAAAGTGTTGATTTATATACTGATTGAAAAATGACTATAACTTTCAAACGGTATAACATTTTTGAAATCTGAAAAATGCGTCACATTCTATGCTTCGCCTACTATAAGGAAATTTTATTTTTTTTGAATTTTGTAAAGTTTTGAATGAGTTAAGGTGGTCAGACACGGAAGTTTTTTTATTCTAAAAATGTTGTAGCAGAAAATTCATAATTAATTATTTTTTTGGAATAAAATTACAAAAAAATATGCATCACATCCGGGCTTGAGTCTACTACTTATATATTAAATCTTATAAAAAAATATTATTATTTGATCATGATTAAGGTGGTCAGACATACACCTACTTATTTTTTTCCTGAAAGTTTTGTACTGCTGTATTGAAATCTATACTTTTCACCAATTATATTAATTTTTTTTTAGAAAAGGCCTAGTAGTTTAGAAACTACATTCAATTTCCTATAGATTCTATTCTTACAACTTTTTGGTATTAGGTTGATAGCTAGTTCAAATTTTCACGTCAAGCTGACTAACCCTGATTTGCTGATTTTTCATTGCCACTTTTGGGCATAGTTTGGCCCCTCATGATCTTGCACATACCCATTAGCATTATTTTTATATAAGGGCCTAGAATTAGATCTGTTATTAGAATAACTCTTATTATGATTATTATTATTTTTATGAGGATTATTATTGTTATGATGATTATAATTGTTATTATGAGAATTATGATTATTTTTAGAAGTATTATGCTTATATGATCTATTATTTTGATTTTGATGCTTAGACACAAAATCATGTTTAGAAGATCTAAGAGTACAAAATCGCAATAGGTTAGCTTCCTCTTGACGTAAAATATTTTGAAATATAGCATAACTTAATTGCGGAGCTAAACTAGGAATAGCAATATGAGAATGAATGTTAGTAATAAACTATTGAAATTATTTAGGAAGACATTTCTTTAGAATGATAGTAATTAATCTAATATAAGTTAAAGTCACATTTACACCACTTAATTGAGTTTTAATAGCATCAAAATTAAGTAAGAATCCATCCATGGATTTGAAATCTATATAGCTCAAGTCTTCCAAGTTGTCTTGGAGTTGAATCTTCCATGATTTGGTGGAGCTGTCATAAGTTTGTTGCAAAATGTCCCATGCTTGATGGGCTTTGGTGCACTGTCCAATTAAGATGTGTAGATCAAGAACAACATAAAGACCAATTAATCCAAGAGCTTCTTCATTTTTAACTTACCATTCATCTTTGTTGGCTTGAGAAACACTAGCAACTGGTTCAAGAGAGGCATCTGTAGCAACTTGGAGCAAATGCTTAAAACAAAATATAAAGGAAATATGTGTCTTCCATTGATGATAGTTAGAACTGTTCAATTTGATTTTAGGAATGAGGGTAGACATGATTAATTAAGACAAAATATAGATTAACCAAAATAGAGTGAAATACAATGAAGATATTATGCTAAAGGTCAAGAAAAATAAATTTAACTTAAATGTTACTGGTTAAATTGCAAGAAAATTAAGAATTAAAAATTATTTAAATGAGAAAATAAATTTTTAGCACAACTAATTATTAAAATAGAAATTAAAATACTTTTATATTGATCATTTGAATATGGTATTAAAATGATATTAAAAAATATTAAGTAAAAAATTTGATTTAATGTTTAATTTTTTTATGAAAAACAAATTTTGAATAAATTGAGTTAAATATAGAAAATAATATAATGATTAAATAAAACTACAAGAGACGTGCATGAACCAAAAAAAAAGTTATAATGATAAAATGGAATAAAAATTGCAACTATAATTATGAAAAAAAATGTTTAAGAGTCAAAGGAATATTCAAATGGAGGCTAACCTTAGATAAGTGATATAATGAAGATAAGACAAGAAACTTAGATAAGGCTAAACAAAGATAAGACAAGAAATAATAATAAAGAATCTGCTACGAATAATGAGAAGATAAACATTAGCTTAAAGTTTGAATTTAGATAAAAATACAACACTATGACGAATTTGCAAAAAACGTCTATAAAGATCCTCGCATTTCTTTGAAATGAGGGAAAAATTGGTGGGTTCTGCACAAAACCCATATCACAATTTTTTAAGACTCTCTCTTATCTATTCATAAAAATGAATGAAAAATGGTTATGCATGTGAGTTTAGACATTTTAAAAAAGAGAGTTGTGTAAACAATAAGGGAATTAAAATAAAGGACAAGAATACACAGAGATACAACTAGATAAATGAAATAATAAACAATAGATGGAGATATATTAACAAAGATTTAAACGACAATGATTTAATATAATGGAATAACAAAGATATGTGTGAGACAATAAACTTGCATGCACAAATATTAGAAAGAATTGAAAGATTGATTTTAGAATCCTGCAAAAATTTTGTTGTTAAACAAAGAATAATACAAAGATATGAGGAGTTGCAAATACCAGATATCCAAAAAAACTAAATGAAGAATGGTTAGATAAGCCTAAAGATTGATAGAGAAATAGAGCAAGAACAAATGATTAGAGTTTAAACAAAGCTTATTAAAATATCCTGCAAAGAAGGTTAGAGAAATCAAAAACTCTTTGGCAGAAAGATGACCAAAGAAGGTATAGTTAGATCTAAAAAATGAAATTGAAATGAAGATGAATAGACTTAGATCTGGCAGTAAACCATCCAAAACTAGTTAAATAAAATGTTAGATCTATAAACAATGAAAATCCTGCAACAAAAAGTTAATCTCAACAAACAAAAAACTTTATTCTTCTCAAATGAGATATCCTTCGAATGGTACCTTCATGCAACACTCAAAACAAGGATTTAACTAGCTCTGATACCATGTTAGAAATATTCAAAAAATGAAGAGAACTTTAAAGGAAGAAATCCAAGTGAGTGAGAAAAAGGAAGAGTATTACCATAAACACAATAAAAGAGAGATTTCTTCAAGATCTTATCAAAACCACCAAAATGCTCCAAGATCAACACAATGAGACAAGGATTTGAAAGGGGAAAACAAAGAAAACCCCTTGTGAATATAATATGAATGAGGTAAAAAAATGTTGAAAAAGAGAGAGAATATGAGCAAGAAGCTCATTACAATAATGAGAGAGCTAAGATACGAAGGTGAGTAAAAGTGAGAAAAAATAGAGAATAATGTTCCAAGTGTGTGGAGAAGCATCTCTTAAATAGAGATGAGTGATGGAGTTAGAATGTAACTCCCATGTAAATGAATACCACATTCATACTAAGTGTGTGCCAAGTGTGAGAATCCTCATAAGGAGGAATACATTAATTTCCTTAATAAAGGAATGAGTTATCCTCCCACATGGACTAGAGGACAAAATGCCATTAGGATACCTTGACTTATCCAAATTTATCAAAAAACACCAAGGGAAGATTATAAATTCTAACAATAACATAAACATTTAAATATGGTTTCTTGATAATTCACATGTTTTTCTATCTAATGAACTATTTCTCTGGTGTTCCACATGTAAATTGGCAAAAGGATATACCTGAAGCTATTTAGGTCAGTTAGTTTTACCAAATGAAGAATAAGGAATCTATTGATCATGAAATTTTTGGTTACTTCAAGATATTTTAGAAGCAAATGTAGAAAAGGGAGAGAATAATTGAAGATTTAGTTGAAAAATATGTAGCTACAAATTGCTTTGTAGTTGAGATCAATACATGTCATATGGAAGTAGTGGAGCCTAAAACCCTATGGATAATGCCTATGGGTTATGAGGTTGACCCTTTAATTATGGTTAAGAATATTAATGACATAAATTCTAAACCTAGAGATCATAATGCAGAAAGATTTGGAATTTATAAAGAGAAGTATCAGAAAGTGAAAAATGAACTTAATCAAGCTGCAAGGACCAATAAGGTGAAGAAAATAGTTGATAATATTGTAGAAAAAGAAGGAATTAGAAAAGATAAGATGGTTGACATCATAAGGAAGCAAGAGGATAATAAGAAGAGCAGTTCAACTCAAGCTGTAAGTATTGATGTAGAGAAAGAAACTACACCTCCACCTATAGCTATACCATCCAGTCAGAGAAAAACAAGAGTACATCTAAAGCTACACCTACACCTCCTGATAATAAGACTACTAATATATCAGTTGAGAAGACATCTACAATAAATATTTCAAGGTTTAAAGCACAAAAAATGAAGTTTGAAGAAAAAAAGAGAAGACCAAAGGAGAAGAGAAAAGGACCTTAGAAAAGGGAAAAGACAAATAGGGAAGATTATTATACAAATTCAAATAAATCCAAGAAGAAAATAAGGACCGGAGGAGAAACAAAAAAAAGAGTTGACAAGGAAAGACCTGTGAGTGTTGGCAAGAATGAAAATCTTGTTGACAAAAGTTTAGACAAAGTAACTAAACATGACATTTTGGTTCAATTGAAGAATTACTATCCTATATTTGGTGAAAAAGAGAAAGGGAGACTTGAGAAAGGAGTAATTGTTCATTTGAACAAGTTTAGTAAGACATTAGTTGAAATTAAGGACCAAATACCTAATGATTTGTACAACAAGTTGGAAGAAAGAAGACTAGTTACACTTGAGGAAGACCGAAGGATTAGAGAGGGAGCTATCTCTAAAATATTCCATGTTAGATCACAAATGATGATATGAAGAATTTTCTTGATGAATCCAAGAAGAGGTTCTTAACTAAGAAGAGAATTAATATGTTGATGGATGGTAAAATAGATGATAGCATTGCAGAAATAGATGATATATTTAGGAAGATACTAATTGAGTTCAAACAAGATGTACCAAAGAAGAAGAAGCCAAGGACTAAAAGGAGAAAATAAAAAATTGATACTGATGAACCAAATTTTTTTATTGCAGGAGTACTTATTACTCTCGATCCATAAGATTCTAATGAGAAAGAAGAAGAAGAAGAAGAAGAAGAAGATGATGATGATAAATTTAAGGATGTAATGAGTGAAGAAGAAATCATAGAAATAATTTATGAGAGAGACTACACTGCTGACAAGCCTGTTGAGGTAGAGACAAAAATGGATATTGATGAACATATAAAAGATAATCAAGATCTAGATGCCATGGTTAATGAAGCTTCAGATCAGGTTATGAAAGAGGAGAAATAATCAGAAGAGTATACTGAGAAAATGTTGTTAGAGGCTAAGCCATCACTTGGAAAGAGACACTAGTGAATCTATTGATGTATCTAATAAAAATGTTTAATGACCTATAGATTTGGACAAACTAGATATAGATGAGATAATGAAAATATCAATAATTGCACATACACAAGCTAAGGAAATATCTTTGTAGAACAGTGAGAAGGAAGGAAGATTATTGTCTAGGGAAGGAAATGTATTAAAGAGGATTGTGCCTGTTAAATATGAGACTAGTATTTCTTCTGTAGATCAATTGGAGAAACTACTTGACTCTTTTGATGCACATTTTGAGGTTTTGGAGAAGTCATCTCTTGTGAAGGTACATACTGAATTCATATAGCACTGATATAATCAAATATGTGCTCTTATTAAAAAGGATGGGCCATCATTTCATGTTGTAATTACTCAACTAAAGGAGGATATATCATTTGGAAGTAAGATATATAGGTTGTGTGTAAAATTTTCTATACATGTTTCTGATATTGACAAATTTATTAAGGAAGGAGAAAAATAGCTCGCGGAGTTATCAAAGAACTTTTATCTAGTCAAAGGGTAGGTATTGGAATATGCAGTTGAAGCTCTTAAAGTCAAAGATAAGATAAATTTACTTGAAGTTGAGAGACTAAGAATGAAAGGTATATTCACAGACTTAGAGAATCTGATTGTTCTGAAGGTTGATCTAATGCAAAGAGCTTTGATAGAGGCAATTAAGGGCTATGAACACTTTAGTCCACTGAACCTGATTGAGGATGAGAAGTCAAAATATTCTATATGTACACAGAGTCAAATTGTGGAAAGTCTTTGAAAGACTTGGGATGTAGATTTGACATCTCTTAGAAATAAATTTTTATATGTATTCAAGTTTTTGTAAGTATATTATCATATTTTATGTATATGAAGATAATATAGGAATTTTAGTAGATGATTTTTTCTTTTTGGATTGTGCCTTTTCCATTGATGTCAAAGGGGGAGAGATAAGTGAAAAATGTACAAGAGAGAGATTTTTAATGAAGGGGGAGTATATTTTTTGGTGAAGATTTGGAACTTGGAATTTTGACTAGACACTTAGTCATTTTTCACTAAGTATTTCCATCAATGTCAAAGGGGGAGATTGTTGGAAAGAGACACCTAATAATGCATGGTATGTTGTAATTTATGGAACTGGACTCATATATCTTATCCATCCTATAGTAATTTGGTCCATAGGTTGATTAGTTGATCAAGATCAACTAAGTGAGAAGAATAGATTAGGATATAGGTAGATACTTTGGATCGATATGGACAAGTGTTAGAGACTCATGATCTGCAAAGTTGGATTTAGATAATAAGCACACATGCTTATCTAACTTGATGATTACAGGTCTTTGTGATGCATTATGATGGATTTTTGATACTTTGTGTATTGAGAAGACATAAATCTATCTTATACAAAACTAGGAGTGCATTGGATTGATCAACAATTCTACCAGATCGATGATCCGATCGATTTTACCATTATTATTGAGAGATCTAACAATATACTATCATGTTTATTTCTAAGACAAGTAAGCATGGAGAATTAATCATTATATTATCTTCAATTTGCACGATACCTATTGGAGTCGAATGAGTTAATATTTTGTGCTTTTTCTCAAGTATATAAGATTGATTTTTGGATGTGATAGTGAGGGACATGGTATGCAAGATGAATGACATTTTTGTGATGTGATGTGAAGATTGACAGATCAAATAATCAGTTCATGATATCCTATTGGAAAGTTGGCTATACTGATGTATATGACTTAGTATAGTGTTTATTATGGTAACAGAGTCATATAGTAGCTTGGAGTCAGCGTACTTGATGGAAAGATTAGAAATCAGCTAAAGTGTTGAAGACTAGATAGTGTACAAAGTTCCTAAAGCTCAAAGCATCAGTGAATGTGCATATGACTAAGTTATGGTGTGCACCCTAGAAGATAAGTTGGTTAGACTCACTAATAAATTTGGGGTGAAATTGCGACGGCAATTTGCGACGGCAGGCAAATGTCATGCGGTTTTGGCCTTTTTTTTTCAAATATAGCCCGACACCGTCGCAATTTGCGATGACAATACATTTGGCACTGTCGCAATTGCGACGTTGTCGGGATATAAGCGCAAAATTAAAAAGGAACGTTGTCATGTGTGTTTTCAACAGCGCCGTAACCCTCCACGAAATCACATCAGGATATAAGGGCAAAAAAAATAAGAACGTTGTCATTTGTGTTTTCAACAGCGTCGTAACCCTCCGCGAAATCACATCGGGATATAAGGGAAAAAAAAACAAGAACGTTGTCATTTGTGTTTTCAACAGCGCCGTAACCCCCCGCGAAATCACAGCTACAATTTCTGAGTACGTTGGGTTTATTTTTCTTTTGTCATTATTATGTAATCTGGTATTCAGCTGTTAGAGAGCTAAAATACCCAGAAATGAGGACATATCTATGTTGAATTTATTGTTAGCGGCTTTGGTTATTTAGAAGTTTAATTTTATTTGTTCATCTTTCAAGCACAAACGTTTTGTGGACCGTAACGTCTTCATTGTTTCAGGTATGCAGTGAAATAGCCCTAACTTGCAATTGCGATGTTGTCAGGATATAAGGGCAAAAAAAAAAAGGAACGTTGTCATTTGTGTTTTCAACAGCACCGTAACCCTCCGTGAAATCACATCGGGATATAAGGGCAAAAAAAACAAGAACGTTGTCATTTGTGTTTTCAACAGCGCCGAGAGAGATTCCCTCCGCGAAATCACAGCTACAATTTCTGAGTACGTTGGGTTTATTTTTCTTTTGTCATTATTATGTAATCTGGTATTCAGCTGTTAGAGAGCTAAAATACCCAGAAATGAGGACATATCTGTGTTGAATTTATTGTTAGCGGCTTTGGTTATTTAGAAGTTTAATTTTATTTGTTCATCTTTCAAGCACAAACATTTTGTGGACTGTAATGTCTTCATTGTTTCGAGTATGCAATGAAACAGCCCTAACTTGCGACTACCTTCACGGTACTTGTGTACATTATCATGTTGTCTTTACAGTGACTGTCCTCATTCAAGTGGCAATTACACAAGGGATAGTCACTTTGAGATGTCCTCATTTGTGACAAGGACAGTCACACTTAGGACATCTCATAGTGATATTCCCTTGTGTAATTTCCACTTGAATGTATTGCTATTGAACCACATTAATGCTTTTCTTCTTCAACAAATGAGGACAGTCACTGTAAAGACAACATGATAATGTACACAATTACCAAAAAATGATCTTGTTAATTGATGTAACACTTTGTCTTGCTCACTCCCTATCCTTCACTAGGGTCTCTTTAGGCCAATGTTTTGACTTGATAGGGTACTTAACTATCCCTACACTCTTTAGGTATCTCTACCCAAGATCCCACTCCTTCAACTAGTGCACACCAACAAGAAATACAACGAACTCTGCTCAATACCAATCTAGCTACTAGGACACTCCTAGTCTTGTCTTCACAAATTGAAACACATTCAACTAGAACTTTACTCCATGGAGAGGCTGGGCACTAGGACCTCTATTGGTTTCAATATTACTCCTTCACCTATACTTTTCATCAGTACTTCAATCCGGTTCATCAAACCATGCCAATTGCACCCAAAAATAGGCTGCTAGCAATTAGGCCTTTGTCAAGCCTTTTTGTTTATATTAAGCCACCTAAAGGGCTTAGGATTCAGATGCCCTTTATTGAGAACTCCAAGATATCTAAGGTCTTCTCCTCCTAGATTTTTTGTACACCAACTGCTACAGCCATGCCTGAAAACAAGTATTTTGACACAACTTGGACAGTCTGACTAAGAGTTTGTTTTCTTAGCAGCCAAAGAAACTCACCCAATCTTCTAATTTTACTTGGGGCTTCTTTAGATGTGTGTCTACCTCTCCATGAGATTTTAGTTGAAGCAACCAATGCATTCAACTTGTTGTAATCTTCTTGTAATGATTTGTCATCCCTAACTGTGCTCAACTGACTCACCTAGGACATCATTGCAAACATAGAAAATGAGCTTCCTAGGGCCCCTCCTTCCAAACATATAGTACATGGAGTCTCCTCACCCATTCCAAGAGCCCGTACAAAATTGACAATGGAATGATGAGCTAAGACTCCATTTGTTCAACCTGCCTGGTTCAAACCAATGATAGGGTACTTAACAAAAGAATTAACGAACTAGTTGGAATGCTTCAAAACTCAAAAAAAACACAACAAAGAATAAAAAAACAACTTGTACTAACTTTTCCAATAGACACTGCGAGCTATCTAATCCATTAATCAACTGAAAACAAAGAAACAAAAAAACTCAAGAATTCACTAAAACCGTGTTACTCTACAAATCTTCTTAATTCCAAATGTTTTTCCCCCCAACCTTTTGCACAGATCGATGGAGGCCTCTTATAGTTGATCTAATGCCTAATTCAATGGTTTCATATAGTTACATAACCATCTTACTCGAAAATGCTCCCTTGCACAAATGTTGTCAATGTTGTGAATGACAACATTGACAACTTGTTACAACCTTTGGGATTTTGGTTCAAAACTTATTGTTCAAACACCATAAGACCCTAACCATGACTTAGTTAGGCTATTTAGACCTCACATAGGCCACTTCTACACTTCTTTTCCCAATTTGACCCCTAAATGCTTCATTCCCACTTTTGCCACAATATTGGTAACTTGGGTACAAATTGGCACTTGCCTTCACAAAGGTCACACATGAGGACATCTCACAGTGATCGATTGTCCCTTGTGTAATTGCCACTTGAATGTATTGCTATTGAACCACATTAATGCTTTTCTTCTTCAACAAATGAGGACAGTCACTCTAAAGACAACATTATAATGTACACTCACTATAAGGACAGTCACAAATGAGGACATCTCACAGTGACTGTCCCTTGTGTAATTTCCGCTTGAATGTATTGCTATTGAACCACATTAATGCTTTTCTTCTTCAACAAATGAGGACAGTCACTCTAAAGACAACATGATAATGTACACTCACTGTAAGGATAGTCACAAATGAGGACATCTCACAGTGACTGTCCCTTGTGTAATTGCTGCTTGAATTACACAAGGGATAGTCATTGTGAGATGTCCTCATTTGTGACAAGGACAGTCACACATGAGGACATCTCACAGTGATTGTCCCTTGTGTAATTTCCACTTGAATGTATTGCTATTGAACCACATTAATGCTTTTCTTCTTCAACAAATGAGGACAGTCACTCTAAAGACAACATGATAATGTACACTCACTGTAAGGACAGTCACAAATGAGGACATCTCACAGTGACTGTCCCTTGTGTAATTTCTGCTTGAATTACATAAGGGACAGTCATTGTGAGATGTCCTCATTTGTGACAAGGATAGTCACACATGAGGACATCTCACAGTGATTGTCCCTTGTGTAATTGTCACTTGAATGTATTGCTATTGAACCACATTAATGCTTTTCTTCTTCAACAAATGAGGACAGTCACTCTAAAGACAACATGATAATGTACACTCACTGTAAGGACAGTCACAAATGAGGACATCTCACAGTGACTGTCCCTTGTGTAATTGCCGCTTGAATTACACAAGGGACAGTCATTGTGAGATGTCCTCATTTGTGACAAGGACAGTCACACATGAGGACATCTCACAGTGATTGTCTGTAATGTCCCCTTTTTGGCTAACTTGGAAAATAGGAACAATTACTCCACTTCTCAGACTTACTCTATCAGATACTTACAATTAAACTAAGTAATGAAGGTTACTTAAGATATCAACCGCTATTTCAGATTCAATCACAATATGTGTGCAAGATGATATTGATACCAATATGTTTAATAGCACTGTCGGATATAATGATATGAAATATGCTATGAATATGATGTTTCCTATCACTTATAGTGATAGTATAATGATGGTATGTCTGATATAAACAATATCGATATACAATCAATAAGTATTGCTTACAGCAATGTATTTACTGTGTCTGATATGATGATGTAATTATGCAAATGTGTAATATCGCTATGAGTGATATGTTGCTATTTCAGATTCTGAATTATATGCTTGCAACTTCAAATATTGATGCTGTTTCTGACTATCCTTTCTATCTGTGCAATCATGGTGTTGTCTCTGATCTGCAATGATAAACTTGAAACCAAACTGCCAAAGGCAGATGCTCTATTGAGTATATCCAAATATGGATAAGTAAATAAAGTTCTAATGATGCCTTGAGTGACTGACGAGAATGCATTCTTATATTGTCTTTAACAAATGAAGAGATGCTATGAATGAGACGTGTCTTGTTTCTTCCTCCATGTCCCTTTGTTAATCACACCTTTCCATAATCCGACAGTTCACATAATATTATTTCATTATTTTCTGATCATAGATAACTCCCAGATTGACTCAATATCAAATCTTTTTATGAAGGTAATCTTCCCTAATTGGTAGTGTAACCAGTAGTTAACATCCATTGTGTTTGTATTAGTTTGGTCTAACTATCATTAGTATTTAGTCAATCGATATTAACTCTTGCCTTATCCCATATTGTTATGATGATATCCAATCTTTCTACTCTGATATAAGTCGATATCATTTTCTGATAATTGTCCATTTATTGGTTGATTGCTGGTAATGGAGTTTGATCTTCAAATTGACTTCCATTCCTGTTAATACTTAAGGATACATTGTACTTATTATCCATGACTGATGCCTCATTCATCAATAGCTTGTGATATAATCACTGATGCTTTTGTGTTTCTACAAGATGTGGTTTATCTCAGACAATCGATAATCTTTCAATCCTTTAGTCGATATCCTCCTATGTGGTGTCTATTGATATAGATAGTAGAATTCAATCTAGTTTATGTTATTGTCATAATAACATAGGAAGTGATGGTGCATATTTGCTAGCGGGTCTTCATGTTTGATATTGCTTTATCGGATATGTCATTGTCTAAACTTGTGCAATTAATGATTATTTATAATATATGAATGGTTATCCTTCTTGCTTATCAATACATCTTCTGAAACACATAGCGACCTATCCCTTATTCATATCATGTTGATCTTGACTTCATAGTATTTGGTTCATTAATCATCCTCTCATGGTATCGATGTGTAATGACTAGTGATTGTTGTATCACTTCTTCATTCCTCATCGTGATAGATAATGCAGATGTTTAATGTAGATGTATATCGATTACAGATATTCGATATTGCTTTAAACGTTATTATTATTATTATTATTATTATTAATGTTATTGTTATTATTAAATATTATAATTAATGATGTTAGTAATATTAATAATATTATAATAAATATTATTATAGTGATAACATATTGTTTTATATTGAGAGGTTTATTAATATTATTTATATATTAAAATTATTATATCAATAATTGATTTAATATTATTACTTAATATATTATTATAATATAATATATATAATTTATTAATAATTATTTATTATTAATTTATATTATAATTATAATCATAATTATATTATTTATTAATATTTTAATATTATTTAATTAACATATTACTTATTATGCTAACTATATATTATTATTATCTTTTGATAATAATTATATATTATTGTTATATACCGTTAATAATAGATTATTATATATCATCTAATCATTTTATTATTATACTAAGTTCAATATGTCACGGCTCATGACATTGTCCCTTGTGTAATTGCCACTTGAATGTATTGCTATTGAACCACATTAATGCTTTTCTTCTTCAACAAATGAGGACAGTCACTCTAAAGACAACATGATAATGTACACTCATTGTAAGGACAGTCACAAATGAGGACATCTCACAGTGACTGTCCCTTGTGTAATTGCCACTTGAATTACACAAGGGACAGTCATTGTGAGATGTCCTCATTTGTGACAAGGACAGTCACACATGAGGACATCTCACAGTGATTGTCCCTTATGTAATTGCCACTTGAATGTATTGCTATTGAACCACATTAATGCTTTTCGTCTTCAACAAATGAGGACAGTCACTCTAAAGACACCATGATAATGTACACTCACTGTAAGGACAGTCACAAATGAGGACATCTCATAGTGACTATCCCTTGTGTAATTGCCACTTGAATGTATTGCTATTCAGCCACATTAATGCTTTTCTTCTTCAACAAATGAGGATAGTCACTCTAAGGACAACATGATAATGTACACTCACTGTAAGTGTACATTATCATGTTGTATTACAAATGGACCTTATGTTGGTCGGGATATAAGTGCAAAAAAAAAAAGGAACGTTGTCATTTGTGTTTTCAATAGCGCCGAGAGAGATTCCCTCCGCGAAATCAAGCGGGTTATCATTTTTGTTTTGAACAAAGCGGGTTGTCATTTGTGTTTTGAACAGCACCGAGAGAGATTCCCTCCGCGAAATCAAGCGGGTTGTCATTTGTGTTTTCAACAGCGCCGAGAGAGATTCCCTCCGCAAAATCACAGCTACAATTTCTGAGTACGTTGGGTTTATTTTTCTTTTGTCATTATTATTTAATCTGGTATTCAGCTGTTAGAGAGCTAAAATACCCAGAAATGAGGACATATCTGTGTTGAATTTATTGTTAGCGGCTTTGGTTATTTAGAATGCTTCCCCACAATACTTAATTACACAAGGGACAGTCACTGTGAGATGTCCTCATTTGTGACAAGGACAGTCACACATGAGGACATCTCACAGTGACTGTCCCTTGTGTAATTGCCACTTGAATGTATTGCTATTCAACCACATTTATGGGCCCGTTTGGACCATGACACACAGTAGCATCTACAGAGAAGAATATCCCAGGTGTAACAAGTTGTAAGAATATACCAACAGTTCTAAGAAGTTCCCTAGCACGTAGTAGCATCTACAGAGAAGAATATACAACATGAGGGCAGCCACTGTAAAGACAACATGATAATGTACACTCATTGTATGTGTACATTATCATGTTGTCTTTATAGTGACTGACCTCATTCAAGTGGCAATTACACAAGGGACAGTCACTGTGAGATGTCCTCATTTGTGACAAGGACAGTCACACATGAGGATATCTCACAGTGACTGTCCCTTGTGTAAGCCACTTGAATGTATTGCTATTCAACCACATTTATGGGCCCGTTTGGACCATGGCACACAGTAGCATCTACAGAGAAGAATATCCCAGGTGTAACAAGTTGTAAGAATATACCAACAGTTCTAAGAAGTTCCCTAGCACATAGTAGCATCTTCTAATTGTCTATACCACTTCACAAGGTATTGTTTGCACACATTGTTTTTGGTTCTTTTGATGACCCTTATTTTGAAATTGCTATTAGGCCTTGTAGCTTATATGTTTTGATTGCTGGAGAGCTTCTAAAGCTAAGCAAGAAGACCATTGCATGAGTTATAGCCGCGCGCTCAGGTTTGAAAATTGTATATTTTTTAATCTAATGTATATTTTAACTAGACTTTTAGCTTATTTTTGCTGTATATTTTAATCTAAAGGGAATCATGAATGTGAACTTGAAAGAATTTTGTACTTAGTTCTTATGGAGAGAATAGTAGTAGTTTACGGTCTAATATCAAATAGAGTTTTCCAATTACAGAAAGTTAATGAATTCTAATAGCTTATATGTTTTGATTGCTGGAGAGCTTCTAGAGCTAAGCAAGAAGACCATTGCACGAGTTATAGCCGCGCGCTCAGGTTTGAAAATTGTATATATTTTAATCTAATGTATATTTTAATCCTTTTGCCATGTCATGTAATATGTCTTGCCTTGTAGCTTATATGTTTTGAAATTGCTGTTAGGCCTTGTAGCTTATATGTTTTGATTGCTAGAGAGCTTCTAGAGCTAAGCAAGAAGACCATTACACTAGTCGTAGCCGCGCGCTCAGGCATGAAAATTGTATATTTTTTAATCTAATGTATATTTTAACTAGACTTTTAAAATATTAAAGGATTTAACTAGGTCTAAGAAGATTTGTGTACTTTTGACAATTTTGCTTAGTCACTGAAAGTTGTAGACCGAAGTTTTCATAGCCCAATTTTTGCTTCCTGCGAAGAACGATCATGTCAGATAATATAAGTGAAGAACAAAATAGGGAGACAATCGCTAGATTGTGGTCTAACTTGAAAAGAAAAGCTGATGGAAAATGTTATTGTCCCTGCAAAATTTGTAAGGGCTTAAACTGTAGAAGATTGCTAATCAAAACAGTTAAGAGACATTGTAGGGAGAATGGTCACATTGAAGGGGGGCATGACTATCATCCACTGGTAAGTTGTTCATTATATCATTTTAACAATTTATATACATATGAAATCACTTGATGATGAGTTGAAGATCATGGTTTATTTATGTTAATCAATTTTATATAGGTTGATCTCCCCAGGGAAGTACATGATATGGAGGAACATGGGGGTGCGAATATCCAAGGTGAAGATAATGATCCCATGGAAGATGACGATCATGCGCCAGAAAACACAATTGAAGATGATGGTATAAATACATTGATCCATGACACATTTAGTCCAAGCGGATCTGATCATGATGATGATGATAGCCTTGATGTACCTCTACTTGAGAAGGCATACGAGCCCCTATACAAAGACTCCCAAACAACTCTTCTCTCTGCTGTATTGTTGTTGTTGAACTTGAAGGTTATGAATGGTTTATCCAACATAACAATGTCACGTATGTTAAGGTATGTCATATATGTCTTTATAGTTAACAAAGGGTGAATAATGTACCACTAATATTGTTTATATTAACAACTTATATTTTTTGCTGTAGATTGATAGGCGAGTTTTTGTTACCACCATCAAATATTCTACCTCGCTCATATCGAGAATTATCTGCTATTATGAAAGATATTGGAATGGAGTATCAAGCAATACATGCTTGTCCCAATGATCATATTATATATTATAAAGAACATGAATTTGCAACACAATGCCCTGTATGTCATACGAGTAGATATCGAACAGATCGAATAACAAAAAAGGTGCCTCACAAGGTTCTTCGTTACATCCCCATTATTCCACGGATGCGACAATTATTTAGGTGTACTAGCTTGGCACAATTTATGGATTACCATGCACGCAATAGAAGTCGAGATGACATTATTCGAATCCCTGCGGATGGTTCGGCATTTATGCACATAGAGGAAAAGTGGCAACACTTCAAAGAAGAACCTCGTAATCTCAGGCTTTCATTGGCAGCGGATGGTGTCAATCCATTTGGAGAGATGAGATCTGTTTGCTCGGTGTGGCCTATTTTTGTTATCAACAATAACATTCCTCCGTGGATGTCAATAAAGAGGGAGCACATTATGTTGGCAATGATTGTTCCAGGTATTTTATCATTTGATAGTTATTAATTTACATGTACTTACAAATCTTACAGTAAAATGGTCACAATAATTATGTAATGTTACTGTTCATTCAAGTAGGTAAATATCAAGTTAAAGATATGAATGTATATATTGAGCCTCTTATTGACGAGTTGGTGGAGTTATGGAACGGTGTCATTATGTATGATGTGTCTAGACCAATAGGACAAAGACAATTTCAATTCCATGCAATACTTGTATGGACAATACATGATGCCCCAGGGCTAACACATTTTTGTGGTATGTTATAGTGAATTCAAGTTGCGCATGATAATTCTAATTATAAAAATCAACATATTTAATAATCCAATTATATCATTATCTTGTAGGTCTTCAAACAAAGGGAAAATTTGCATGTCCAGTTTGTGGTCCAAAGATGAAATCTCGTCATTCAAAAAGTTTAGGAAAGCATGTGTTTGATGAGTACAGACACTTCCTCCACAGGAATCATAAGTATCGAAGTATGGAAAAACATCTTTTCAATGGGAAAGAAGAGACTACATCAAAGCCACGAAGAATGACACCTTGCCTATGGAAGTTGGAATATAATAGAATTAATCGTCGAGGTAATGTCGTTCCACTTAATAGTTTATGTTTGTAATTTATATATTTCTATTGTGATTTTTGTTTACTAATTATGTAATTAATGATCGTGAAGGTCGTCAAGGCACTACTGACAACCTTCCAAAGGGACTAAAAAGCTATCCCAGACAATTTAGTAGGTTGCCCTACTACGAGGACCTACAAATTGTGCATTTGTTTGATCTTATGCATGTTGGAAAGAATATAACAGAGACATTGTAGAAAATACTGGATGGAAGGCGTGACAAAAAAAAAATTGTCAAAATTTGTAATGACATTCATGAATCCAATCATGCACTGAAGAATTTCATTCACTCAAATAGAAATAGAGATCAGATTAATATAAGTGCCCTTCCTTGGTTATTAACGGAGCAGCAAAGTGATGCCATAAAAGAAGTCATACGAAAAATTTGATTTCCCACAGGATTTGCTGGGAACATAAGCAATCTCATATCAAAGAAAAGTGAATTTGGGCCAGGGCTCAAAACGCATGATTGGCATACTTTCATCAAGGTAAGTTATGTTCTTCTGTATTTACAATATATTCATAAACTACGTGTACTATTCATTATGTTATGTTAGAAAATAATGAAATGATTGGTTTATAATTACTGCAGTACGTGCTACCTCTATCTCTCCCAGAGCACTTCAACAATAACATCAAACAAGTGATATATGATCTTGGAAAATACATGAGGTAAGCAGTAATATCTGTTCAATTTGTTGTATATATTTATTATATTCGCGATTTGTTTTTCTTGCTATGTAATCTATTGTATATTATTTTGTAAAGTCTCGTATTTATATATTTTTTGTGACTTGAATCTCTTAATGTAGGTGGTTGTCATCTAAAGAAATCCATAAAGAAGATATAAACTATTGGAAGAGAAGAATTCCTCATTTATTGTGTGAAATGCAAAAGTGTCTACCTCCAACTTTTTTCAATGCACAAGAACACTACCTCATACACCAAGTTGAGGAGATTGAATTGTGTGGACCTACACACACTAGGTCAATGTGGATGGTTGAGAGGCACTTGAAATCTTTGAAGGCTTTGGTTCGACAAAGAGCACATCCTGAGGGTTCTATGGTAGAGGGATACATGGTATACCAGACTATGGTGTACATTACTGAATATCTTCCTAAGTTTGCTTCAAATATCCATGTAGATCGCATTTGGGATCTCGACCCTTTTAAAAAATTCAAAGGGGAGTACTTGATGGGGAAAGGTAGATTGAGGAAAGTGACAGGTAATAAATTATAAGATGTTATTGTAATAAATTATTTCTTAATCTTCAAAATAAATCGGTTGTAAGTCTTCTATTTTTTTTTTGTACAGTTGCTCGAGAGTGGGATGCACTACATTTGTATATTGCAAACAATCTTGATTGGATGATGGTATGGATTGAACGATGTCAAGATTCTGGTCACACATTAACATGGGAAGGTGTATCTTCATTGGTTAAAGAAGCTCATCGTAATGGAGATTCTAATGTTACGCAAAGGGAAATAGATTTAGCATATGGTTTAAGAGATTTCCAGGTACGTACAAAATTATTAATCACCTGTATGTTTATCAACTCACGATATAATAATTTTGACATGTTTCACATATTATTGCAGGTTAAACACCACAAGGGTATGTTCTGTAATGGTCAAAAATTTCGCGTCAAAGTGTTGGATGACACGAAGAAAACTTGTGATTCTAGAATAACTGCAGTCTTTCAAGTGACTAATATTTCATCTAGAAATGACTTAGATCCTCAAGAGTCTAAAAATCAATACTATGGCATTTTGGATGATATACTTGAGTGCGACTTTAGTTCCTTCAAATTAGTACTCTTCGTTGTCAAATGGTACAGGCTACGACTTAATCCAAATGATCCTAATAGAACTGTTATTGAACATGATAATGGATTTACAATGGTTAATACAAGGTCGTTTGAGCCAGTTGGGGATGAGCCCTATGTTCTTCCAAGCCAATGTGAGCAGGTATTTTACTCAGAGGTTTCACATAAACCGGGTTGGTCATTTGTTGTTAGACATGAACCGAGAGGAAGGCCGATAAAGTATAATGCGATGGAAGAAGAAGATACCGAAGAAGTAGAAGATGATGTAGATGATGATCACGATCGACAATTATTGGATGATGTTCCTAAGACAAATTTTCATGAAGAAGAAGAAGAAGATGATGACGATGATGCTGCTACTGATGATGATGATGAAGATGATGTTGATGTTGATGATGATGATGTTGATGATGACGACAACGACAACAACGACGACGATGACGACGACGATGATGACGATGATGATGAGGATGATGATGATGATGATGATGATGATGATGATGATGATGATGATGATGATGATGATGATGAGGATGATGATGATGAAATTTAAAGGTATGCCATCAATCCTTAATGTATTTAATATTCATTTCTTGATAGAAATATATTTGTCTTAAATGGTTACATAGTTTATTCATTATCTATTTAAAAGCTATAAGTGTTATAATGTGTACGTTTTAATGTTTTTAATTTTTATGTGATGGTTATGATGGATGTGATTATGATTATGATGTGATTATGCTCACGATAATTGAATTACATTTGCAGGAAATTGAACCCCTTTCAAGAGCATCCCGCACAGTCTCATGGATCGACAGGTATAAGTCAATACACCTTATAGAAAGTCTATTTAATACACTTATCAATAGTAGATTGATGTCTTCTAAGATCTCTCCCATTTGCAGGTACCAGCAAATAGGTATTTGTCAAAAGTGTCTTCCTCGAGTGAGGAAAATATAGGAATAGAAGAGGAAAGTGAGACATGCAGTTTATCTAGAATAGGGAGATTAATTAGAGGTCAAAGGACTAGAAGGAAATTCAATAAACACATGAAATTTTTCCTTGCTCAAGGGGGGTCATGTTCTTATGATGATGAGACGAAAGGCGACATCGAGGTGCCCTTGAGGTACCAACATCTATAGAAACATTGGGTACCCAAGGAACTTCCTCCAATAAACACTGATTTTTGTGTTAATGAGAGGATATATCGCATAGCACCATCATCATTACATGGTTTGGGCCTATTTTCTATGGATGGCATAAAGGTGTCTTACAACAAAGTTTCTGAATTGATGGAGTATGTTGGACCATGTTACGATTACAAAAGTTGGATGCATATTGTTCAATATAAAAAAAGTATGCGTAGGTATGCACTCTCGACAAATTATATACAACAGCAAGACAATAATCAAAGTAAAAGTGTGGCTATATACATTGATGGAAGGCCAAAAGCAACAGGGAATATTGCGGGTTTTATAAATAGTACACGACCTGGGTCAACTATAAAGCAACCCAATTGCATATTTGAGGCGTGCGAGGGAAATCGTGTATTCATCTATGCGATAAAATCAATACGTGCAGGGGAAGAGCTGCTTATTGATTACAATTTGAACCGCATAGATACAAACGAGGCTACTATCATGGGGGTGGTACATACTATTAAACCAACTTATAATCAATGACTCCAACATACCATTTAGTTATTAAATTTTTGGCTAACATTTTTATACTTGATCTTTGACACAGGGGCACAATATGGAGCAACCGCCCGAAGGTGATGGTGACGATATTCCTAGCTCATCTACACATGAGCAGGTAAAACTCATTGTAATTGTGCAAACTAGATAGAAGCAAAATGTTATTTTTTTTAATGTTATTTTCTTCATTGTTTTGGAGTAATTTTGATAATACTAATACTATTGTTGTCACAGAGGGCCGGTGCTCGGAGAGAGGGAAAGCAACCTGCAGTCCCTCAGGAGTCCCCCCTTGTGGACCCTTTTTTTATTGATTTAGCAGAGACCGATGACCCGATCGGTTCCATTAAAAAGCTGCTAAAGAAAATTGGGAAAGAACTTCTACGTTTGGTATCCATACATCCTCAGACTCAGGAAATAAAAGACAGGGCAGCTGAGTTGTTGCGCACTTCTGAAAACTTTAAAGTAAGTATTAATGAAATTTTTAATTATTACAAGAGTTCAATAATGGTTTTTATGTTATGCTCTTTTATGACATTAATTAAAATATGGATGCATTGTCTTTACAGAGTTATTTGCGTAATTTTGAACCCCATTCCCATGATGAGGCCGGTATTGCAAGTGGTTCAGGTAGATCACATGTTCCATTCCCCACTTGTGTTTTCCACTGAATATATATAGGAATGATCATAATCATTGACAATACATGCTCGAACAATCTTTTTTTTTAATGCTCTAACAATCTTGTCCATGCTAGTCCACGCGTTCTATATTTATGCATGCTCTAACAATTTTATTCTTCAGCTCCTTTCCATGATGATATGACAACGCCGCCTCCATCCAGGACAGCCACAAATGTCTTGCCGACTGCCATGTCAACAACACACAGCCTAAATGCACCAACTGTTGCACCATCTACTGGTACAGAAATCCCTCTTTTTCTCTCTTTTGTTATGTGTTTAAGTGTTATGTGTTTACGATGTAGATCCCTTGATTGTGTTTGTGCCATGGGTGCTCTGCACCAATTTATTTCCCTTGAAGTATTATTTCTTGGAGGCATTTGATAATGGTTTTCATTTTTTGCAATAGGAGATGCAACAAGTCCCGATGCAACATCATTTCCTGGATGTTCCCGTGTTCCTAGTATGGGAACGGTGAAGGATTGCGTATTGATCATCAGCGACGATGAAGGCATTCCCTTAAAAGTATCCAAACTTCCAGGTACTTTAAAGTTATTATTATTCTATAGTGATATAATAGTAATTTAGTTTTTGATCACTCTTCATCGACTAATGATCCCATGATTATTTTGTAGGGAATGATATTTTTTGGTGAAAACTTGGTGACGAGTGTTTGCAGATATTCGGGCCCACCATACGTACATGGTGGAACATCATATCCTAACTAAAACCCCAAACCACTATTTTGATTTCATATCATTGCTAGAATAGTTTTCCTTTTCATCAATTTCTTGAACTATATTAAAGGTAGCTTCTCTTCATTTATGAGTCTAACATGTTTTTTTTTACTTAAAAGGTGGAATAACCAAGATAAAAAGTTGAAGGATGATCTTGTACATGGTATGACCCAACTTTTTGGACCTCGTGCATTCGAGAGAAACAAGCTCCTTGAAAGAGCTGGTTTATGTTTGAAGTATATTTGGGACCAGTACAGGAAATATTTAGAGGTTAACCCAAGGCACGAGCGTCCGCCCTGTGTTCTTGAGGCTGAGTGGCAGGGTTTGATTTTGGATGGAAAGTATAAAGCCGACATGAAAAAAGGAATTACGCCAGTAGAGAGTAGAGCAAGGTATGTGATACTTTTGAGAATGTAATTATGTACTAATTAACCTCTAAATTTTTCCTGTACTGGTCTCTAACATATTTCAAACTTTTCATAGATTGCCTGACACATCAAAGGCAACAAAGGAAAGATTAGAAAAGCACGGGACACACAAGCTCGGCTCTGGTGGTTTTTCCAAACTTCAAGCACGAGTTGTAAGTATTAGTAAATGAAAACTTGTATCAATTTTTTTATATATTGCAAGGAAATTTTTTTTGATCAAACAATGCAAGTAAAATTCACCATACCAAGAAAAAATGTAGGGGTCAGAGTTCAATAGATGCCTCATAGAAGAGGACAAGAGAATTGGCTTCCAACAAGGCTATAGAGCCGTGGCTGAACGGCTACGAGCTGAAATCAGTGTGCAAGGTTCAAATAATGATGCATCTGAGCCACAGGTAAATAAGCTAAATCAAATTTATTTCAAATTGAATACTTTACCAATTAGTCTATTTGATGTTAAGTTCTAATATAAAGTGAGTATATCTATTTTAAGAAAGCAATGATAACAATGTGTAGGATATTGGAATGCAGCCTGACAATCCTTCTACACAATCTATGCATAATGAAGGTTCGCATGATGTGCATCCTAGTGGTGGAGGTATACATTTGCTATTAAAATTTTTATATGTAATTACAATTGGTGTTTGGATTAATGTAACATTTTGTATAGCAACTGTAGAGGATCGAGGGGTCGGTGCTCATGAGCATGTTGAGGTTGAGTCTAGACAAAATGATGTAGCCAGATCAGGTAATTAAAGAGCGCCATAGTTATGTTCTTTAAAATAATTAAATACTTGTAACAATTATAATTAAATATTTTAAATTTAACTCTTTTATTTGTTATTGTAGAGGACCTCCCTTTGCAGCAGCATAGGAATTTGAGATCATCAAGAACAGAGAACAAAACAACTGATGAGGGGGGTATTGATGATAACACTGATGCTCCTCTTAGAGCTTACATAGAAAAAAAAATTAGAAAGAGAAAAAAGAAATGATTGTCATCTAAATACCTTAATTGATAATGACTGAATTTTATGTCTCAATGAATTTAATTATGTGCTAATGAATGTTCATGAATTATGTGTTTATTTTCATATTGATGAATGTTGCGTGTTAACGAATCTAATGTGTTAATGAATGTTATCATGTGATATTGATTGAATGTTACATTTTATTAATAATTGAAAGAATGAATGAATGTTAGATGTTAACGGGGAATGTAGAGTGATGTTAGGGGGAGGGGGGTGGGGCCAAATGAGCTTCCACCTTCACGTGGTTGGCCCTATTTAGTAGAGAATATTAAACTATATTCTCGAAACAAAGTGAAGCTCAATAAGATACTAAATGAGTCAAAATGGTTATCAAGGTCCTCTATCCATAAGATACTTGTAGTCAAAATGGTTATTAATAAGATACTTGTAGTCAAAATGGTTATCTAGGTCCTCTATCCATTCCATAAGTTCTTCACCATTCAAACTTCCTCCATAACAAGGAATGTGCTCTAGGTTAGTCATGAAGCCTAGCATGGACTCTCTATCAGATAGAGCCACTATTTCAGAGCCTTTTCTATGCATTTCCTTCAAGCACTGTACATTGTATGGATGTGAAAGGGAGGGCAGACCAGTGTGGAAGTTAGAGTATTTATATCTTATGCTTTGAGAGTTTATTTGGTAGATTCAAGACACCTTATATCAAAGTTATTCCTTTTTCTTATCTGTTGTTCTGTCAAACCCTCATTTTTTGGGTTATTGCATTCAAATGGCCTTAACTTGCAAATAAACCATAGGATATCCTCTGTTCTTTGTAAAATGCAAGTTAAGGGGGTTTATTTTCATATTTTAAAAGCTTTGGAACAAGATACTAAGCCAGAGAATTTCAAGAGCAAGCCCTAGGTCAAGAATCTCAATGTTCTTGACTAGGAGTTGATGGATTATGCAAGATCAGAGGGTAGCGGCAAGTAAAGGACCTCAAACCTTGTTGAATCTAGATCTTTAGAGCATGGTGGACATCTTCAAACTCTGATCTTGGTTTCATGCACCCATTTTCAATGCCTTGTTTTGGAACCCACACCCAAAGGCATGCATTAGGTCTGCGGACTCAATAAGGACATTGATATGCTGGAGTGGAGTCAGGGTCTGGGAGTTGGAGGATTGTTAGAACATCAAAAAGGGTACTCAAAAAACATATAAGTTCATAAGGTCCTTTGTCAAATTGAAGAGTTATTGCTGCAGAACAGGTTTTGGAGACCTACTAGAGTCACTAGGTCTATTTGGACCCGTTTGGACCACAACACACAGTAGCATCTATAGAGAAGAAGTTTGGTATGCAATGGTCTTGAAACCTCCTGAGAAATTCTTGGTATGCATTTGTGTGGTGCAAAAGCTTCGTTGAAAGAGAAAAAGAAGAAAAGAATAGAAATGATTTTTTTTCTTTTTATGTCATATACTGTAACCAGCTACTTATAACTTGCAAAAATTATTATAACCATTTGAAATTGAAACTTAGTTTAATGTGAAACTGAGAACTACTTTATTAGAGCTTTCTGTGATTTAGATTCAGACATCAAGAACATTGTTTGCCTAATATTGTGATTAATGTTTATTTATTAATATCTCATACTGACAAACAATTGATAATTGTAGGGAAAACGTCATTGGGGGTCTTTGAGGATCCACCAGAAGCCAAGGAGAAAATTTATTCAAATGCTAAAGATGGTGTAACAGTCCTTACAGCTGTTGAACCTTGCTGTGTAGATCATCTTCGATTCTCCAAGTTCAACAGTACTGTGGTATTCCTTTGGATACTTCTAATGGTAAATTTCAGACATCAAGTTCTTTTCGTATGAAACTACTACATTTGTGTAGTTTTAAACTTTTAGTTTATAAATGTTCATCAGCTTTAGTTCGTATGCTGCCATTTCAAGTATGATTAATGAAGTTACCTTTATCACAGGATGAAAGTGAGCAGTCAGCATACTGGTACAGAGCTGGCAGCATTGATACGGTGACTAGGGCATCATTTAATGGTGGTATTGTGTTTTCCCATATTTAGGGCATCGGCCTTTTGAAGCATTGCCTTCATCTTTCTTAAGTCTGAGTTTTAAGTTTGTTTATCTCTCTCGGCGCTGTTGAAAATACAAATGACAACGTTCTTGTTTGTTTTTCCCTTATATCCCGATGTGATTTCGCGGAGGGTTACGGCGCTGTTGAAAACACAAATGAAAACACAAATCCCTTGTGTAATTGCCACTTGAAGGAGGACAGTCACTGTAAAGACAACATGATAATGTACACTTATAGTGAGTGTACATTATCATGTTGTCTTTAGAGTGACTATCCTCATTTGTTGAAGAAGAAAAGAATTAATGTGGCTGAATAGTAATACATTCAAGTGGCAATCACACAAGGGACAGTCACTGTGAGATGTCCTCATTTGTGACTATCCTTACAGTGAGTGTACATTATCATGTTGTCTTTAGAGTGACTGTCCTCATTTGTTGAAGAAGAAAAGCATTAATGTGGTTCAATAGCAATACATTCAAGTGGCAATTACACAAGGGACAATCGATCACTGTGAGATGTCCTCATGTGTGACTATCCTTGTCACAAATGAGGACATCTCACAATGACTGTCCCTTGTGTAATTCAAGTGGCAATTACACAAGGGACAGTCACTGTGAGATGTCCTCATTTGTGACTGTCCTTACAATGAGTGTACACTATCATGTTGTCTTTAGAGTGACTGTCCTCATTTGTTGAAGAAGAAAAGCATTAATGTGGTTCAATAGCAATACATTCAAGTGGAAATTACACAAGGGACAATCGATCACTGTGAGATGTCCTCATGTGTGACTATCCTTATCACAAATGAGGACATCTCACAATGACTGTCCCTTCTGTAATTGGCACTTGAATGAGGACAGTCACTGTAAAGACAACATGATAATGTACACATACAATGAGTGTACATTATCATGTTGTCTTTACAGTGGCTGCCCTCATGTTGTATATTCTTCTCTGTAGATGCTACTATGTGCTAGGGAACTTCTTAGAACTGTTGGTATATTCTTACAACTTGTTACACCTGGGATATTCTTCTCTGTAGATGCTATTGTGTGTCGTGGTCCAAACAGGCCCATAAATGTGGTTGAATAGCAATACATTCAAGTGGCAATTACACAAGGGACAGTCACTGTGAGATGTCCTCATGTGTGACTGTCCTTGTCACAAATGAGGACATCTCACAGTGACTGTCCCTTGTGTAATTGCCACTTGAAGGAAAAAAGAATTAATGTGGTTCAATAGCAATGTATTCAAGCGACAATTACACAAGGGATAATCACTCTGAGATTTCCTCATTTGTGACTATCCTTACAGTGAGTGTACATTATCATGTTGTCTTTACAGTGACTGTCCTCATTTGTTGAAGGAAAAAAGCATTAATGTGGTTCAATAGTGATGCAGAGTAGTCAGGGCTTTTAGAATATACAAATATACATCCTTAACTCTCATTCCACCAAGGAAGAAGGAATTCCAATGGTTGAAACGTGAGTTAAGGTCTTTACATCAGTCAAACCCTGAAAATGAGGGTTTGTAAACAATGCACAGAAAATTTGAAATAACTTGGATATAAAACAAAGAGAATCAATCAAACCAACTTCCAAAGCATCAGATGTCACTATTACAACTTCCAGGCAAATTTTATCATCCAACCACCATCCGTACAGCCGTACAGAGTTCATTTTTCATCAGAAATGCACTAAAACAGGGTTATTTTTATTTTTTATGAAAGCAAAATGATTACAATACTGGTTCTCTGTCTGTCTTTGACCATTTAAAGCCTAAAATAGGCTCTCCAAATGTTGGTTCAACCATCTAGGTGGTTAGAATAGTTTATCCAACAAATGTCAACTTTGCTAAGCAACTTTTAAAGTTGCATTACAACTTTGCAAACAACTTTGCCGAGAAGGTTAAAAATGTGTTGTGAAACTTTAGGAACCTTATTAAAGTTATTTTGGACCTTCAAACTTCTTAACAACATCTAAAAGACACCTAATAAACACTTACTATGCTCATTTCATCCAAGGACTCAAAAGATGCCCAAGGTTTATAAGTCACCAAGGGGTCTTGTTTCCAACAAGTGGATGTTTATAAGGAGATAAAATCAATCCTTAATATTTATTACAAACCAAGAAAACATCTAAAACTCCTATTCTAATTTATTGTCATTCAAAAAGACTCTGATTTGTCATTCAAAAAGACTCTGATTTGTCAATCAAAAGGACCTTTCACCAGTCAATCCTTCAAAGCTCCAAGGTGAAAATCTTATGTTCCAATTGATAGGATTCGACTCCTTGGCTTCATGGCAACTTCCTTCAATCATGGTGTCTTTGGCTTGCATTAGGGATGCCCCTACATCAAATAGCAATGCATTCAAGTGGCAATTACACAAGGGACAGTACATGCCCATTAAAGTTGGTGTTTTGTTATCCAGCATGACAATGGAGACAACATACTCTGTGTCAATTTTACTGATCAAATTTCCCTCCGCCAGGCAAAGCAACAATCTGGGTATGATAAGGTGAAATTTTGTAGTCCTTTTGGGTATGATAACAGTTCCAGTTTCCAATAAGATGGTTCATTTTTATAATCTAGCTTCAATTTCTCTTGTGAAAATCTTTTTTTCATTTTATGGGTGGTAAAATATAATTATTATGCTAGAGGTGTGTACTTATGGATGATAATGAAACAAAATGATAAGATTTAAGACTCTTTTTTTTTTTTAAATAGCAATTTAAGTTTCCTTCTATTATAAATTACTGTTTTTCTATTTTTTAATGTATCTTTCCAGATCTTTTATATCAATTTTATTTATGAAATATAAATATATTAATAATGTTTTAGTGTTTTTAGGATTAGTTTATATCAATTCTATGTATCATCATTCATCATTCAATTGTCAGTATTATTAATTTAGACTGTGCAATTGTAGAACTACTCGAATATGGGTTGGATGGATACTCAAGCAGGGGAACCCTCCTCAAATATCTCAAGCAGTGAACTTGGAAAAATGTGTCCTGAAGGAACCCTTTCCATCAGAGAGATAAAAGTACAAACAAGTAAAAGAAGCAGGCTCTGCAAATATGTTTTTGAGAAGAAAAATGATAGATTATTCAAGTATGGTTCATGAGGTATATCTAAAAAGACATTTTTTTTCTTATTATAATAAAAGAGGAAGTTGTGAATGTCAAAGTTGAGTGAAACAAAAATTATTTTCATCAAATTTTGTTAGGCTTGCTTTTGGGAATAGTTTCTTACAATATTGCTATTAAGATTTTTATTGTGTAGTTTTTAGATTAGGTTTATAAAATTATATTTCATGAGTAGTGATTCATATTAATCAATTAACGATACTTTTGGAAGGTATTTTCAATGTGTCAAATTTTGATATTTTTACAAGAATTAGATTGTGTAATTTTTTTAATTAAAGTCATTGACTCATATTTCATAAATAATAGTTCTCATGAATCCATCTCTTATAAGATTGAATAGTCTATTTAGGAAGTATTTCTGATAGTATGTCAAATTATGATATTACTATTACCATTAGATTGCATGGCTTTGAAGTCAACCTCGTTGACCCATATTCTTCTCTGTAGATGCTACTATGTGCTAGGGAACTTCTTAGAACTGTTGGTATATTCTTACAACTTGTTACACCTGGGATATTCTTCTCTGTAGATGCTACTATGTGCCGGGGTCCAAACGGGCCCATAAATGTGGTTGAATAGCAATACATTCAAGTGGCAATTACACAAGGGACAGTCACTGTGAGATGTCCTCATGTGTGACTGTCCTTGTCACAAATGAGGACATCTCACAGTGACTGTCCCTTGTGTAATTTCCACTTGAATGAGGACAGTCACTGTAAAGACAACATGATAATGTACACATACAATGAGTGTACATTATCATGTTGTCTTTACAGTGGCTGCCCTCATGTTGTATATTCTTCTCTGTAGATGCTACTATGTGCTAGGGAACTTCTTAGAACTGTTGGTATATTCTTACAACTTGTTACACCTGGGATATTCTTCTCTGTAGATGCTACTGTGTGCTGTGGTCCAAACGGGCCCATAAATGTGGTTGAATAGCAATACATTCAAGTGGAAATTACACAAGGGACAGTCACTGTGAGATGTCCTCATGTGTGACTGTCCTTGTCACAAATGAGGACATCTCACAGTGACTGTCCCTTGTGTAATTGCCACTTGAATGAGGACAGTCACTGTAAAGACAACATGATAATGTACACAAGTACCATGAAGGTAGTTGCAAGTTACGGCTATTTCATTGCATACCCGAAACAATGAAGATGTTACGGTCCACAAAACGTTTGTGCTTGAAAGATGAACAAATAAAATTAAACTTCTAAATAACCAAAGCCGCTAACAATAAATTCAACATAGATATGTCCTCATTTCTGGGTATTTTAGCTCTGTAACAGCTGAATACCAGATTACATAATAATGACAAAAGAAAAATAAACCCAACGTACTCAGAAATTGTAGCTATGATTTCGTGGAGGGAATCTCTCTCGGCACTGTTGAAAATACAAATGACAACGTTTCTCTACATTATCATGTTGCCTTTACAGTGACTGTCCCTTGTGTAATTGCCACTTGAAGGAGGACAGTCACTGTAAAGACAACATGATAATGTACACTTACAGCCCATGTACATTATCATGTTGTATTTAGAGTGACTATCCTCATTTGTTGAAGAAGAAAAGCATTAATGTGGCTGAATAGCAATACATTCAAGTGGAAATTACACAAGGGACAGTCACTGTGAGATGTCCTCATTTGTGACTATCCTTACAGTGAGTGTACATTATCATGTTGTCTTTATAGTGACTGTCCTCATTTGTTGAAGGAAAAAAGCATTAATGTGGTTCATTAGCAATGTATTCCCAGCATCTGTACCTGCATCTCTCTTATATACTACAAGTTGCTTGCCATCAGAAATTGCAGTTCCCTCACGTGACATTGATGGTGAAGTGTTCTTTTCAAAACCATCATCTGTGGTTACCAATGCTCCTGTTTTAGGCAATAAGTTTGTTGCATTCCATGAGCCATTGGTCAAGTTTCTTCTACGAGCTTCTGATGCCTCAAAATCTAAGCAGCGCCTACGCATGCCTCGTTGTGGTTGATTATCATTCTGTACATGAATTATAATGAGTAATCAGTTTTGGGCCTTGGAATCTTGTATGTAACATGCACAGGCATTTCATGGCTAAATGAATCTATTTTAAAAGCATCAACTTTTCTTACATGATGCTGGATACATAAGTAGAACAAGCGTATATCAAATTGGAAGCAATCAGAACTCCACAATGACATATTATTTAGAGTACTCTTCAGTTTAAGTAATAATGCATATATTGACACTGTAAAGACAACATGATAATGTACACTCACTGTAAAGACAACATGATAATGTACACTCACTGTAAGGATAGTCACAAATGAGGACATCTCACAGTGACTGTCCCTAGTGTAATTGCCACTTGAATGTATTGCTATTCAGCCACATTAATGCTTTTCTTCTTCAACAAATGAGGATAGTCACTGTAAAGACAACATGATAATGTACACTCACAGTGAGTGTACATTATCATGTTGTCTTTACAGTGACTATCCTCATTTGTTGAAGAAGAAAAGCATTAATGTGGCTGAATAGCAATACATTCAAGTGGCAATTACACTAGGGACAGTCACTGTGAGATGTCCTCATTTGTGACTGTCCTTACAGTGAGTGTACATTATCATGTTGTCTTTACAGTGGCTGTCCTCATTTGTTGAAAGAAAAAAGCATTAATGTGGTTCATTAGCAATGTATTAAATAAATTTATTTTTTTTAATCCACCCACGGGCGTCGCAATTGCGACGGCAACCCATCGTAATGCAATGTAGGCGCCCGTCGCAATTGCTTGGGAGGCCCGTCGCGATTGCGACGGCCCTCTGAAGCCATGCGACGGGGGGGTAACGCCCATGCCGCTAACAAATCTTAGTCACATTGCGACGGGATATGTGTCGCAATTGCGACGGCTACCCATAGACGTCGCAATTTGTGACTAAAAAATAGCGACGTCTATGGGTGTTGCTATTGCGACACATAGCTGTCGCAATTGTGACACATAGCCGTCGCAAAATGCCCCCAAATGTATTAGTGACTATATTCATGCTTAGTCTATGAGCGCATGATCAGATATGCAAGTATGCGAAAGATACAGATAGTTGAAGTTACACAGCTAGTGTGTGCCAGAGCAGAATAGAGTAAGCAACCGACTATTAGCATTTTGAGTTATGGTTATATTCTAATGATGTAAAGGCTATGCACCTATTGTAATTATGTTTTTGACATGTATATATGTTTTTTTGTAAACATGCTTGAGCCAATTCAATTGAAAGTGTTGTATGTAATAGTTTAAGGGCCGACCTAGTTGTTTGTTTTATATGCGCATATAATTATGAGATGCACCCATTGTAATTGGTGAAGAAGTGAATATAGAGTTGTGATAAGAAGAGAAGAAGTTGTATTATAGCTTTTTAAGAGGTCAAATCATTAGTGCATCAAAGGAATTGGTCTGACAAGTAGTGTCACAGTGACAATTCATCCAACAAATATAGTGTGTATCTAAGATCAGAAGGTTGTAGCCTTCACCACTTGAGTAGTGAGCTCTAGGACAATGCATCCACTCCCCTAACATGGAATATTTTAAAAGACTCCTAATAGGGTTTGACCCTTGACAAGGTCTACTTTACTTAATACATTGTAAAGAAACTCCTAACAGGGTTAAGGATCTTCTAACAAGGATCATAAAACACTAGTACAAAATATTAGTGGGTGTCAATTCCCAGGGGGTTTTTACCTATTTGGGTTTCCCCGTAACCATATTGGTGTTATGTGTTGATTTCATGTTTCATGTTTATGTGGATGTTCATTTCAGTACATAATCATTTAAGTTCAGTTTAAAGATTAAGTGAAAAGATAAAATATAATGAACACTGATTCACACCCACCCCCCTCAGTGTTCCCATTCCTAACAATTGGTATTGAAGCTCTGGTCCTTAGCAAAGATGTTTAACCACTTGAGGAGATCATGGAAAAAGAAGAAATGAAACATCTAAAAAGAAATCTTTAAGCTGCTCTTGAAGACCTGGACAAATTTGAAAGAGAAATTGAAGAACTAACAAAAAAACTCAGTGATGCTCGATTAGTCATGAAAAGGCTAAGAAAGGATTTGAAAGAATTCCCTACTAGTGATCTAGGGACAATGGTCAAGAAGCTGAATGAAGAAAATACATCCTTGAAAGAATAGCTTGAAGAATTTGATGATAAGCTGAATAACAATCAAGAAGTCTATGATGAACAGGTCAAAGAGAACCTTCAACTGAATGAAGAATTGAGGCAAGAAAACACGGAAATCTTGGAGCTAAGGAACAAAAAAGAAAGCTTTGAATCTGAATTGAAAGATGCTAAGAATCACATTGATAAATAACACACCAGTTCTGATTTGATAGAATTTCAGTTGTATGAAAGGAGAGCTAAAGGAGATAATAGCTACATTGGATACAATGAAGCACAAAATTAGATTGACAACATGCGAACAAAAATGAAAGCACTAGAAGGCACCTTAGATGCTAAGGAAATTGGAAGTCAGACTAAGGATCATATTTAACCACCTAAGAATGAGTGCAAACCAGTAGACTGTACTTGTTATGAATGTAACAAGCATGGACATATAGCAAGGAACTGCACAGAGGTAAGACCTTTCAATGGTTACTATTATTCATGCAACAAATTTGGTCATAGAGCTATGAATTGCAAGACAAGTCAAAAGAACAGGACTTAGTATAATCAAAGAAATTAGAATCAGTCAAATGTAAGAAGCTCTCAAAATGTTACATGTCAGATATGTAACTATAATGGTCACTCAGCTAAACAATGTAAAATGGTGACTCGTGTCAATGCACCGAGGAATATAAGGCCTCCAGTCATTTGTCACTCTTGTAACAAGGCTGGACACATCTCAAAGTTTTGCAGATCAAGGACGCAAGGTCAGGAAAGCCCAAAGAACTAGTTTTGGATCCCGAAGGAGAAGTTAATTTTGTGAAAGCTTCAAAGGATGCGAGCTTGATTTGGTCAGAAGTAAAGAAGGACAAGGTTAATGAGTATGTATTGGATGCATCCACTGTGGATGCACCCTCTACATCTAGATGAATGGCCCTTAGGGTCATAGGGGGAGCTAATTTAGCTCTAGACCCCTGTGTGGCTGGTATAATCACTCTCAAAGTATGCACCTTTGGAATTAAGCTTTTGGAGACTAGAGGAACCTTCGTGCAAGAGTGCACCAGCTGATTGTTTGCAGAATGAAAGTTAGGAATTTCCTAATAACAGCCTAGTTTATGTGACAAGCATTAATGATAGAATTTCTAATTTAAAGTACATAGAAGATAGAAGATCTCTCATTGCATTCATATTGAGAGAAATTGGAGAGCAGAAGAGCCTTAGTAGTTGATTGAGAATCATTGCAACTTGATTCATCAAGTGACTTGCTGTGCAATTGATTAGTTGTGGAAACCCTAGTTCATTGCGTCAATTCATAATCTCTTGGAAACCTTTGAAGAAGTGGTATACAAGTAAGTGATGGCTACTCCTATAGTATTTGATGTTGCAAAGAAGAAAATATATGTGTTTAAGAGGCATCCATTTAAATCTACACTAGATGACCTAGAAGGGGCATTCTCCCACACACCTATGGGCGTTATGCATGTCAAGGACATTAGGGCATACATTTACTATAAGAAAGAACTAGTTGGATTGGACAGATTAAGGGCACACATGGAAACTATGCTAAAACCAGACAAAACCTTCATGGATGAGTATGCGCGGTGGAATAATCACCCTATAGTGGAGTATGCTATGGCATATGAGTTCTATGAATTAGAATGGATCAAGATTCTACTAAGAAGAATTCATGATGAACTATTTTGGATTGGTGAAGTGTTGGTCAAAATTACTAGTAACCTAATTCATGAGATGACAGGCCTCTCAAGGACAAGCACCATCCTTCCCGTGGGAAAAGATGTAAGGAATATTGTTGAACAGACTTGCAAATCTAGAAGTGATAGGTGCGGTATGACTATTGAGCCTATTGAGCAAGATGACATCAAATTGATGTCTACGATGCTTGGATATAGGTTTCAACACACTAGCAGGGTAAACAGTGTGTTTGCGGCCACAATTCTTGCAGCCATAAGAATTGTAAATGAGAATGGAGAGTTCAACCTATGTGAGATCTTACACACATGGCTAATTGACAACATCAAGGAAATCAAGCATGATAAGACCAAGATATTCAGATTTGGGTCTTTGATCATATACATGTACTTCCATATTGTTGTAAAGGTATCTAATTTGTATCTAGACAAAATCATTCCCATAATGCCAAAGATATCTCTCAAGACATTTACTGAGAGCACCTTGAAGGACTACATGACATTGGAGTTAAAGACATTTAGGGCTAAGATGAAGATGAGATTCAAAATACTAGAGAAGATAGTTGAAAAGTACAAAGATACCATTTTCTTCATGGTTGAGATAGACAAAACATGCATGGAGGCAATTGAACCAAGAACAAAGTGGATTCATCCACTAGGATATGAAGTGGAAGAGCCTATTCTAGAGGCTTATGCTAAAGTTCTGCTTTTAGCCCCTAAAGACCCTAATGAGCCAAGATGGGGAACCTATGTAGAGAAAACAAGATAAGTTGATGCAATCTTGAATAGTGCAGCAACTAAAAGGAAGGTTGCTAAGGTTACCTCATAAATCTTGAGAATTCATGGAGTCTCTCAAGCAGACCTAGACAAAGCAAGGGAACAAAAGATTGCTTTGGAAATTGAGAGCGTAGCAACAACAAAGACTGAATCAGATGATCCTAAGTTGAAAAAGGTGAAGATAGAAAAATCTAATGAACAGAAGGGTAAAAATGATGTTACTCCTTTTGCACCCAAAGAAACCATTGACCTTAGTAATCCTCCTAAGTACAAGGCAATGAAGAAGAGGAAGAAAGAGATCAGCATTGGTCATCCATCCTCAAGAGTAACAAGGAACAAAAATAACTCACAAGCACCTCCTGAAGTAAGTTTCAAACCTAGTCTCAGTGTGCTAAATGCAAGAATAATTGATGAGGGAAGAATTGATCAAGTAGAAAATTTGTATGAAAAATATAGTGAGATAGACAAATCAGAGATACATGGAATGATAGTCAAACACACGTTGAAGTTCAAGAAGATAATCTTGGAACTAAAGACCATGATTCCTGATAATGTATGGAATATCTTAGAATTCCAAAAGAGACAGGCCATTGAAGAGGATTTAAGGATAAGGGAAAATATTCTAGATGATACCCTTCTAGTATGTTCCTTAGAAGAGAAATCTCTATTGTTAGATCTGGTAAAACCACACCTCAAAACCAAGTCAAGGACTTTGCACATTATGGACAAGAACTATGAATTAGTTGCAAAAGAAATAGAGAAAGCCTTTGAGAAGGTCTTTATGAATAGACACATGTATCCAGCTACTGCGCCTACAGTACAAGTACCCTCAAAGGAAGTCAAGTTGGCAGAGCCCACTAATGCATCAGTGACAGATCCTCAAGACTCAACATTTGCAGTTGAAAAACAAATAGAGGTAGACAAGTCTACACCCATGATAGAGTCACTAAAGGATAGCACCATTATCATTGATAATGTAGTGATAGCCATGGCGACCACTGACATTGAATTGGACAAGTTTGAAGAAGCTTTTGTGAGCACACAAGAAGATGAAATCTTATGTGGTAACAATTCTCCCAATTCACAAGAAGTAATGATTGAAGATATGACAAATATGGAAGAAGAAAAAGAAAAAATAGAAGAAGAAGAAGAAAAGAAAGAAAAAGAAAAGATGGAAGAAAAGAAAGAAGAAGGAAATGAAAAAGAAACAACAAAAGAAGTAAAGAGAAATTAACCATCAACTGAAGTGATCAAGGTAAAAGAAGAAGTTATGGACAATACTCCTATCACTCCACCTCCCTCAGCAGCATTGTTGCCAAGTTTGACACTTGACACAACTAGTTTGGATTCATGGGGAGAAGAAGACCTCATTAAGTTCAGTGTCTTAGCTATGGAGAAGGCTAAGGAAAAATAAGTGATGAGGAATCCCCTCCTTGTAGAGTCAGTGAACATCCCAAATAGCTTGTTACCAGCAGACAAGAAAGTGTCCAAGGTACACTCTATTGATGATGTCAGCTCAGTAATTTCACAGTTCAAGAATAGTTTCTCTAGCCTTGAAAAATATGCATCCTTAGTTGTAGAGGAGAATTAATTGAAGAAGAGATTGAATGAATTGGTTAGAAACTATGCACTTGACCTAAGCTCACTAAAAGCTAGCCAAGCATCCTTGAAGGAATTTGCAGCAAAGGGTAGAAATATCATTGCTGACTGTATGAACCAAGAAAAATTGACTGGTGATCTATATAGGAAAATTCAAGAGGTAGGAGCCATGATAGAAAGCATCAGGAAATCAATGGAAGATCCATCTATTGATGTAAACATGTGCAATAATGTCTACCAAGGATAGATAGAGAAGATTGAAAAGGTAGAAAAAGAGATGACCAAGATAAGGGCTAGGCAGACTCAACTAAGGAATGCTCTTGCGCCCTCATTAGACATACTTAATCAGAATATCAAGGAGATTGATGCCACCATGGTGACATATGATCAAGGTCCTAGCATAGATTTGGAGAAGATGGAGAAGATACAGTATACATTATGCACCCATCTCCAGATTGTGATTTCACTTATCACATTTTGGAAGAAGGAGATCCAAAACCTACAGATAGCATATCCAGATGTTTTATCATAGTAAGTAGTTGTATATACAATTTTGAAGCACCTTTTTCATTAATGTCAAAGGGGGAGTATGTATAGAATATGGTATAGATATGTATAAGGAGATATAAGATAGAAAATTATGTATAAGTGAGATATAAGACAAAAGTTTTTGTATTAAGGAACAGTTAGCAGCTTGGTCATATTCATTTGTTGCCATCAATGAAAAAGGGGGAGATTGTTGGAAAATTGGCTATACTAATGTATATGACCTAGTATAGTGTTTTCATTATGGCAACAGAGTCATATAGTAACTTGGAGTCAGCACACTTGATGGGAAGATCAAAAATTGGCTAAGTGTTCAAGACTGGACAGTGTACAAAGTTCTTGAAGCTCAAAGCATCAACACACATGTGTACGACTAATTTATGGTGTGCACTCTGGAAGATAAGTTGGTTAGACTATATTCATGCTTATTCTATGATTGCATGATCATATATGCAAGTATGAGAAATATATAGACAGTTGAAGTTACCCAGCTAGTGTGTGCTAGAGAAGACCAGAGTAAGCAGCCAATTGTTAGCATTTTGAGTTGTGGTTATATTCTAATGATGTAAAGGCTATGCACCTATTGTAATTAGGTTTCTGACATGTATATATGTTTTTTTGTAAACATGATTGAGCCAATTCAATTGGAAGCATTGTATGTAATGGGTTTAAGGGCCGACCTAGTTGTTTGTTTTGTATGCGCATATAATTATGAGATGCGCCCATTGTAATTGGTGAAGAAGTTGTTAGGGATTTTTCTTGTAGGACATAAAATGATGTTTGAACTTTTTTTCTTTGAGACTAATTCCCACAAGAGAAAGACCTAATTGTTGAGGATTGGATAAGATCCTCCTTCATTTTTGAGCTCCACAGACTCAGGCAGGTACTACTTTTAATGATGACTATCTTTGTAGTATTCTTATAAGTGGACACTGACCAACTTCTAGTATTCTTAATGCATAAACCTATAGAACACTTTGCATATGATTGTAATCACTTTAATGCAAATTTTAACCAGAGAAAGTGTGACTGTAAGTGAAGCAATAATCAGTGCTTTAAGGATTCTCATCCTTCTTCCTTTTACGGAGGGACAACCTAATATGATTCTCTCTTTGCAGAATTAGAAAACATGAACTAAATGCCTTGGGCATAGTCCATTCTATCAAGTACAATACACATAAAAATAAAAAGGTATTTGATAAATAATGTGAATGTTTCAACTTCTTCCTTGAGATCGATGAAAGATACAACTTGTGAGGAACAAATACCAAACTAGTGCCTGATCCTAAGGGCAACAAAATCACAATGCAAATCAACAAGTAAACCCTAACATAAACACAATAGTATGCCTTACACACTACTACAACTCCAAATAGGTTGCCTTACAAACTATTCTATTAACCAAATATTGTTATCATCAAAGATCCATACAAATATATTTACTCTCCAAGATGAAGTATAAGAACATTTAATTCTTTCCTTGAAAGAAGCTCATTAAATAGTCAAGAAAGTTGCTTTACAACTGGTATATTTCAAATGCCTAACATGAAAAACATACAAGAGTAAAAAACATAAGCAAAGAGACAAAAACAATATATGGCAGAAGTTGTAGTGTATTTGTATTAAAATCAACTTGCCACTTACATTCACAATTCCATTACTCAGAAGACCAGACACAAAGCTTGGTGATCTGCTCCTAAGCAATCCGGTTCTATTTTCTATATCTTTTCAATCTCTCTCCTTTTTCTACCAACCCTTTACAAAATGAGCTTTTAACTCTATATAGCCTTCTCACAACCACCTTGGAATTCCTTCATTAATGGGAATGCAACAAGCTTCTGGTGGTTGAAGAACCTAACCTTTTAAAAAAAAACATAAATTACAACAAAATGTACAACCAACCCCTAGGTGGTGAAAGGACAAAATCTTCTCAGACTGAGGTACATATTTGATTGCTAAAAATCTGACACTTTCCACTGCAAATATTTATGATAGCTCCTTGTTTTCAATGAGACATGGTGATCACCATTTCAGGCTAATTTACACCATTCTTTGAGTGATAGCTTACCAACCTTGTTTTCCTTGGATCCAGTGTCAAGTGTGGTAGGTGTCCTTTTCAATCTTCATCCAAAATATCCAAATCAAATGTGGTAGATCTAGCCTTTTTGGGCTTTGTCTTTTCATCCCATGCAGTTACTTGTTCCTCTGTCAGCCAATTAAATCCTTGGACAAGTTGAAGTTGGGCCTTTTGTCTCTCCCATCTGGCATCCGTGATTGCCTTGACATCTGACACAAACTTGGTGAGGTCCACCTCTACTTTGATAGCTTCATCTAGGGCTTTGTTGAAGCTTTCTAAATCAACATTATTATCCTCACCTAAAAATGCCTCCTTCCTAGGCAATAGAAGATCAGCATCCAATCTCTAATTATCAAGGCTCTTTATTGTCCCATCTATACTCAAATTTGAGGGGATGAATATGTTGGTACAGGAGCTGAGCATGGCTATCTTAGCCTTAACCAAATTTGCTTTACCCTTGAAAAGAGGTAAAATGGCTTTAATTTTGTCAATCTCCTCACCAACTCCTAAAACTGTCTCTAGTATGTCACTCCCCATAGATTGAGCAAAAATCAATGTCTCAAAAAGTGGTGCTTTGATAGACCATACTGTATGAAATCCATTCAAAATTTGCACATATTAGGTTGTCCCTCCTTAAAAGGAAGAAGGATGAGAATCCTTAAAGCACTGATTATTGCTTCACTTACAGTCACACTTTGTCTGGTTAAAATTTGCATTACAGTGATTACAGTCATATGTAAAGTGTTCTATAGGTTTATGCATTAAGAAGACTAGAAGCTGGTTAGTGTCCACTTATAAGAATACTGCAAAGACAGTCATCATTAAAAGGTAATACCTGCCTGAGTCTGTGGAGCTCAAAAACAAAGGAGGATCTTATCCAATCCTTAGCAATTAGGTCTTTCTCTTGTGGGAATCAGTCTCAAAGAAAATAACTTCAAACATCATTTTATGTCCTACAAGAAAAATCCCTAACAGAAGTGAATATAGAGTTTTGATAAGAAGAGAAGAAGTATGCGAAGATACTATAAGATGTATTAGAGCTTTGCAAGAGGTCAAAGCATTAGTGCATCAAATGAACTGATCTGACAAGAAGTGTCACAGTAACAGTTAATCCAACAGATATAGTGTGTATCTAAGATCAAAAGGTTGTAGCCTTCACCACTTGAGCAGTGAGCTCTAGGACAGTGCATCCACTCCCCTAACAGGTACTATTGTAAAAGAATCCTAATAGGGTCTGACCCTTGACAAGGTCTACTGTACTTAATACATTGTAAAGCAACTTCTAACAGGGTTAAGGATCATAAAACACTAGTACATAATATTAGTGGGTGTCAATTCCCATCGGGGTTTTTACCTATTTGGGTTTCCCCGTAACCATATTGGTGTTATGTGTTGATTTCATGTTTCATGTTTCATGTTTATGTGGATGTTCATTTCAGTACATAAGCATTTAATTTCAGTTTAAATATTAAGTGAAAATATAAAATACAGTGAACAATGATTCACCCCCCCCCTCTCAGTGTTCCAATTCCTAACATATCCTTCAGAGCTTCATTGGAACTGTATTGTCAAGTTGATGCTATTTTCAGTTTAGTTTTTGGGATTCTAAGTTCTATCTAAATTTTGTAAGTTATAATCAAGATATATCAAGTAACCTGATTGAGGGTATGATCATTGTTTTGTATTGAGTTGTAATCTCTAGGCTATAAGACTGAATGCATGTTCATTCTCCTTCTTATGTACTTATACCTTTAACATGGTACTTATTACTACAATAGTGAGATATTGGTGGTACCATCCCCATCAGGGTTTTCCCTTAACATGGTTTTCCTCGAAAACAAATCCTGGTGTTATGATGCTATGCATGTTTATCTTATTTTGTTTACTTTCAGTTATTTATGGTTTTAAGATTTGGTATTGGATTAAGAAATTAAATATTACTACTACACCAATTCACCCCCCTCTCTTGGTGCTTCCTAAGTCTAACCATTTCAAATATAATTAAGGAATGTAATTATTTGTGAGTCGACTTTGATTTATAAACATATATTCAATAAAATTTCCATAAAGATCTTGTTTATATAACTAAATTTTATATTTAAATAATATTTATTCAACACAACTATCCATTGAAATAAAAATAATTAATGATAAAAAAAATCCAAAAACACAAGTTATAATATAATTCTACAAATGTTTTGACATATAGTACGCAAACAATTTCTTACCAATTGGTTAATTGTTGAGGCTAAATTGCATCCAAAAATATAAGACCAATAAATGAAATCCCAGTAAACTACCATCCTTAAATGTGCAATAATACCTATATATAATTTACCTCAGTGATCTCCTATTTATAAAATCATTCATTAAAATCTATAAAACAATTCACACACAACTCGATGCATCTAAGTCTCAAGAATTTCATTGATAATAGATAAATTGTGATTGAACAAAAGAGAAATGTGAGAGCTTAATTCCATATCTAAAAGGAGAATGCAAAAAATAATATCTAACAAACTCACTTAGGTCCCACCATATTGAAGTTAAATCAACACTTTAATAATCTAATCCTAAAGTTCTAATCCCTAAATGGGGAATAACCTTGGAAAGTAAGTTAATAAGGCACAACATCACTAGATCAGTACTAGGGGGGCTACTTGGAAATGCCTTCCATTCAATAACCTAGTGTCAAGAAAGTTTAGTGTTAAGCAAGTTGGGTTTGTGGTATTCAAAATACTTTGGAAGGCATGGGAATTGGTAAGGCAGTGGATCACTATGAATGATTTGGTAAAAATGGTAATAAAATTGATAAAGAAAGGTCATTATAGTGGAACCTTTTATACAAAAATAGACCCTTTGCAAAAATCTTGGGATGGTCTACCAGAAAATAGGCCTCTAAAGGCATTTAGTGCATGGAACACATTTTGAAAGATGGGCACCTTATTTCTTCAAAAGAGTTATGGAAGAAATATGATATCCCTCATACTCAATGGAGAACTTATTCAATTCTTAAAGAGGCTTTCTCTTCCCTCCCTTTTCCCTTGACCTATTCCAAATACTCTACTTATTTCCTTTATTTTAGATGGGTTGACAATTCGTTGCTACCTAATGTTAAAGCCAAAACCTTATATAGACTCCTAGTTGACTCCGATGCCATTATTGACCACTGTAACCTATCTTGGAGCCTTGACATGGTTGCTTTTGATTGGACCTCATACTACATTAATCTTTGGAGAAAACCTTCAGATCCCAAAAATAAATTATTTCTTAAGCATTCGTGGCTTAACAAACTCCCCCTTCTCAATCCAGATGGCAAGCCTAATCGTTTCTCTTCTCTTAGACTCCCTAAAACTAGTAAGCATATTTTTCTAATATATTTTTGCTAGAGAGTTTTTGGGATCACTAGACCTTCCCTTGTACTCCACTATCAATACCCATGATGTTATCCTTGGATCTATCCCTGGGCCTAAGAAATATTGTAATATTATTTGGTTTATTTTATCTTTAGAAGTTATGTGGGTTATTTGGAAGTATAGAAATGACAATATTTTTAATGGAAGGAGTAGAGTACTTACTGGGCCTCTATAGAGGCTCATATACTATGCTATTGAATTATAGGTAATATTTGTTTCCAATTTGTTAAGAAAGAAGTTAGAATTACTTCTTCAAGATGGTACAACACATTTCTTCACATGATATATTTCCCATGGTTTCACTTAGAGAAAGTAGGATGAGGAAAGGACACCCTTCAGGATTGCAATAGAGAATTTTTTAAGGGAGTCAAAAGATCAAAAAGAAAGAGAGGCTCCTCAACATATCCCAACACTCCCTATGCTTCATTGTTTAACCAACCCTACCTATAGCATATGCGAAATGGAGAATCTATGAAGTGGATAGAAGGTCTAATGGGATGGAATACCTAGATATGTGGCATAGATGATACAAAGAATTAACACCAACACTAATATTTTGATATTTTTTTGTAATTCTAAATATATGTGATGCCTCAATGATTTAATTAGCTGACAATGTTGTTTATAACAACTATGCAATCTGAACTATGATCTAAATAGTCATGATATCTTCTATTTTGTATTGTGATTAAATGATCTTTAATACAAAAAAAATTATATAGAGATCTACAAACAACAATCAAATAATAAAAAGTATTTGATAACTTGGTGCATATCCATAATGATTTTGTAGATATGATCAAGAAGATTTTCCTTCAACATCTTGAACTTCCTATTAGATTAATGAACTTACAACCAAGATAGACATCAAATGGATAACTAAGAGGCATTAATAACCAACATCTTCAAATATTTTAATATTTCCCCTTTGTTGGCACTTCATTCATCAAGATCATATAGAAAAGACAATAATACATGATCAAGTCTTCATTGAATTATGTCTCAAATTCTATAATGTTTCCTTTAGTGTATAGTCCACAAAAAATATGATATTTTCCTTCATATATGACTAAGAAGAAAAGGTAATTCTTCTATTTCTAATACTATTCCTATATTTATATGATAAATGAAAATCTTTAGAAGATGATGAATTATAAATATTGATGGTAGTCACAAATTCTAAAAATGTAATTTCTGTTAGGATTAACAAGGCAGAAATAACAATTATGTGCAAATATAACTAATATCAAAAAATAATAAACCACACAGAATAGAACACAAGACACGCAGATTTAACGTGGTTCACCCAATCCCTGGGCTACATCCACCAACAGCGAGTCCAATATTATTATTATCCAGTGATTACAACCTGATTAAAATCCATAATCCCTTACAGCCCAATTCTGTCGCAAGTACTAAAATCATACATCATGAAAAATCCCTAACCCTAAGCCATATTATACAATATTTTCCCGCTTTAGGGTTAGAATGAGTTATAAGTAGTCAGCCCAAATAACTGAAAAAAGTAGTCGGCCTCAAAAAAAAATTTCCTCGGGGGCTGCACCCCCGAACCCCTGCTCTTGGGGGCTGCCGCCCCCAAACCCCCGCTCGGGGCCCGGCCCGGCCCCGAACCCCGGCGAGGTCGGGAGGAAAAGTGTACCGTACTTTCCTGGATAGTACTTTCCTAATTAGTCACCACAAGCTAACAATCTCCCACTTGGTGACTGATCAGTATCCACACTATACAAAAAAAACCTCCCACTTGGAGACTGATCCTGTAGCAATACCGCTACCCACATGAGGCTCCCACTGGATTGAACCACCTTGGACTCAGTTGTTCCTTTATTTTGTTCAGTCTAGAAGACCAACTGAAGCTGAACATGAGTTCAACTTCTCCCTTGTTACTACCTTTGTAAACATATCTGCTGGATTATCATCAGTATGAATCTTTTCTAGCCTTAACTGTCCATCATCCAAAACTGATCGAATGAAATGGTACCGCAACTATATGTGTTTTGTCTTTGAGTGCAAAGTAGAATTCTTTGCAAGATGAATGGCACTTTGGCTATCTGTATGTAGAAAATTATCCTTTTGTGGATGTCCCAATTCTTCCATGAAGAATTGAAGCCATATCATCTCCTTGGCTGCCTCTGTAGCAGCAACATACTCTGCCTCTATAGTGGATAAAGCAACCACCTTTTGTAGTCAAGAAATCCAACTCACTGCTGTCCCACCAACAGTAAATATATAACCTATAGTACTCCGTCTGCTATCTATATCTCTTGCCAAATCTGAGTCAACATAGCCTTGTACAATAGTAGTAGAACCCCCAAAGTGTAAACACTTACTGGATGTGCCTCTCAAATATCTGAGAATCCATTTGACTGCATTCCAATGCTCAAGACCAGGGTTACTCATATAATGGCTAACGACTCCCACTGTGTGTGCAATATCTGGCCTAGTACATACCATAGCATACATTAAGCTCCCTACAACTAAAGCATAAGGTACCTTAGACATTTTAGTCTCTTCTTCTGGTGTCTTGGGACACATATCCTTAGTCAATTTCAAATGACCAGGCAAAGGTGTGCTGACAGCTTTGGCATTTTCCATAGAGAAACGTTGCAACACCTTCTCAATATAATCAGCCTGAGATAGAGACAATTTCTTATTTTTCCTATCTCTACAAATTTTCATACCAAGGATTTGTTTTGTTGCCCCCAAATCCTTCATAGCAAAACATTTTGCTAACTGTTGTTTCAACTCCTTAATGTGATCCATGTTAGACCCAGCTACAAGCATATCATCAACATATAAACATAAAATAATGTAGCTATCATCATCCAACCTCTTAAAATAAACACAATGGTCAGAATGACACCGACTATATCCATGCCCATTCATAAAAGTGTCAAATTTAATATACCATTGCCGAGGTGCTTGCTTCAAGCCATATAAACTTTTCTGCAATCTGCACACCAAATTCTCCTTACCCTTGACCTCAAATCCTTGTGGCTGAACCATATATATTTCTTCATCCAAATCACCATGAAGAAAGGCTGTTTTAACATCAAGCTGCTCTAAATGAAAATCTTCAGTAGCCACAATACTTAAAACAGTACGAATAGAAGTCATTTTAACAACTGGAGAAAATATCTCATCAAAATCAATACCATGTTTCTGTGCAAATCCTTTTACGATTAATCTGGCTTTAAATCTTTTCGTACCTCCATCCTCTTCTTTGATCCTATAAACCCATTTATTCTGTAAAGCCCTTTTACCTGTAGGTAACTTACATAAATCCCATGTCTGATTTTTCAGCAAAGAGTCCATTTCATCTGTCATTGCAGACTCCCACTGAAGCTTTGTATCCACCTGCACAGCTTCATTATAACATTCAGGTTCACCAGCATCTGTTAACAGAATAGAATACAAAGATGGAGAAAATCTTTCTGGAGGTCTACTTAGCCTTGTTGACCATCTAACACTCACTGGCGTGTGTGGTATTTGTTGTTGCTGTTGTTGCGGAGCATAAGGAACTACTGGAACATGAACTTGTGGAGTATCATCCAGTACTACATAGTCATTTTCTTTCTTCTCATGCTGCAGCAACAGATCTTTGTACAATACTTTCTCATTGAATATGACATCCCTGCTTCTTACAATTTTATGATTTTCAAAATCTCAAAGCCTATAACCAAATTCATCAATGCCATACCCAACAAATACACATTTCTTTGACTTAGCTTCCAACTTGGTTCTATTTTCAAAATCTATAAGTGCAAAAGCTTCACAACCAAAGGTTTTGAGAAAAGAATAACTCACCTTCTTACCACTCCATGCTTCCTCTGGAATACCACAGTCCAAAGGAGTAGAGGGGCCTCTATTGATTAAATAAACAACAGTGTTCACTGCCTCTGCCCACATATTTTTGGGCAGCCTAGCATGCAACCTCATACTCCTTGCACGCTCCATTATTGTCCTGTTCATGCGTTCAGCCACTCCATTTTCTTGTGGAGTCCTTGGTACAGTTTTCTGCCTACAAATACCATTAGAGGAACAATATTATTCAAATTCTGTGCTGCAATACTCACCACCATTATCAGATCTGAGACATTTTAACTTTTTACCAGTCTCATTCTCAACCAAGCATTTCCATTTCTTAAAAGTTTGAAATACATCAGATTTCTGTCTAAGGAAATAAATCCATACTTTTCTTGTTGCATCATCTATAAATGTAACATAATACAGAGAGCCACCAAGGGAAGATACCTGAGCTGGTCTCCATACATCTGTATGCACAAGCTCTAATCTCTCATTTTTCTTTTCCTTCCCACTCTTCACAAAACTAACTCTCTTTTGTTTTCCATAAACACAACTTTCATAGAAATCCATATTGACACATTTCAAACCAGGTAAAACTTTCTTTGAATGAAGTAATTTCATACCTTTTTCACTCATGTGCCCGAGTCTGTTGTGCCACAGTGCTGTGTCAGAATCTATAGCAACAGTTTGATGTTCTTCCTACTCAACTGCAACCACTGTTCCTGAACATTCATTATCTTCTGAAACAATTAAAGTAGAAGGAACAGTATGACCTGTACAAAGATATAAGGTGCCTACTTTCACACCTTTTGCTACTACTAAGGAACCTTTTGAAACCTTCCAATTTTTATCATTAAAAGTAACTGTGCAACCCTCATCACCCAGTTGCCCTGCTGAAATTAAATTCCTACTCAGCCTTGGAACATGTCTTACCTCTTGTAGTAGCCAATGATTCCCATTCTGCAACTTAATCTTAATTTTTCCCTTTCCAACAATCTGACAGGGTTCATTATCTCCCAAATAAACTAGCCCAAAATCCCCTTGGACATAATCAACAAAATAACTTCTATGGGGTGTAGCATGAAATGAAGCCCCAGAATCTAAAACCCATGAATCATCAATACTTTCTAAGGACAAGAGCAAAGCATCCTCCTCGGATTTGTTACTTACCACATTTGCCTCCTTGTTTCCATCATTTTTGTCTCCTTGATCTTTCTTCCGAGACCAACAATCTTTCTTCTTATGACCTGGTTTTCCACAGTACCAGCAATCATTTGGCCCTTTAGATTCGGACCTCTTTCCCTTTGATTTTCCTCTTGATTTCCCACGATTTCTAGAGTTGTTTCCTCTATCTCTTGTTCTGCCTCTACTTTCTGTGTTCAATACACTACCCGATGTGGATGCCCCTGAGCTTTTCCTATGAATTTCCTCACTCAATATAACACCAATAACATCATCATACTTTAGGGTATTAGAACCAGAAACAGAATTACTAATAGCCATTACCAAGCCATTCCAGCTTTCTGGCAAAGAACACAAAATCAAGAGAGCCCTAACCTCTTCATCAAAAGTAATTTTAACTGAGGTTAATTGACTTGTAACTGTATTAAACTCATTCAAATGATCAGTAACTGATCCACCTTCTACCATTTTCATATTAAATAAACGCTTCATAAGAAATACCTTGTTTGAAGCTGAAGGCTTTTCATACAACTTCGCTAGGGTTTCCATCAGATCTTTAGCTGTCTTTGCTTCAGTAATATTGAATGCCACCAATTGTGCCAGGCATAGACGAATACTCCCCAGTGCCTTCCTATCCAAAATATCCCAATCCTCCTGAGACATTGATTGCTCTTTCTTGGCTACTCCCTCTAATGGCTGCCATAGATCCTTCTGATAGAGATAATCCTCCATTTGCATCTTCCATAACTGGAAGTTCTGCCCATTAAACTTATCAACCTTCAGCCTACCCTCGTCTGCCATTTCTCCCACTTAACCGAGAGACTCTCCCACTAACTCGTGAGACCTACTTCAGAGAATAGATGAAAGAACAAATGAAATAACCTCGCTCTGATACCACTTGTCAGGATTAACAAGGCAGAAATAAAAATTATGTGCAAATATAACTAATATCAGAAAATAATAAACCACACAGAATAGAACACAAGACACACAGATTTAACGTGGTTCACCCAATCCCTAGGCTACATCCACCAACAGCGAGTCCAATATTATTATTATCCAGTGATTACAACCTGATTACAATCCATAATCCCTTACAGCCCAATTCTGTCGCAAGTACTAAAATCATACATCATGAAAAATCCCTAACCCTAAGCCATATTATACAATATTTTCTCACTTTAGGGTTAGAATGAGTTATAAGTAGTCAGCCCAAATAACTGAAAAAAGTAGTATGGGGACAATATGCACGACAACTCTTGAGTTTGATAAACTAATTAAACTTGATAAAATAAATACCACCTATATCCATAATGAAAAATAATAAGTGCACTCATTAGAGATATACTGATCAATCTATACATGACTATAGTATCTACATCATATAAATCAACACAATTATTTAATATTTTTGATAAAAGAAGTAGCAAGAGGGTGCTGGCCCATGGTACATAGAGACTAAAAGCTCATTAATAGCACTAGTCACATAGCAAGTAGTCAGCAGGAAGTCCACAGAAAATAAAGTGTTAGTCTGCCTCTATCAAATACAAACTTAACAGTTCTTTTCAAAAATAACGAACCAAAGTATCTAAACTAGAAAGTAAAAAACATATTAATAGTAGCATGCCACACAGGGCTAATCCAGCATCTAAACAACTTAACCATAAAACAAGAAAGCAAAATAAAGGACCTGGGGCCAACAGGCCCTAACCAGAACAAAAACCTCATGGCAGTAGTAGCAGCTAGGATCTCCCACCCAAGCATTTGGACAACAAGGTCATGGCCCATTTTTCCTATAGAAATAGGAAGAGGTATTTGTTATCTTCCTCAGCTTCCAATTTACCACCGACCAACTTCTCCTACACATTACACAGGGTCACTGCCAACACATGCATGAATTTGAGGGAAAACTTGCTTGTATCAGCGATGCAGGTTTTGATTTCTCTCATGTCCTGCTTGAGGTCGAGGATCTCATTATCGAGCTCAGAAAAATTCTATTTGAGGGAGCCCTTAAACCTTTCATTCCCATCCAACACCACAAAAGTGTGCTCATCATGAGGGTATTTGATTTTCTGGGTGTGGGGAGAGTGCGGGGACGGGGTATGGCTGCGAGGCATTTCATCCATCACCAACGGGGGGTTCATGGTGGGAGCACTTCTAGACCTATGCGAGCTCAAGTGTTTAGCAGAAGAGTCCTTAATCAAGCTAGTGTAGGTAGAGGTGTCATCCTCTGAATGGGACTTCTCCTTAGAATTCATTTCCTTGATTCTTCTTTTCCATTTCTCCTTGGAAATTCTATTAAACCGTTAGACAGTACCCCAAATCCACCTCCAACTCGACCTGGCTTCCTGAATTCCTCCATTTTTGGGCTTCCTCTCAATTTCAGGGGTGCTATCATCCGCCACCTTATCCTTAGCTTCCATGGATTCAGAGACATGGGATTCCTCCAATTCCTCCACCCTTTGAAAGGGGTTCCTCACACATCTCTTGTGGCCTTTATTGTCTTTTGGGACAAGGTCAGTTTTACGAATCTCTTGGATAGAATAGGAGGGAGACTGAGAGGGGTTATTAGTTCTCAAGGGAGAAACATCCTAGGTGACATCCTTAATAATGAGGGGGGGTTGGGGTGGAGAGCATATGGCTTTGTGGAATTTGTAAAGGTAGAGAAAGAGGCCCTAGTGGAGGATGGGGGTCGGCTTCTCTAAGTTTTAATTCTCCCTTATATCCAAGATATTTCTCTCCAAAGAGTGGAGGAGGTAGAACGGGATGGAAATGAGGTCCCTATTCCTGATATGGTTGAGGAATGGAAAATGATAATAATAAAACATAGTAAATTTACCCTCAAGGGTGAAGTATTTCATAACAATGTGACACACCTTGGGCCAAAAATTAGGGAGCTCCTCGTGGTTGAAACCTCCGAACTTCTTCATAGGCTTCTCCCTCGGCCTAAAGAAATGGTTAAGACTGGTAAAGTCCATCATCCTGCTGGTTTTCTTATACTTTCTTCCTTCCTTTGACAAACCCGTCACTTTAGCAATGACCTCCTCATTTATTTGGAAGTAAATACCCCCAACTAACACCTTCCTATTGTTCCAGGAGGAAACAAATTGCTTGGATATTTTCTCATTGTGGCCTCCCTTCATTCTCTCCATGAAACCCCATATGCCACTATCTTTGTAGTAGTGGGTCACCAAAGGGTCAGAGGTGAATTCCTCATCAATTTTATCCAGCTCAATGTGTAAGGTTTTGCCACCCATATCGACCATCTTCATATCAAGTGCATGATTCTTCTGAGAATTGCAGGGCCGAGCTTCGAAAACTAGAGCATAAAATAGGTCTTTTTGAGATAATCATTTTATGAGGAAATTATACATAAAAGGAATGCCTTGGGTGGTATTTGGGTAGTTGAGATCCGTATGACAAAATCTAGTAGATCTCCAGGTGTAATAATTAGAAATTATGCCATATTTGCCCTTAGTGTCCTTGGTAATCAAAATTACCTGCTGATGCAGACATCTATCCTTCCACACCTACTCGTGCAAAAGGAAATTATGAACCTTTATGAGGTTTTGCACATACATAGTCATAATCATAGTAATCATCAAGTTAAGTCGACACGTAATCAAAGTGGGGCCATTAGTGAAACTGGCGACAACTTGGCACATTTAAAACATTGTTGATGTTGCATTTTTCCTGCCCAATCAATTGCTAGGTCTCCTTTGGTAGCTTACTGACCTCCTCCCATTTATCCAATTTGGCTTGTTTAAGCCCAATGGCTGCCATAGAATCTGCCACCGCATTACCTTCCCTATAGGTATGGGAAATAGTCATGCTTTGGAGGTTGTTGAGAAGCTCCGAGACTTCCATAATTATGGTGTTCACCCACCACCCCACGTTCAACCTCCTTTTGATAGCCTCCACAATCACTTTGGAGTCCCCCTCAATCATCAATAGTCTGATATTCATGGAGATGGAAAATTTGATGCCCCATAGGAGAGTCATGCCTTTAGCTTGATTAACAGTACTATTTTTGAGTAGCCCAGCATAAGAAAAAAGGAAAGTACCATTGTGGTCTCTTAGCACACCACCCCCACCCTGGGTAAGATTATTCACTGCCCCATCAAAGTTCAATTTGATCTAGCCAATGGGTGGGGCAACCCATCTAGTAGCATTCTGAGCCATCAACTTGGAGTTATCAAGCCTAGTGAAGCTAGTCAACAAGTTCCAATTATTAGCCATTTTGATTTCCCAAGAAGAGGGGGGTGCTGAGGGGAGTTTCCACTTCTCCAAGCCAACATTCTCACATAGGAGCTTGGTGTCAAGATAGAGATAGGCCTCAGACGTGGAATTAGTCTCCCTGAAGATCATGTTGTTCCTTTCTTTCTAGATAGTCCAATAGATGTGCGGGGGTAGGAGCCGCCAAAGGAGCTAGAGGAGAGGGTGATTGGAGGGGGATCGCTAGCCAGTGAACTAGTGGACATCATCACCCAAGACCCAAGGGACCCCCAATTTTCTAATAAATTATTGTCAAATGCTAGCAGTGTAATCATAGTGTATGAATAGGTGGTTCACCGTATCCTCCTTTTTGTAGAGGACACATCTGCTGGCTAGGGAGAATCCTCTTCTTATGAGGTTGTCATGAGTTAATAATTTACCATGCATAATCATCTACCAGAAGAAATTGATCTTTTGAGTAAGGTGTGGAATCCAAACCTTCATCCAATCTCCTAGATTATTCTCTACCTTCATAAGAAGGTTATAAGCGGTCTTGACTGAGAATGTACCCACTTGGGTGGGGGCCCAAATGATGGAGTCTTGGCCAGTAATGCCAGGAGTTATGACATTCCCTAGGATTTCCATAATCTCATTAGCCAAGTGTTCTAATTCCAGTCGATCCCTAATTAGAAGAGCTGAGTTATATCTTTCCATCTCCCTTCAAATATGTAGTTGGATGTTCTGTTACCAAAGATAGGCCTGAGGTAGTTCATGAGGGGGCTGAACCTACTGCCTAGGGTAGAGCAATTCTAAATCCAAGAGTCATTCTAGAATTGGATGGATCTCCCATCCCCAAGTTTCCAAAAAATTCCCTGGGATAGCATGGTTTTGCACTTGCAGATGTTTACCCAGAGTTTGGAGCCATTGGGAAGGTCATTATCCCGGTACATCATCCCATAAGGGTCCCCTTGAAGGTACTTAGCTTCCATAATCTTGCACCAATCCACTTTCCTTTCAATGAGCTTCCAACCCACTTTTGTGGTGAGGGCCCTACTTAGTAAGCCAATTTGCCTAAGGCCCAGACCGCCCAGACGTTTAGGAAGACAAATTGTTTCCCAATTGACTAGGGACATCCTCTTTTTCTCTTCTGATCCTACCCACAGAAAAGTTCTTTGTATCTTTTCCAGCTTGTTCACCATGTTTCTTTTGATCTTAAAGAGGGACAGAAAGTAGACCAGAATACCCTAGAGAGTAGAAGCCCCCATTTGAAGTTTACCAGTGTTGCTCAAAATCTTCCCTTTCCATCCAGAAAGCTTTTTCTAAGTTCTTTCCAGGATGGAATTCCAGAATTCTTGGGAGACCTCTTTGACAGTGAGTGGGAGACCCAAGTAGGTAGAGGGGAGCGAAGCCGACTGACAACCCAATATTTGGAGCACTTTGGTTTGGGTCTCATTGGGGGTGTTGAAGAAGAAAAGTTTTCTTTTATGATAGTTAATGCATTGTCTAGAAGCCATGGCATAATTATCCAATAGGTGCATCCATTGCCTAGCTTCAATCACTGATGATTACCCAAAGAGGAAAGTATCATCCACAAATTGCTCCAGAACAGCTTGCTGTAGAGTGGAAGCAAGTTTGATTCCTTTTATTCTTCCCGTGGAAGAGAGCATAGTCAGATTCCTGCTGAGGACCTCAGCCACCATAATAAATAAATAGGGGGAGAGAGGGTCACCCTGCCTAGGCCCTTTTTTAGGTTGAAAGAAACTGCCCGGGGAGCCATTGACTATAACAGAGAAGAAAACAATTTGCATACATTCTTGAGTAATGTGAATAACCTTCTCATTAAAACCCATCCTACTAAGGATTTTTGGGAGGAATGACCAATTAACCTTATCATAAGCCTTAGATATATCAAGTTTGAAGGCCATACATGGTGCTTTGCTCCTATCCATAGAGTGGATGATTTCATGAGTGGAAATGGTCCTGTCCAAGATTTGCCTTCTTAGAACAAAGCCTTTCTGAGTGGGACTGATCAGTTTGTCTAGTAGGGGCTTCATTCTATTGACTAGGATCTTAGTGAGGATCTTATAGAATGTGTTACAAAGATTGATAGGCCTGAAGTCCAGCATAGATGTAGGGTTGTCATTCTTAGGTACAAACATAATATAGGTCTTGTTATGTTGCTTTAGTAGTCACCCCATTTTGAAGAAGTCTTTGGTAGTACACGTAACTTCTAAACCAACAATATCCCAGTACTCTTGAAAGAAAGTCGGGGGGAAACCATTAGGTCCTGGAGCTTTATAGGCACCCATAGAAAAGACAATAACTTTGACCTCCTTGTCGGAAACACGTTCAGTGAGACAAACATTATCACTATGAGTAATAGCATATTGGATGTGTTCTAGGAGTTGATTTTGCACATTGGCTGGGAAGATATGTCCAACATTCGAGTACAATCCCTTAAAGTAGTTGGCCGCAACGCGGTTGATTTTTCCCTTCTTAGTAACTTCATTCCCTCTCTCATCCCTAATTGTGTTAATGGTGTTTCTTCTTTTGTGATTGTTAGCAGACCTATGGAAGAAGGCCATATTTCTATCTCCTTAAGTAATCCATTGGATTCTGGATTAATACTTCGAGTAGATTTCCTCTCTTCTTAGAGCTTCCTACCACTTGTGCTTAGTCTTCTCTTCTTCCATTTATAGCTGGGGTTGGATATTCCCAGCGGTCAGCTAGGCTTGGAGGGATTCTAAGGTCCCTATAATCTCCTTCTTCTCCTTATAGAAGTCACCAATGTTATGTTTACTCCAGCCCTTAACCTCTCTTCTGATGATCCTAAACATGGCAGTGCCTTTGATAGGAGTGGCCCACTAGGATTTCACTTGGTCACTAAAAGAGGGGTGGGAGCACCACATAATCTCAAATCTGAAAGGGGTCAGACCAATCCTAGGGGAGTCCAGCCAGCAAAGGAGGAGGGTGTTATGATCCAAAGTAGTTTTGGGGAGGGAGGACAAAGTGGAGGTCAAGCATAGGTCCCAAGAAGAGGTGGCTAGGACCCGATCTAGACACACTTGGATGAGGTGTGAGCCTTTCCTATTGTTGGACCAAGTGAAGGGATTTCCTTTTAGATCAATGTCTAAGAGGCCAATGCAGGAGATAAACTCCACCAAGTCCCCCATACTATCAGAGTAGTCCATTAAACCTTCACACTTTTTTGAGGGGTAAAGAGGGGTGTTAAATTCACCAACCACCATATAATTAGCTAAAGTGTCTTGGTCCATACAACATATAATATCTTTCCAGAGGGACAACCTACCAGTTTGGGTATTAAGGGTGTATATATTAAACAAGTGCCACACCAGTTGTTTTTTCCTGAAGGTAACATCAAGAAAGTTCAGGGAGAAGGCAAGTGGTTCACTAAAAACAATGTTGGGGTTATAAAGAGTAGCAATGCCCCCGAAAGAACCTGAGGCTTTAGAGTAGAGAAATTCAACACCTGACCAGAGATTGCTAGTCGGGGAGGCAAAATTATTGAAAGACATCTTAACTTCTTGAATAAGCAGAATATCTAGCTTATGCGAAAGAATGTAATGTTTAACATCACTTTTCTTGAGGGGGTTGTTAAGACCTCTAACATTCCAAGAAAGACAAATCATTTCTTATTTTTAAAACTTGTTTCTAGGGTTTGCTACCTACCTACCACAACATCCCTTGTAGTCCCTCTCAATCTCCTCACACGTTCTGATGGCCTCCCTCTGGGTGTTTCCAGTCCCACATCAGCCTTCTTGGGCTTGAGTTTCTTTTTTGTGTTTTCCATCCACCATCCTCATCCTCCTCACAATGATCTACACCCAGGGAACTGGGTGGGGAAGGGTAGTTCTTTTCCTCCGGCTACAAAGGAAGTTATGTATCAGTCTTTGGGGATTTTAGCTTGAGTGAGACCACAATGGAAGACTACTCTGACTCAGCATGTCTAATCACACTTATCTCTGGGGTAGTCCCTAGGGGGTTCTCCACTGTCACCACTACTGGAGAGGATTTAGGAACCTCAGGTTTAGGGGCCACCACTTCATTCTCTAAAGGAGAGGCTATCTCACCCTCTTCTAGCTCTAGGTTTTCCCACACTTCAGCCACCAGGGGGGTTGGTATTCTCCTTCTGTTCACCTGCTACGAAGGGTAACTCCTCAGAGGTACCCATATCCTTATTTTTATTTTTTGCTCCATGTAGGGAGGATTTGCATGCTTCACTAGTATGGCCCCTAGCATCACATTTCTAGCAGAAGAGAGTGGCATTCTCATATACTAGAGCTTGGGTCCATCTACCCAGTTTGGATTTCAAAATAACAAAGTTGGAGAGGGTTTTGTTCAGGGTAACATTAACACAAAATATTGCAAATACCAACTTGGACTTAGAGCGGGTTACTTGATCCATTGTGATAAAAGTGCCAAAGGAGTCACCAATCCATCTTAACACTTGTTCATCCCAGTATTCAAGTGGAAGAACAGGGAGACACACCCAAACTGGTGCCATCCTACTCAGCTCAATCACCAAATTGAACCCAGGTTTCCATTTCTCCAGGGCAAGGAAGTGCTTGCCATAGACCCACGAACTTGACAAAACAAAGGCCAGATCCTCCAAACTATTGAACTTAAAGAGGAAAAGCTCACCAGGCATAGTAGAGACAAGGACAAACCCCTTAATCTTCCACTGAGTAGCCACTCATTTTTTGACCAGTTCAATGGTAGGTCAGAAGTTGAAGAACTAACCCACCAGCACCAACTGAAAATCTACCATAGTCCTATTCACCATAGAATCAGGGAGCAAGAGTTCGACGCCTTCCTTAGTCTAGATGAAATCCACCAGGAGAGCTTCTAGAGTATTCTCGGCCTCACCAACTAGTGCACCTTTCCAACTAGACTTTGGCAGGGATGAAGGGGCAGTGGTAGAAGAGGACACCCTTTGGGATCCTTCCGGTTACTCTTTCATTTCCTGTCCCGTGATAGAGGTAATAGTCTTGAGACCATCATAGGGTCTAGTATGGGGACCTGCTAGGGGGGAAGATTCTCCCCTAGGGGAGGCGGGCATGGGAACCGAGGGTATGTGCAAGATTATGAGGGGCCAAAAAGTGGTGATGTGAAAAATATTCACTTTCCACTTGTCTAAAAGCACATGAAAATATTTGTTGACTTTTTAGTAGGCCTGGGTGTCAGTACACCTGGACAAACCTACCACCAAAGCACAGGCCTAATCAGGTACCTGATACCTGTGGCATAAATTTGAAACCTATGAGCCCTTTTCCTCATTTCTTTTCATGTTTTTTCTTGGGAAAACAGCTTGAAATATCATATATATGATATATTTTTGGGTATCTGATTTTGGCAACAACAAATTTGACTCCCCAGCGTATTCAGTAAGTAAATTTTTTGTATATTTTGATTATTTTATTTTATTTTCATGTCAAATGTCATTTTTTTTGTTGAAATAGGGTTTTGTATTTAGATTTGTAATAATATGTGAAATTAGATTGAAATTTAGATTTTTTTAAAATTAATCAGGCATGGCAGAAAACAATGAAGAAAATAACCCTCCCGCACCAAATAACGATCCCAAAAACAATCCCCTATGTCAAAACCCTCGATCTTTAGAAGATTTGATACAAGATAATTTGAACACAATATGAGGTTTCCCAAACACATATCAAAATATACCTACATTAGGTCCCATGCTTACCACACTAAATACAATTATTGAAAATATTGACACACTCACGCAACAACATAATGCTACTCTTCATTGGTGTGATGATATGCATGCCCAATTTGATGATGGACTTGACCATGATGGGATTGCGACCCTTAATATAAGGAAGATATAGCTGCCTTTTTTGTCAATCCTAAAATAGGAATACAAGTTGACCCCAAAAAGCCCAAATTATCAATAAAATGGTGCACAAATGAAGCAATGTGCACACACTTTTGGGATTGGTGGTGGATGGTTTTTGATAAACCACCCCATAGCAATTTGGAGGTCCCATTTTATTTCATAAAAAAATTGTATGCTGATTTTGTGCTTGGTCACCATGTTGATTATTGGAGTATGAGACCCAACATGGGCATAGGTAGAGGAGCTCCTCAGACTAGGCCATTTGCCCAATGCAAAAAGGCCACTACCTTTGTACCCCCCACTGATGTCACACCCCCTCCTCAAGTGCAGCATCCCGATATCATTGTAGAGGCTGCCTCATAGACTATTAGGGCCATTCATTTGCTGAGTGATCAGTTGATCACACAGACTAGGTCAGTGTTGCCTCCTGGTGTGGTTGATGCTGGTGCATCAACATCTCATTAGAGTTCACATGTATGCGAGCCCCATATTTTCATTATATGCAAGAATATGTGCCTTAGACTTCTTATTGATGCTGATACATATCAATATGTTATTGATGAGGAGGATATAGGAGACATAGCTAAAGAGGCTACAACACCTCATGGAGCATCTACATCTCATGAGAGTGCTCATGAGGTGTACGTAGAGCCATGGACTCCTATTGATATGGTAAGAGTAAACATTATAAATAAATTTGTCACATGACTTATTTAATTTATTCATTTAGATTAGTTTTAATGATTACATGCACTTATGTATATATATTTTTTCCATTTATGTCAAGAGGAGTTGAGATAGGTGGATGAGTCCATAGCTTTGGCCATTTCATTTGGCCTTGATGTCTATACGGTATATTATAAATTATGTACTCATTAGTTTTTTTTATATCATTTGGTGTACATGCTTAAATCTCTATCAATTAGAGCAATAAAATTCATACATTTACTAATATATTGTCATCTTATTGTACTCTTGCAGACTACAATCGATGTCAGTGGGGGGCACGAGGGGGTTCCTTCATTAGGTGTCAACAAAGGAAAGGTAATTAATTATGCATGCATATGTATGCCACTTGTGTGTACATAATAAATGTTTTACTTGAATTTATTGTATAGGGTTTGGCTATCGATGATGTTCCGACATATGTTCGGGAGCCTAGGCTGACAGGCATCTCAATTCAGAGTGATAGTCTGATTGTACATAGACTTTTACATATTTTTATTTGTATTTTGTAACCAAGGTTGTTATGATGAAATAAATATATATATAATTGACAATCTTTTTACTCTCATAGGTTACTCCTAGTGTGAGGGAGGGCCCACGAGAATCTTTCGTATCTTTGTTGACCCAGCCCACTATTCAAGAGGAGGGATCATGAAATGTAAGTTTTAATTTTAGTTCAAATCATGTCCTATTTTGTAGATTTATAACTCTATGTTGCACCACTCTACTAATCTCATTATTGAAAATATATATTTATAGGTCAGAGTTGGTATTGTTGGCATGGTCCCTTCACTACCAAGGACTTATGCTAGGACACCTGATTGTGGTAGGTGACTGAGAGGCCAGGTACAGATATTTGTATTCAATTATAAGTTTAATTAAATTAGTGTTTGAATTATGAATTATATATATATATATATATATATATATATATATATATATATATATATATATATATATATATATATATATATATATATATATATATATATATATATATATATATATATATATATATATATACACATGTACAAATCATATAACATAAGCAATCTAACTTGGGTTTGAACTCATTTTTGTTGCAAGATCAATTAGAGCCTAACACTTCTTCAAAGAGGCTACATTTTGATAATCCCCCTACGACATAGGATGTAGTTTTAGTTTTGTGGTCATTTAGAGATGCCACTTGGCACATTTTGAGATGGCATATATGCCACATTTTACATATTTAAATATTGATTTTGTAGACATTTTGAAATGGGATGTGCCATATTTGTATATGGAGATACTTTTGATACATTTGATACTTTGTATATATAGAACATGTTCATTTTTATGTTATATTTGCGTCATCTTTTGTATATGTATTTATTATTCATGTTAATGGAATTGAATGGTGAAGTTTAATCTTGACTATGATTATCATTATGATTTAAATTATATCTTGTTGAAGTTACATTTGTTTTTCTTTACTCTGGAATACCTTGTTCATGGAGCTTATTATGTTTGAGGTTTAACTTCTATAGATTTTCTATGTTCTTATGTTTCATATCATTATATATAATCACTTGAGCCACTTAGTACTACATTGTTTCAATACTATGTATATACTCACTATGTATATAACTCATCATATTGGGGTTTACTAAATGCACAGAGAAATGTAGCACTTGTGCTCTTAGGTCACTTGGGTCGAGCGTGGTCATGAGCGTTCTAGTAACTCCGTGGGTGGAATGGGGTTTTCATTGGCATTTACCCAGCCAACTGGAGCCTATGGAGAAGACAGTTTGAAAGATACACTGCTAAGCCGCTTTCAACTGACCCTCACTGCAAGTTTTGGCAATGATTGAGATCGTCTTGCAAAATGAAAATGAAGTCGAATTGCCCAAAACTGAGAGAGGTTATTGTAGACCTCAGAAACATGATCTTGTAGCATCTAATAGCTTGTCAATACCTCTTATGAGGTTTGAGATATGAGCCTCAGAAGATTGCTACCCAATCATGCTTAGTGCACCTTGGGGTGACTTGGGTCGAGCATGGTTGCGAGCATTCCAGTGACTCCATGGATAGAATGGGGTTGTCATCAGTGTTTACCCAGCCAACCAAAGCCTATGGAGAAGATGGTTTGATGTAATGTCAGACAGTTTGAAAGATATGTTGTTGAGCCACTTTCAACTGGCCCTCACTGCAAGTTTTGGCATCGACTAAGATCATCTTGCCAAATGCAAACGAAGTCAAATCACCCAAAACTGAGAGAGGTTATTGTAGACCTTAGAAACAAAATCTCATAGCATCTAATGGCTTGTTGATACCTCTTATGAGGTCTAAGATATGAGCCCTGAAAGATCACTGCCCAATCATGCTTATTGCACCTTGGGGTCACTTGGGTTGAGTGTGGTCACGAGCGTTCCGGTGACTCCGTGGGAAAAAAGGAGTTGTCATTTGCATTTAACCAACCAACCAAAGCTGATGGAGTAGAAAATTCAATGCAATGTTGGATGGTTTGAAAGATACACTGCTGAGACGCTTTCAACTGACTCTCATTGCAAGTTTTGGCATCGACTGAGATCATCTTGCCAAATGAAAACAAAGTCGAATCACCCAAAATCAAGAAAGGTTATTGTAGACCTCAAAAACATGATCTTGTAGCATCTAATGGCTTGTTAATACCTCTTACAAGGTCTGAGATACGAGCCCCGGAAGACCATTGCCCAATCATGCTTAGTGCACCTTGGGGTCACTTGGGTCGAGCATGGTCGCGAGCGTTCCAGTGACTCTGTGGGTGGAATGGGGTTGTCACTATTATTTACCCAACCAACCAGAGATGATGGACCAGATGGTTTGATGCAGTGTCAGACGGTTTGAAAGATATGTTGCTGAGCCGCTTTCAACTGACCCTCATTGCAAGTTTTAGCATCGACTGAGACCATCTTGCCAAATGCAAACAAAATCGAATCACCCAAAACTGAGAGAGGATATTGTAGACCTCGAAAACAAAATCTCAGAGCACCTAATGAATTATCGATACCTCTCATGAGGTTTGAGATACAAGCCCCGAAAGATCATTTCCCAATTGTGCTTAGTGCACCGTGGGGTCACTTGGGTCGAATGTGGTCACGAGTGTTCCAGTGACTCCATGGGTGGAACAAGGTTGTCACTGGTGTTTACCTAGCCAACTAGAGCTGATGGAGCTGACGGTTTGATGCAATGTCAGACAGTTTGAAAGATACACTGCTGAGTCGCTTTCAACTGACCCTCACTGCAAGTTTTGGCATCGACTAAGATCATCTTGCCAAATGCAAACGAAGTCGAATCACCAAAAAATGAGAGTGGTTATTGTAGACCTTAGAAACAAAATCCCATAGCACTTGATAGCTTGTTGATACCTCTCACGAGGTCCGAGAAATGAGCCTTGAAAGATCACTACCCAATCATGCTTAGTGCACCTTGGGGTCACTTGGGTCGAGCGTGGTCATGAGCATTCCGGTGACTCCGTGGGTGGAATGGGGTTGTCACTAGCATTTAACTAGCCAAGTGGAGCTGATGGACTAGATGGTTTGATGCAATGTCAGATGGTTTGAAAGATACACTCCTGAGCCACTTTCAACTGACCCTCACTGCAAATTTTGGCATCGACTGAGATCGTCTTGCCAAATGCAAACGAAGTCGAATCACCCAAAACCAAGAGAGGTTATTGGGGTAAAAGTACAAAGCTATGTCACACTTTTATAAAGGAAAAGGTCAACAACACACAAATTTTTTAACTTTAACGACATAAAAATGGCATTTATGTTTAAAATTTGGAGATGATATAAACTAATGAAATGTGTAAAAGTGGATGAAGTTTATGCCTATAATTTTTTTAATTTTTTTTGAACAAGAATTCACATAGTTTTTAAAATTTTTAAGTCCATTTTTTACTTCCTGAAAAATGAGGGTCTTGTTCGCACCAAAAAAGTATATGCAAATAATCTTTTTTTCCTTTGATTTCAAAATATGTCATAGACAAAATGTATAGCTAGTGCAGAAAAGAAAAGAAATTAGTTTTCAATGTATATTTTCTCTGTTATAACTACTCAAAGTCGAACATACCTGAAATCGACAGTTTTCATCTCACGCCAAATTTCCCCTATCAAATCTACACCATTCAGAAAATAAATGACATGCTCTTGAAGATAACTCTCTCGTCTAGTGTTAAATATAAATTTTCAATTTTTTTGATAAGATTTACTATTTTTTTCTATTTTTGATGCATCTTGTTCTCGAATGTTAAAATGCCTACTTGTAGTATTTTGAAATTATAATATATTAGATCTAATTAAAATACTATAAAAAATATATGATGATAATCTTGACTCTATGCTCTAAAAAAAGGTATTTTTATATTTATAAAAAAATATCATTAAAAAGAGTAAGAGTTATTGAAACATCACTTTTCTGAAATAATTTTATTTCTTTTGTAATTATTATAAAACATGCATTTAATAGACATTTCCAATAGGAAAAGGTGAAGAACTTATCTAACTTAGCTAGAATGAATCTAGCTAGACCATATGTTTGACAAAAAATAATTTTAGTTAGAAATACTCAAATTTAGCTGTGCTGATAAGTTGTCTTGAAGCGTGACACAACTTTTTGCTTTTACCCATTGTAGACCTCAGAAACACAATCCTGTAGCACCTGACGACTTGTTGATACCTCTCACGAGGTCCGAGATACAAGCCCTAGAAGATAACTGACCAATCGTGCTTAGTGCACCTTGGGGCCACTTGGGTCGAGCATGGTCGTGAGCGTTCCGGTGACTTTGTGGGCAGAACAAAGTTGTCACTGGCATTTAACCAGCCAACCAAAGCTGATGGAGTAGACAGTTTGATGCAATGTTGGACGGTTTGAAAGATACGCTGCTGAGCCGCTTTCAACTAACCCTCACTGCAAGTTTTGGCATCGACTGAGATCATCTTGCCAAATGAAAACAAAGTCAAATCACCCAAAATCGAGAGAGGTTATTGTAGACATCAGAAACAAGATCCCATAGCACCTAACAAATTTTTGATACCTCTCACGAGGTCTGAGATACGAGCCCCGGAAGATCGCTGCCCAATCGTGCTTAGTGCATCATGGGGTCACTTGGGTTGAGCGTGGTCGCGAGTGTTCCGATGACTTTGTGGGTGGAACGGGGTTGTCACTGGCATTTACCCGGCCAACCGGAGCCAATGGAGTAGACAGTTCAATGCAATGTCAGACGGTTTGAAAGATACGTTGCTGAGCCACTTTCAACTGACCATCACTTCAAGTTTTGGCATTGACTAAGATCATCTTGCCAAATGCAAACAAAGTCGAATCACCCAAAACCATGAGAGGCTATTGTAGACCTCACAAGCAATTTTATTTTATAGATTGAGTAAGTAGTCCTTGGGAACATGTCCTTGTCTGCAGTGGAAACAATTATGTTTTCATTCTGAAACAAGAGAAGAACCAAATGGGAAAGCATGCACGCTTCTTTTCTTGACCCAGTTCCGTTGCAATGACTGTTAGTGGTATGTTTGAAATTTGAACTATGAAACTGATCATGATTAAGCTTGTGAAATTTGAACTTTGAATCTTATTATGTTTGAGGTTTAACTTCTATAGATTGTTTGAAATGATAAAAAATAATATCCTTAAAGCATTAGAAACAACAATCAAACATGTAAGAATTCAAACCATGCAAATGACATAAGTAAATGACATGTAAGATCCCTTCTTGGCACTATTGGCCACCCATACATGATTTTGGTCATAAGTCCTTATCAAGACTTCTAGGACATTTAACTTTTAAATCAAATTGATTGTTATAAATTGCCATTATAGGCTTCAAAAGATCTCAATTAACCATTAAGGATCCTTTTGTCCTTCTATCTCTGATTGGATCCATGGTGACCGTAGGCGTCTTCATAGGTGCTCCTACACAAGTTACAATCCACATACAAAACCAAGTTTATTGACTCAAAATACAATCTAAGAAGGGTGAAATTAATGTATTGAAATTAAGCTTAATGAACTTAGAAAACAATGCACAAAGTTAACTTATTACCTAGTCAAGTGTTCTTGAAGGGTCATCTCTTTGCTTTAGGGTCTCCAATACTACTTCATGATCAACAGTACTAATAGTCCAAAGTTATTTTGTCTTTGGTCTTCCTTGAAGCTTTGACAACTTGACATTTGTTGCTATAACAAGGTTTGAATACATGAGAATAGTTTTGTGCTTCTCATAGTCTTCAAATGGGGGAATTCCATTCTTTCTAATCATGTATGTTCGCAGCCATGTTCCTGCAACAACAACTGAACCAATAGGATATGTGACCCCTTCACCATCTATCATCAGTTTTACAAGCTTCTATTTACCTCGTACACAATTTGCTAACCAATAATCTGACCTCTCATCATTCCCCTATGGTGCAACCAATAAAAAAACATCTCCTAGCTTCAGAAGATCTAAAAGATGGTCATACTCAATTGAAGTGTCCATGTCATCATTTCTTATAGAGAGTGTCAAAGATAAAGGAGTTAGATACTGTGGAACCCATGTATCCACCCACTCACTTGACTCACAATGATCCCAATCATACTGAAAACACATGGGGAAAAAACAAGCCAACTCTCATGTCCAAATGGTCCATGTACTACTATTGGAGCTTCGGAATGAATGCATTTTTGAAGAGTCTTTCATTGTTTGACAATCCAATCTATCTCCTATAGATCCCTCCTCAACCAACCAAAAGAATCTATGCACTGTAGAATCAAGAGTCCCCCCTTGTGATAATGCTAAATTACACCAATCAATAATAGAATGAGCATCAAGAAGTACAACACCTGAAATCCTCAGTTGCTCCTTAACTAGAGCTCTCTTCACACATGCACCTGCTCTGTCATGCTCCCCTTTCCGATGCCTTGACTCAAAAAAACTCCAAATATGAGGTACACCTCTCTCCACATGCATTCTACACAACCAATAAATTTTTTTGGCATTCTTAAATAGACCGGTGCAATTATTCGACCAAATGAGATGCCTATCCATAGCAATACCATTTTCCTACAAGAAGTCAAAATAGTTCTGGAAACAATGTTGAACAAACTCATGAGAGTGAGACCAGTCTTCGCTCATATAAAAATGGTACTCTCTGATTATCTTTTGCTCATCTTTTATGCTATCAGGGGAATGTCTATATGTGATGTGTACAAAAATAGCAACCTAAATGGAATTGTAATATTGAGCTTGAGTCTCATTTTGGGGCTGCAATGTATAGTTCTCCACAAAGTCTACAATGGATATAATAGTTGCAATGGGGAAAGTATCCTTACATGTTTTGAATTGTTGATCCAACCATTGAGACCTGTGACTATGCCTTGCATACTTGTAAAAAAGATTTGTCTTGAAATTTGAGATAAAATCAGCAACATTGTAATCTTTCGCAACTAACTCACATCTAGAGACTTCACCTCCACTCTTCAATGTATATTTCACTGTTTCATATACCTTTTTTTGGACAAGTGTCTTTCCAAAATTGTGTTCCAAACCCTCATGAAAACATGTTCTAAACTTGGACAAGCCACCACATTCTGAGAACTTGGCATTTAAGAAATCTTTTTTATAAAATAAACAACCATCATCTCTATGACATAAAAATTGATCTAGCAAGTCTCTTGATGATTTGGGAAGACCACTTGCACCACAATCCTCTAGCATTTCATTAGTATGAAAATTAGAATGAATGGACCGTAATAATTCATGATGCATTGAAAACTCAACATGATATTTGCAACAACATGTATTCCGAATCTTAAGGGGTACACAATAAAATGGCTTCACGGATTCAAAAGACCTTTGTGGTATTTTCAATGTTGGATGTGTCTCACAAAAAATTTTATACAACATTGTTTGACTTACCTCCACATAATGTTTAGGATGTGGAGTGTGGTCTCCATTGCCAACTCTCAACTTCAAGACATCCTTCACATTTGGTGACACTCTTGAGTTAGCATCCCAAAATTGTTGAATTTCATCCTTGACAACATCTGTTAGCTTCTTATCAAAACATGAAAGTCTCCCACCATAAGCCCATGTTTCAATTTGAAGAGGATCATCAAGTCTTTCTCTTCTTGAAAGTGCTCTACCCAAAGTTTTACGGTCTATATTGAAGTCAACACAAGTTTGTCTCATCAAACAAGCCTTTCTCAACTGATGACTTACCAAGGAGGTTGTAATAACCCTCTGAGAAACTCTCTTGTTTTTTTCTCTACTAGTCTTCCCAATGCTATTGAGAGCATTGAAAACATTCTTCACAACAATGGCATTTCTATCCATTTTCTTGTTCACACGAATCTTCAATTACACAAGCACAGGTCTCATCTTTTGCATCTTTAACAACTGCACAAAAATTTGACATTGCTCAACAATTGTCTTGTTTCCAAAAAATTGATCATAAAGTCTTGAAGCCCACAACCTAACGGTTCTATGTGACATCTTTCCTTCCCAATAATTCATAATGTTCTCCTCAATTTCAATTAACCATTTAGGTGTTCTTGAAAGCCCCGAATTTGAAGATTGATTATATTTATTGCAAGGGACTTCATTTCGCATATAATTTGGAGATGTGTAATGTTCATGTGGTTCTTGTGCAACATTTTCATTCCCCAAGTCTACATTTTCAATCTCCATCTATACATTTTCATCTTCATTCCATTCATTGTTATTCCCCAAATCTACGTTTCCATTCCCCAAGTCTACATTTTCATTCTCCATCTCTACATTTTCATCTTCACTCCATACATTGTTATTTAGAAAATTAATTTCCATGTTATTTTCAAATTCAACATCCTGTTCACTTACAACTACATTTATGGGGTCACCTTGATTAATGTTTAACATACCTTCTCTCCTTCTTCGGTGATTTTCCCTATATGCTTGAATTTCTTCATTCGTCACCTTCCTCTTCCGTTTAGCCTTTCGACAACTACTACTTCCCATGGTCAGACCACAAGTTGACAAAACAAAAAAATGGAACCCAAATCATGTTGTTTTTTCCTGCAACCCGTGAAAAAGTCTGAAATCCCGTGCTTGTCTAGTTTGTGGGGACAAGGAATATTTTGATCAAATATGACTAGTGACAAATTGGGTACCCAATATTTCCAGGCACGTGCAAAAAGGGTGGGAGAAAATGAAAAAATTGAACTTTTACATATAAAATGGGGTATATAATATATAAAATGTATATTATATATATACTAGAATGTATTATATACTAATGTATCTATATATATATATGTGTGTATATATATATAAGAGACATATGATATATATATAATGTATATTATATATATACTAATGTATATAATATATATAATATATTATATATATACTAATACATATTATATATACTAATGTATATAATATATATATAATGTATTTGATAAGGCGTACTAGGACCCCTTGTAATTTAGGAGGTCTGACTATACTAAATAATGTCTCAAAAGGGGTCACAGGGATTTCGTAGGGGTCTTAACATGCAATAAGGCGTATTAGGACCCCTAGGAATTCCCCATGACCCATTTTGACACATTTGAATGCTCAAGTGTGTCCGAAGGGGTCATAGGACCCCTTAGGACACTCTTGAGCATTCCAATGTGTCCATAGGGGTCACAGGGACATCCTAGGGGTCCTAACACATGATAAGGCCTATTGGGACCCCTTGGAAGTCCCCATGATCCCTTTTGACACATTTGAATGCTCAAGTGTGTCTAAAGGCATCGTAGGACACATTAGGACACACTTGAGCATTCTAATGTGTCAAAAGGGGTCACGAGGAATTCTTAGGGGTCCTAACATGTGATAAGGCCTATTCGGACCCCTAGGAAGTCCGCATGACCCCTTTTGAAACATTTGAATGCTCAAGTGAGTCTAAAGGGGCCGTAGGACCCCTTAGGACACACTTGAGTGTTCCAATGTGTCAAAAGAGGTCACGGGGCCTTCCTCGGGGTCCTAACTCATGATAAGGCCTACTAGGACCTTGCGGAAGTCCCCATGACCACTTTTGACACATTTGAATGGTCAAGTGTGTTTGAAGGGGTCGTAGGACCCCTTATGACACACTTGAGTGTTCCAATGTGTCAAAAGGGGTCACAGGGACTTCCTAGGGGTCCTAATGTGTGATCAGGCCTATTAGGACCCCTAGGAAGTCCCCATGACCCCTTTTGACACATTTGAATGCTCAAGTGTGTTCGAAGGGGCTGTACGACCCCTTATGACACATGCAAGCATTCCAATGTGTCAAAAGGGGTCACGTGGACTTCCTAGGGGTCCTAGTGCATGATAAGGCCTATTAGGACCCCTAGAAAGTCCCCACGACCCTTTTTGACACATTAGAATGCTCAAATGTGTCCAAAGGCATCGTAGGACCCCTTCAGACACACTTTAGCATTCCAATGTGTGAAAAGGGGTCATGAGGACTTTCTAGGGGTCCTAACATGTGATAAGGCCTATTAGGACCCCTATGAATTCCCCATGACCCCTTTTAACACATTGGAATGCTCAAGTGTGTCTGAAGCTATCGTAAGACCCCTTAGGACACACTTGAGCATTCTAATGTGTCAAAAGGGGTGACAGGGACTTCTGAGGGGTCCTAATGTGTGATGAGGCCTATTATTACCCCTAAGAAGTCCCCATGACCCCTTTTGAAACATTTGAATGCTCAAGTGTGTCCGAAGGGGCCATAGGACCCCTTATGACACACTTGAGCATTCCAATGTGTCAAAAGGGATCACGGGGACTTCCTAGGGGTCCTAACATGTGATAAGGCCTATTAGGACCCCTAGGAATTCCCCATGACCCCTTTTGACACATTGGAATGCTCAAGTGTGTCCGAAGGTGCTATAGGACCCCTTATGACACACTTGAGCATTCTAATGTGTCAAAAGGGGTCATGGGGACTTCATAGGGATCCTAACATGTGATAAGGCCTATTAGGACCCCTAGGAATTCCCCATGACCCCTTTTGACACATTGGAATGCTCAAGTGTGTCTGAAGGCATCGTAGGCCCCCTAGTACACACTTGAGCATTCCAATGTGTCCACAAGGGTAATGGGGACTTCCTAGGGGTCCTAACATGTGATAAGGCATACTAGGACCCCTAAGAAGTCCTCAAGACCCCTTTTGACATAGTTGAATGCTCAAGTGTGTCCAAAGGCATCGTAGGACCCCTTAGGACACACTTGAGCATTCTTATGTGTCAAAAGTGGTCATGAGGACTTCCTAGGGGTCCTAATGCATGAAAAGGCCTATTTGGACCCCTAAGAAGTCGCCATGACCCCTTTTGACACATTGGAATGCTCAAGTGTGTCTAAAGGGGCCGTAGGACCCCTTATGACACATGTGAGTGATCCAATGTGTCAAAAGGGGTCACGTGGACTTCCTAGGGGTCCTAATGTGTGATAAGGCCTATTAGGACCCCTAGGAAGTTCGCATGACCCCTTTTGACACATTTGAATGATCAAGTGTGTTTGAAGGGGCCGTAGGACATGTTAGGACACACTTGACCATTCCAATGTGTCTATAGGGCTCACAGGGACTTCCTAGGGGTCCTTACGCGTGATAAGGCCTATTAGGACCCGTAGGAATTCCCCATGACCCCTTTTGACACATTTGAATGCTCAAGAGTATCTGAAGGGGCCGTAGGACCCCTTTGGAAGCACTTCATCATTCCAATGTGTCCATAGGGGTCACAGGGACTTCTTAGGGGTCCTAACTCATGATAAGTCCTACTAGGACCCCTAGGAAGTCCCCATGACCGCTTTTGAAACATTTGAATGCTCAAGTATCTCTGAAGGGGTGGTATGACCCCTTATGAAATACTTGAGTATTCCAATATGTCAAAAGGGGTCACAAGGACTTCCTAGGTGTCTTAATGTATGATAAGGCCTATTAGGACCCCTAGGAAGTCCCCATAACCCCTTTTGATAGATTTGAATGATCAACTGTATTTGAAGGAGCCGTTGGACTCCTTAGGACACACTTGAGCATTCCAATGTGTCCACATAGGTCACGGGGACTTCCTAGGGGTCCTAATATGTGATAAGGCATACTAGGACCCCTAGGAAGTCCCATTGACCCCTTTTGACACATTTGAATGCTCAAGTGTGTCCAAAGGTGTTGTAGGACCCCTTAGGAGACACTTGAGCATTCTAATGTGTCAAAAGGGGTCACGGGGACTTCCTAGGGGTCCTAACACATGATAAGGCCTATTAGGACCCCTAGGAAGTCCCCATGACCCCTTTTGACACATTTGAATTTTCAAGTGTGTCTGAAGGCATCGTAGGACCCCTTAGGACATACTTGAGCATTCTAATGTGTGCAAAGGGGTCATGAGGACTTCCTAGGGGTCCTAACACATGATAAGGCCTATTAGGACCTCTAAGAACTCCCCATGGCCCCTTTTGACACATTTGAGTCCTCAAGTGTGTCTGAAGGGGCTATAGGACCCCTTAGGACACACTTGAGCATTCCAATGTGTCCACAGGGGTCACGGGGACTTCCTAGGGATCTTAACGTGTGACAAGGCATACTAGGATGCCTAGGAAGTCCTCATGACCCTTTTTAACACATTTGAATACTCAAGTGTGTCCGAAGGCATCCTAGGACCCCTTAAGACAAACTTGAGCATTCGAATGTGTCAAAACAGGTCACGGGGACTTCCTAGGGGTCCTAACGTGCCATAAGGTGTATGAGGACCCCTAGGAAGTCCCCATGACCCCTTTTGACACATTTGAATGCTCAAGTGTGTCTGAAGGGGCCGTAGGATCTCTTAGGACACACTTGAGCATTCCAATCTGACTTCCTAGGTGTCCTAACGTGTGATAAGGCATACTAGGACCCCTAGGAAGTCCCCATGACCCCTTTTGACACATTTGAATGCTCAAGTGTGTTCGAAGGGGCCGTAGGACCCCTTATGAAAAACTTGAGCATTCCAATGTGTCGAAAGGGGTCACAGGTACTTCCTAGGGTTCCTAATGCGTGATAAGGCCTATTAGGACCCCTAGGAAGTCTGCATGACCCCTTTTGACACATTTAAATGCTCAAGTGTGTCTGTAAGGTCTGTAGGACCCCTTGTGATGCGCTTGAGCATTCTAATGTGTGAAAAGGGGTCACGGGGACTTCCTAGGGGTCCTAACACATGATACGGCCTATTAGGACCCCTAAGAAATCCTCATGACCCATTTTGACACATTAGAATTCTCAAGTGTGTCTGAAGGCATCAAAGGACCCCTTAGTACACACTTGAGCATTCGAATGTGTCGAAAGGTGTCATGGTGACTTCCTAGGGGTCCAAATGCATGATAAGGCCTATTAGGACACCTAGGAACTCCCCATGACCCCTTTTGACACATTTGAATGCTCAAGTGTGTCTCAAGGGGCCGTATAACACCTTATGAGAAACTTGAGCATTCCAATATGTCCACAGGGCTCATGATGACTTCTTAGACGTCCTAACACGCGATAAGGCATACTAAGATCCCTAGGAAGTCATCATGACCCATTTGGACACATTTGAATTCTCAAGTGTGTTCGAAGGTGTTGTAGGACCCCTTAGGACACACTTGAGTGTTTGAATGTGTCAAAAGGGGTCACGGGGACTTCTTAGGGGTCCTAACATGAGATAAGGTGTATTAGGACACCTAGGAAGTCCCCATGACCCCTTTTGACACATTTTAATGCTTGAGTGTGTCTGAAGGGGCTGTAGGACCCCTTAGGACACACTTGAGCATTCCAATGTGTGCATAGGGGTCACGGGAACTTCCTAGGGGTCCTAACACATGATAAGGCCTACTAGGACCCCTAGGAAGTCCCCATGACCCCTTTTGACATATTTGAATGCTCACATGTGTTTGAAGGGGCCGTAGGACCCCTTATGACACACTTGATTGTTCCAAAGTGTCAAAAGATGTCACAGGGACTTCCTAGGGGTCCTAATGCACAATAAGGCCTATTAGGACCCCTAAGAAGTCCCCATGACCACTTTTGACATATTTGAATGCTCAATTGTGTTTGAAGGGGCTGTAGGACACCTTAGGACACACTTGAGCATTTTGATGTGTCCACAAGGGTCACGTGGACTTCCTAGCGGTCCTAACTCGTGATAAGCCCTACTAGGACCCCTAGGAAATCCCCATGACCCCTTTTGACACATTAGAATGCTCAAATGTGTCTGAAGGCATCGTTGGACCCCTTAGGACACACTTGAGCATTCTAATGTGTCAAAAAGGGTCACAGGGACTTCCTAGGGGTCCTAACATGCAATAAGGCCTATTAGGAGCCCTAGGAAGTCCCCAAGACCCCTTTTGACACATTTGAATGCTCAAGTGTGTTCGAAGGGGCCATAGGATCCCTTAGGACACACTTGAGCATTCCAATGTGTCCACAGTAGTCACGGGGACTTCCTAGGGGTCCTAACTCACAATAAGACCTACTAGGACCCCTACGAAGTCCCCATGACCCCTTTTGACACATTGGAATGCTCAAGTGTGTTCAAAGGGGTCATAGGACCCTTTGGGACACACTTGAGTGTTCCAATGTGTCAAAAGGGGTCACGGGGACTTCCTAGGGGTCGTAATGCATGATAAGGCCTATGAGGACCGCTAGGGAGTCCCCATGACCCCTTTTGTCACATTTGAATACTCAAGTGTGTTCGAAGGGGTTGTAGGACCCCTTAGTACACACTTGAGTGTTCCAATGTGTCCGAAGGGGTCATGAGGACTTCGTAGGGGTTTTAACTCATGATAAGTCCTATTAGGACCCTTAGGAAGTCCTCATGACCCCTTTTGACACATTTGAATGCTCAAGTGTGTCTGAAGGGGTTGTAGGACCCCTTAGGACACACTTGAGCATTCCAATGTGTCCACAGGGGTCACGGGGACTTCCTAGGGGTCCTAACGCATGATAAGGAATACTAGGACCCCTAGGAAGTCCTCATGACCCCTTTGGATGCATTGGAATGCTCAAGTGTGTCCAAAGGGGCTGTAGGACCCCTTAGGACACACTTTAGCATTGCAATGTGTCCACGGGGGTCACGAGGACTTCCTAGGGGTCATAACTTGTGATAAGGCCTATTAGGACCCCTAGGAAGTCCCCATGACCCCTTTTGACACATTTGAATGCTCAAGTGTGTTCGTAGGGGCTGTAGGACCCGTTAGGACACACTTGAGCATTCCAATGTGTCCATAGGGGTCACGAGGACTTCCTAGGGGTTCTAACACATGATAAGGCCTATTAGGACCCCTAAGAAGTCCCTATGATTCCTTTTGACACATTTGAATGCTCAATTGTGTTCGAAGGGGCCATAGGACCCCTTAGGACACACTTTAGTGTTCCAATGTGTCCACAAGGGTCACAGGGACTTCCTAGGGATCCTAACACGTGATAAGTCGTACTAGGACCCCTAGGAAGTCCCATGACCCCTTTTGACACATTTGAATGCTCAAGTATGTCTGAAGGGGCCATAGGACCCTTATGATAGACTTGAGCATTCCAATGTCTGAAAAGGGGTCACGGGGACTTCCTAGGGGTCCTAATGTGTGATAAGGCCTATTAGGACCCCTAGGAAGTCCCCATGACCCCTTTTGATACAATTGAATGCTCAAGTGTGTCCGAAGGCATCGTAGGACCCCTTAGGACACACTTGTGCATTTGAATGTGTCCATCAGGGGTCCTACGGCCCCTTCAGACACACTTGAGCATTCCAATGTGTCCATAGGGGTCACAGGAACTTCCTAGGTGTCCTAACGTGCGATAAGGCCTATTAGGACCCCTAGGATGTCCCCATGACCCCTTTTGACACATTTGAATGCTCAAGAGTGTTTGAAGGGGCTGTAGGATCCCTTAGGAAACACTTGAGCATTCTAATGTTTCCATAGGGGTCACGGGGACTTCTTAGGGGTCCTAATGCAGGATAAGGTGTACTAGGACCCCTAGGAAGTCCCCATGACCCCTTTTGACACATTTGAAAGCTCAAGTGTATTTGAAGGCTTCGTAGGACCTCTTAGGACACACTAGAGCATTCCAATTTGTCAAAAGGGGTCACGGGGACTTCCTAGGGGTCCTTACGCATGATAAGGCATACTAGAACCCCTAGGAAGTCATATTATTTTCATGCATTACTTCATTTATGTCTACATTGGGAGGAAGTTTATAATTTCCAAATTTTTGCAAGCCCTGAAATATTTTTGTCATTATCACTCTCCACCTCAGCTCTCTCAATTTAGTTCTCTCCCTCTCTACTACACTCAGCTTAGGCATGGTTACCTTCTCTTTAACAGAGATTCAACAAAATTTGCAAAATCCTTACCCACTATCAATTCCTGGCCTATGTCATGCAAAATGAGAAAAGCAAGTGAAATGAAAGGGAAGTATGGATCAAATAGCGAAGGTGCATCAAATCAGATCAATATCATAATATATGTAGAAAATATTGTTACGAACAAAAATATTTGTATAAATTAATGGGAAAGAGTGGGAAGAGCTTCTTGGACCCATGATAGAAACTATCAAGGAATTGCATGATATATTACTCAACGGTGCAAGGAATATTATTGATGAACATGGGATTACAGCTACATCTATTCAATATATAGAGGAAGATATAGAAAATATTCTTAATAGAGAGATTAATGTGAGAGAAAATGACATTTTAGAAGAAAATGGTTATCTTTGTGCCATCCAAGGTATGCCAATTACTCAGGATGAAGAGACAAAGTCCATAGTTAATGGGAAAGAATGGGAAGAGCTTCTTGGACCCATGATAGAAGTTACAAATAAGGAGGAAGAGCTAGGAAGGGGAAAACAACAAAGGAAAGAAGTAAGATATGCACGTGTGAGCCTATGTCAGATGATGATGATGAGTACTCACCATCTACTAGTAGCTCAAGTAACAAGTGTTGTGGAATTATCCATAGAGCAATGTGAAATGAAGCCTCAAATTTGTTTAGTAGGAAAATAATTTGGTCATGCACTTCATTCTAGCACCACAAATATTTCTATTAGAAATGCCTATTCGTCGGTGACCTTGCATTTACAGGACTTGGGAAACCAGGTTACTCATGTTGGGCATTATCCCTCAAATGTAAGTTCATTGCCACCTTTGGCAAGGTAGTCTCACTCCTCATTTTACAACAAAGGGCAGCCATCTATGGTCCAAGGTTTTAATTCAGCTGACAAGTGGAGAGCTTCTCAAGGTACTGATCTCTTTCATAGAGAAGTTCCCGATTCATCTCAAGGTTCTCATTTAGGTGACCAACACCTTGGAGGTCCACAAATAGACCCATTGATTTCCCAAATTGGTAAAAGGGTAGATGCAATTTTGGAAAGAGTATCCCAATTGAAGAGAAATTGAAATTCTAGTGAGCATAAAGTTATTGTAGATCCAATGGGTGTATCTCCTCCACTGACAAATATAACTGCTTCTAGAGACTTGAGTTTAAATGGAGACTGTCTGTTCCCAAACATGCCCCAGTCGAGCAGATGAACCAGGTGTTGCTTGAGTAAAGAAGATAGTGGTTTATTAAAGCATCTACAATAACCCACTTGCTATCAGTTACTACTTTTTGAGCGGCTTGCCAGCTGCTTCTCTATAGGATTTCTGTAATATATAATGTCATCATGCAAGTACATGATAGTTTTTGTAAATATTTTCTATTGTAAAGGGTTAGTGAGAAATATCAAAGAAAAGGTTATTGCATGTATTATTTAGACACATATCAATTAGGAAACCATTTTTCTCCCATTACATGGTAGAAATTCCTAGATTCACTTTGTGTGTATCAATAGGCAGCAAGATGAGGGAAGAAATATTTGAGAAGAGGAAGTACAAATGTTATTGTCCAAAACCATTTCGAGAGTAATAGTCTTCTCCTGATTGTAATAAGAAACTCAAAATACAAAAGACAAAAAATAGTTGGGGCATTTATTTCCTATGACCTATGCCAATTTCAGTTCAATTCCTATTGATGATATTCTCAATGTGTAAAAATAAACTAATGTGTTATTTTAAAATGGTGTTGACTGAAATTTATGAACATATGTCAAATATCCATTTTTTCCAGAATTTGAAATAGAACCAGTGGTAATATAATCAAATTTGTGAATTTCACATCCAATCATTGGATGTTAATCAAAAGTACAACACAGTAATATTTTTGAACCGATAAACAATCTTAGTCTTACTTCAAACCTACTCCTGTGTATGTGGTTTCTTGGAGGTATCTACTGAGCAATGTGTGGATTTGTAATGTCGCTATCTAGGACCTCACTCACTTTGTTTAAAACTCCTAATTAGAATTTGGATTTCTAATGCCTGTTGGGATATTATTTAAGTTTGCCTTGCTCCTTACTGATTAATATTGTAATGAATTGGTTATCCTTCCCCTTCTCTCTCTCTCTCTCTCCTACTCTCACCCCTTCCCCTTCTCTCTCTCTCCTACTATGTCCCCTTCCATTCCTCTCTCTCTCTCTCTCTCTCTCTCTCTCTCTCTCTCTCTCTCTCCTTTCCCTTCTCTCTATCTCTCCTACTCTCTCCCCTTCCCCTTCTCTCTCTCTCCTACTCTCTCCCCATCGCCCCCTCTCTCTCTCTCCCTCTCTCCTACTCTCTCCCCTTCCCCTTCTCTCTCTCTCTCTCATCACCCTCTCTGTCTCTCTGTATCTATCTCTGTCTCTGTCTCTATCCTTCTCACCTTCTCACTCTCTCTCTTCCTCAATGGCCACCCATGAATTTTTTAAATGGCTGATTGATTTCCTTTGCTTCTTTCAATGGCCATCGATGATTTTTCTATAATCTTCCAACCTTTCATACATAGTTGTAAAATACATATTAATATATATTATATACATATAAAATAATGTGTAATATATGATATATAATGTAACATTTAATATTAATATATATTAAATAATAATATTTAATGTAAAATGTATATTATATAATATTTAATATATATAATATATAATCTAATATATATCTAATATATAGTTTTTGATATATAATATATAATCTAATCTAATATAGGATGGAGAAATGGGAGGGAGAAAGGGGAGGGAAAAGTGAAAAATCAAAATTCTGTCAGCTTTTTCAGGTACCTGAAAATATTGGGTACATGAAAAATCAAAATTCTGCCGACCTTTTTAGGTACCCGATTAGGCTCGGTATTGCTTTGTGCACCAAACCTACATGGTCAACCATTGAAATGTCTCAATAACGTGTTTTTCCCCTGTTTCTCTGAGTTCCAGACTTCGACCATGTAGCTGATGACTTTTTTTTCATCTGAAATTGATGAAAGAAAAAGGGTATCTTAAGGAGATTATCAGCTTTCTATCGATATAATTGCTGTCAAATTTTGAATTCGGTAAGTAATTATTAGTTATTTTTTAATTGAGTTAACTCTAAAGTGCTGATTTATATACTGATTGAAAAATGACTATAAATTTCAGACGGTATAACATTTTTGAAATCTGAAAAATGCATCACATTCTATGCTTCGCCTACTATAAGGAAAAAAAATAAATAGAATTTTGTAAAGTTTTGAATGAGTTAAGGTGGTCAGACACGGGAGTTTTTTTATTCTGAAAACGTTGTAGCAAAAAATTCATAATTAATTTTTTTTTGGAATAAAATTACAAAAAAATATGTGTCACATCCAAGCATGAGTCTACTACTTATATATAAAATTTTATAATAAAATATTATCATTTGATTATGATTAAGGTGGTCAGACATACACCTACTTATTTTTTTCCTAAAATTTTCATACTATTGCATTGAAATCTATACTTTTCACCAATCATACTAACTTTTTTTCAAAAAAAACCTAGTAGTTTAGAAACTAAATTCAATTTTCTACACATTCTATTCTTACAACTTTTTGATATTAGGTTGATAGCTAGTTGAAATTTTCACGTCAAGTTGACTAACCTTGATTTGCTGATTTTTCATTGCCACTTAAGGGCATAGTTTGGCCCCTCATGATCTTGTGCATACCCCCAACAGTTTGAAAACGAAGGTTGGGCGGGAAGTTGCAAAGCAGATTTTTGTTTTATTTAATGTTGCTATGAAGGGAAGAATAATTAATAAATAGAAGAATAAAGAATGAGAGATCTAGATAATGAAAAAAGTGAAGCTATCTCACATTATTTATTTTTTATTTACATGTGGGCTTTTGACATTGATAGGTTTGTATTCATGTATTTCATATTTTTATTAGATACTATTCATGGAATTGTATGCATGCTGTAATGTCCTTCCCATAGTTTGATTTTCTATATGTTATGGTTATTTTAGGATGATGAATTATATGTTAAAATATCATTGATGCTTATGATTTTACTGACCCCATACTTGCATGTGTATGGTTGATGTGTATGTTTTATATTTTTGTTTGACATGTCGGATGTGGTTGAGGGTCGAAGTCATAGCTACTTTCTTGCGAGATCCACATGATCAGTTGATCCTCGTCATTTCTTGTTTATATTTATATATGTATGTACATTCTCATCTTTTATGCAAGTTTGCAGGTACCAGGCATCAACTTCACTGAATTGCTAGGATGAGTGTGCCCTATCAAAAAATCTCAATGGTAAGAGAGGGGAGATAATATACAAATCAAAATCCTAACCCAAGCCATTGATTGTCCTAAATATTGGGCAAGTATTTGTTTCTACCCATTCAAGGTGACATGAATTCGTGATCCCTTCCCTGGTGTTTGTTTGATATAGAGTTAGTTGATTTTTGAGTTTTGGGAGTCAAGTGGATTTTCTTGTGTGTATTACTTGATTTAAATAATTAAATTAAGATTAATCGTGAGATTAGAATGATTATATTTTATGAATATAGAAATATTAGATATAGAGAATATTTAATTATTAAGGTTAATTAAATACCTTTGTTAATTAAAAGATTGAATTAAAAGTTTAAATTTGTAATAAAAGGGTTTAAGTAATTATTAAATCTAAATATAAAATTAAAGAGTATGGTTGATTTATTTAATATTTAATTTATAATTTGCATAGTTGATTACGTGTTAAAGTATTTATTGATTAATTAAATATTTATATGCAATTTAAGTTGCACATTCAGTTTAAGTGAAAATTGAATTAGAATTTAAAGTTAAAAGTTGAGTTAGAAATTATAGAATTTAAAGTTAAATGTTGAGTTAAGAATTATAATTAAAAAGTGTATTATTTTATTATTGAGTTATTTTATCATGTAAAGTGAATTGATAGAAATTAGATAGAGAGAGTTGAGTTCTGCTTTAGGGTTTACATGTTTTAGAAACCCTAGGAGGAATATGTCTTCTTTATGAGGGGTTTCTGGGTATTATTTTCAATTATGTCTATCAGGTTTTGGAGGAGATCTCTTGGATGAATTTAGAATATTTTTGGAAAGCTTGGATTTTGTAGGCGTTAGAGATTGTTAGAAAGCTTGAATTTTGAAGGGGGAATTAGATCTTTCTTAGTTTTGAATTTTCAGGCATTGTTTGAGGCGGGGTTTGAAACCTTCTTTCTGTCAAATTCTTCCTTTTAAAAGATTGTTTGCTTCGTATCTGATATTGTATATGTGAATGAAATTGGAATTGGGTTTCTGTTTTAAATTAATTTTATTTTTGTGAAATTTTGGATTATTTGATGTTAAATTAGATTTGGTATTTAGTTTGGTGGTTTGAAAACCTAGGATGAAATTTTAAGAAATTGTGTGAATTCTCTCAGTTAGGGTATTTACCTAGAAAAGATTGATATTTTATTCTCAATATGTTTTGCATAGAAAATTAAATTTAAAATTGCATGTGAAATCATATTCAAAAGAAATTAATTTTCCCTGAAACCCTAGTTTTCCATTAATGAAATCAATTGAGAAAATATATATACGTGTGTTTAAAAAAAAATTGGTTTTTGTTATTTGAATTTATTAGTATTATTATTTATTACTTTTCAGATTTAAAAATTAAAAAAAATATTTTTTTATATTTATTAATTTTTGAATTTTAAAATTTTAAAAAATTAATTATTATTATTTATTAATTTTAGATTTAAAATTCTTCAAAAAATGTTAATTAATAAATAAATATTAATTATTTTTTTTACATGCGGGTTTTAATATTAATGTTTTCATTTATATTTATATTTAGAAAATTAATAATATTATTTTATACATGATGTTTTGATATGCATGAAAATTTTAGTTAAATACTTATTTAAAAGGTATATATTTATAAGATTTTATTGTAAATATATAGTTATGCATGAGACATTTATATGAATTCTTTTGTAGTCAAATGGGCTTTAGTCAACAAGATGATTGTTTTAGTCATCTAAAATTTATAATTATATATGTTTATTTGTATGGTTATACAAACATGCAAATATAATTAAACTAGTTATGTTTTAAAATTAATTAGATTTCTTTAAGAGAATCATGTTTTCTTTTAAGAAAATCATGTTTTCTAGTAAGTGTTTGAAGTTTTGATTTTGAAGATTTTTGTTGGACCTTGATATATCCTTATTAATTATTGGGGGTTTTAAGTTGACTTGGGAGTTAGTTGACCAGAGGCCTTGAGGTTGTTTTGTTTACTTATATATGTATTCTTACGTTATGAATTATGATGTTATATTATTTCTATCATTTTTATCCAGACTTGTTGAGACCTAAGCTCATGTTATGTGGACTCCTTGAGAGAGTGGTTATGACATTTTAGTTTGAGAACTATTGTGTGTCCCTAATATCTTTTGTGGACTAGAATTTGATCAATATACTTTTATGAGACTTATTTGATTATTGATGACTTGTGAGCCTAGGGGAGCTTAAATAGGTGCATCTTAGGGGAGTAGCTTACAATAGGGGTCTGAATTCATTAAAAAGATAATTTAGAGATTATGTCTTGCCTATGCCTTGAGCGCTTGTTTAGGCTAAGGATGGGAATGAGATGATATTTAGAGAGTAGGTATGATTATAATTCCTCATGGTCTTGAGAGGGTATTCTAGTTCCGCATGGGTCATATTGAGGGTCTGGGGCCCAAAGTGACCAATCTAGGATAACTCAATGCTTGAGGGTCCAAGGTCTAGTGTGACGAGTCCAAGATAACTCAAGTAGATGGCCATGGGATGACACTCCCATAGTATGTAGCCTACGTCTCCTCCTTAGTTTATCTGCATTTTCCTCTGGTGGTTGTCTTGGTATTTCAATATTACCTAGTGGTATGTCTCTGTTATTTCAGTATTATCTGGTAATTTGTATTTGTTCGATATTATGGCATTTGGTGTTTTGTTACGTGTTGGTATTTTGATGTTTATTATCTTTCTTTATCATTAGTTGGTGGTACCCTTTGAGTTAGATATACTTCAGGACCTTTGCTTAGTTGCTTTTGATTGAGGTTGTTATCTAAGTGGGGTTTGTTGTTATCTCTCAGCATGGTGGGAGTGGACCTTTGGTTCCACGAGGTCAGGTGGTAGTGATTCTTTTACCATTTGAGATTATGACGTTCCTATAGCAGTGCTGGAGGATATTCATTTTAATGTTATCTTCTTCTTCTTTTTCATTGGAGGCTTGTTCATACCTATCTTTTGATGTTCATGATTATATCTTATATTAGTGCTTCAGAGTTGCAGATATTGTATTATATTTGGTATTAGATTATTGTGACATACCCTATGACTTGTGCAGAGGATGTTGTATCATTATCTATACCTTATGGTATTGGATGTACTTGTTATTCATATGAGTTAATTGTAATTATTCTTAATCTAAATTTTTTTTTTTAACATAATTCTACATCATGGGACCCTTGAGAATTGTTAATTGTATTTGAGTTGTGTTTATGTAATTGTTTATATCTTATGGTTGTGTTGTTTCCACATTGTTATCATCATTGTTTGTAAATACTTACGAAAAAAATTATTTTGTAAACATAGTAACATGTGTTAGGTTAAATTCTCCTGGGTTCCCTGGCGGGGCATTACACATGTAGGTTTCAAGGCAAAGCTATTATTACATGGTTTATGAGCGGATCATCATTCATATTGAAATCATTTTTAAAGTGTTTGTCATTTTCTTTGACGTTGGGTACCTATTTACTTTGACATGAATAATTCATGGTAGTTCACATTCAAGCCAAAGTGGGAAAAATTGGGTGGATTTAGTTTGACCCGTTATCTATAATACAATAGTCTAGCATCCTTGAATATCATATTTATATGAAAACTTGTAATACATCATGCAGTATGTCAAAACCTAAGTCCCTATTCACTAGTGATCTAAATATAACCATCAAATATATTAGTTTTAGTCCTAGTTAATACCATAGATGAGACCTTAAATCTAGTTCATGATTATACCTGTAACATTGATTCCTTTTCCTAAAGTCAAATTTACACCCAAGCAAGCTTGCTTCCAACTAGTCATTACTTACTAATTCAAGCACACAAAAATTAAATTTAGATGCTAGAACATTGTCTAAAAGTAAATTTCCTAGTTTATTAGAGATTATTAGAGATTCTTGAATAGTATTGTCATTAACACATCACTCACTCTCTCATTAAAGAAGCATCGGATCAATATTTGCATCTAGAAGGTCAAATCTGCATGTAATTGATGATGAGACTTGATTTAGCTACAAATGGGAATTTGCTAAACTTTCCTATCTAAGCTCCAAACCATCTTTATATTCACAAGGGAAAACAAGAATCGATAGATCTAAAGTGCATATTTCAAAGCACCATATAAGGTTTAACGAAAAAAAATTAAGGTTTAGTTTTTCAAATGAAATTTGAATGTATAGTTTCGAACATTGATAGTGTGTATATGAATTTCCATTATGTTATATCCTAACAATCGCCAACCTAATAGCATAAGCATTAGTTGAGTCACAAAGCCTACACAATAACAGATCATCTGGACGTGCCACACAAGGAAACTGAAAACCTCTTCAATTTTTTTTGAGCAATCTCAATTTTATATTTCAATACTGTATCTGAGATTTGTGAATTCAACTCATTTGTCTAAATCAATTGAATACTAATTATTTTGTTTTGGTTAGATTAATGATTTGGAATTTGGCGGTTTTCAAATATTAATTGGGTTGTTATTAGAATTGGTCAGCCTTTAGGAAAGAGATATTCAAATATGAAAGCAACTTTAAACCAATTCAAAACTGAATGTGAGGTTAATTTTACTGTAAAAGGGAGACGGGAAAATATCAGAATCGTTATCTTTGTCACGGTTTTATTGCAGAAAAACTTGTTGAAGTTTCTAAAAAGTTGAAAGAAACGTATCCCAATAAACCTACACCACATTTTGGAAAAATCTATTCCATCAGTCAGTTTCAGAAATTTATCCATTAGAAGAATATATATATATATAGAGAAATTTATTTATTAGAAGGATATATAGATATAGATATAGATAGTATGTTTCCAAATATTATGGTGGAAGGATATATATGATATATACAGTGTGCTTTCAAATATATTATTTTAAATGAAAAATCTTTCACAGTTCATTCAGAAAGAAGAAAATTTAAACAGACATATTTTATATATCTAATTAACATAAAAGATCTTAGAAATAAAATTTGAGTATATGTAAGTACCATAAGATCTTCATAATCAAGAGGTTTACTTAGACTGTGCAGAGTTCTGTAAGATCTGTTCAAGAAGAATTATATTATTAAAGATACAAGAATTTTACTGTTAATTTAAATATTTTTAACTTAGATTTGTAAAATTTATTTTTAGATCATATTTTATAATCTAATCTATTACTAGAATGAACAAAAATATTATATTTTCAATAATATTATAAAATGGCTCGATGCAAGATATTACCTCTCTCTAGTTTTTCATGACACCGGATTTCACTGGAAAATTGTTCTTTAGGTTGTGGTTCCATATTAGCAGCCGAGTTTTCCCTAATCCGATCATGGAGATCTTTGCTGTCTAATCTCTTAGTCTGTGAAGTATTTCACGTCTCCGAAATCAAGAACGCTTGAAAATACAAACTCAATTTGCCTCCTCATCCACCTGAGAAGAAGAGAAAACGGTCAGTTCCTCCATGAATTTCATTCATAATTTAATATCTGAAACTCAACGTATAATTAATCATACCTTTGGAGAAGGAAGACGTCGTTATGTTTAGGAGAGCGCAGCGGAAATCGGAGCAAACGCTCTCCCTTTTGGTCATATACGATAAGCCATGAAAAATTCAGAGGCTTACTTCGATTGTGCTCTCTTGCAGAGTTCTGTAAGATCTGTTCAAGAACAAAATTTTGGAGAATTATATTGTTAAGGGAGATAAAAAATTTACAGGTTTATATTGTTAGTTTATACTTTTAGATTAGATAACGTAGATTTTTACTTTCATCATATTTTGAATCATATTGTATACTCCATCATCAGACTGAACAAATAAAAGAAAAATATTTTATTTTCAGTAATATTGTAAGAAGATCGATACAAGATATCAACTTTTCCTCTAATTTTCCATCTGATTTCACTTGAAATTAGTTCTTTACATTGTGGTTCAATATTAGCAACCAAGTTTTCCCTAATCTGATCATGGAGATATTTGCTATTTAATGTCTGGCTCTGTGAAGTATTCCACGTCTCCAAAATAAAAAACGCTTGAAAACACAAACTCAATTCGCCTCCTCATCCACCTGAAAAGAAGAGAAAACAATCAATCTCTCCATGAATTTCGTTCATAATTTTATATTTGACACTCAAAAACGTATAATCAATCAAACCTTTGGAGAAGGAACGAAGACGTTGTTAGGTTTAGGGGAGCGCAGAGGAAACTGGGGCAAAGGTTCTCCATTTTGGTCATATACTAGAAGCCCTGAGAATTTCAGAGGCTTACAGCGCACTCCCATCAGAATTCTCTTCTGCCACAGGAAATCGCCATTTTCCTCCACCTCCTCTCTCTTGCTCCGCTGCCATTTCTTACTCAAGAGGTCGAGGCTTTTGCTTCTGAGAGTTTTCATGAAACCCTTGCCCCTTGACTCAGCCGTTACCTTCCAATTTCCTAAACAACCGGTTGACGCCGCCGTACAAGCCACGCTGGGCCGCTTCTTCTGCTGATCTTTATATTCCTTAACGCAGAGAGCCGCGGCTACAGTCGCCGCGGCAAGCACGCATACGACTACGGCTAGTAAAGCCGCGGCGCTGGACGAGTAAGAGGCCGCCCCTCCAAACCCTACCAATCGAATCCACCTCGCCATTTAAGCTCTGGTAAGTAAATAGATCAGCGCCTTACTGAACAACTTCTTTGTCGGAAATTAGTCGCCAATCCGACTCTTTTCAATCTTCTTTCAGCTAACTTAAGTTTACAAATGCAAACAGAAAGTTACAGTAACTGCCTTTAAAGAACAGAGTTAAAATTTGCCATCCTGCAACAAAAAGCAATCTACCTTACTATGCGATTCAATCTCAGCTGACTTGAAACAATACAAATTTACTGAAAATTATATAAACAGCTTTAAATCCATCTCACCGTATGAATGCATCACCAGACTTCAAGAAATTTGAATTTATTGAGATAAAATACAGCCTTAAATCTATCTCACCATACGATTCCAACACCGGATTTAAAGCAATTTAATATTTTTGAGATAAAGTGGAAGTTACAGAAGCAGCCTTAAATCTATCTCACCATACGATTCCATCACAAGACTTTGAACAATTTAAATTTATTGAGATAAAATGGAAGTTACAGAAACAGCCATAGATCCATCCATCTCACCATATCATTTCTCACCGGAATTCAAGCAATTATAATTTAATGATATGAAATGGAAGTTACAGAAACGACTTTAAATCCATCTCACCGTGTGATTTCGTCACGAGATCTCAAGAAATTTTTATTTATTAAGTTCAAATGGAGATTACAACAACAGCCAGTAAAAATCAGAATCTGATTCTCCTCTGGGAAAAGCAATCCACCCTGATGATCACCCGAAAGTTCTGAACCATCTAAATTTACTGAACAAAAATGGAATTTATAGAAAAAGTATTTGAAAATGAGTCACTAATTACCTTCTGAAACAAAAACAGATCGTACGATTCGATCGCCTGACCTAATTCAATGCAATTCTCTAACCATACTTATAAATTGATTCGTGACCGCTATTTATAAAATCTTCGATGTAAAAATCTAGTCGTACATAAGACTTTGACTACCATCTAGTTGGCATTAAATTTTGTTCATTATTCTTAATCTTATTAATTTTACGTTTATAAACTCTCATCCTCTCTTGAATTTACTAACTAGCACTTCCACCATAGAAGGTGCAAGGTACTCTCATAGGTTGAACATGTGAAAGCACTATTAGGAAAATGTGATATTGTAGAAAGAAGTTTTGTACTTAGCAACATCTATTTTGGATGAATTGAAGTTAAAGTTTAGGCGAGCAATATATTTTAAAGGTATAACTCAAAAGAAGTGTAGCATTTAAATAAATTTGAACACATTCGACAATGTTGTATATGTAAATACAAGCACAACATGTATAAAAATAAACACACTAGGAAACTAAAGCTATTGTCCGAACAACAATGGATGGAAATAAAAATAAAATCTACACAAAGAAAGCATAGTTGTTTGCTTCTAATTGGGTTTAAATATCTACATCATAAATGTGATAGTGTATTTTTTATTATACCATTTATCAAAATCTAAAACTAATAAAATTAGATTTTCACAATTAAATGGTATTCTATATAATAAGTGTTCTCACATTCAAAAACAATGGGTCGTCAAAGTTTAAAACTTCTAGAAGTATAATAAAAAAGTAATCTCAAGGACAACTTTGATAAAATAAATACTTCTCAATACATCATAAAAATCTAAAATAAACTTTAAAAATTGTATGGTTTATGTTTTGATGGACAAATATCTGAAAAGATTTTTCTCATTGTGATTGGGTGAAGAGAAAAATCAACACAAAATTATTTCTTCTACCTTTTGCTAAGGATTGTAATTATGTTAAACCTTTCTGACTATGGCTACAAAACACACCATTTAAAAAGACTTGTCAAACTGTCATTGGGTATATCTCTGTCAACAACTTTCCCAATTCCCACCTAGAAATTTCAGATTTCCAGTTATTACTTAAATAAAGACATATGCTTGATTACTATTGAGAGTTAAAAAATCACAGAAGTGGATAGATGATTATATATATACTATAAGGAAATGATGTCAATCATGTACGCATTGGTTAAATTTAAGCAATACTTGGTGGATGGCCAATTTGTGATCAAATTGATCACAATAACTTTTGATATATTTTATGATTCAAAAGGATCTAAATAAGTGGCACCAAAAGTGGGTGAGAAAACTCAAAGCATATGATTTCATCCTCTACATCGCCCCCAGTTTGATTCTCCCTAAATATGAACTCTAGAAAATTATCGGCCTTCTCTTTTTTGGCAATGTTTCCAGATGTGATCCATGGCTTCGTTTCTTCGGCCTCTACACAAGCCATTCAGGATCCAATTTTCTTGGTGGGATGATGTGCAATTCTTTATTCTCTGGCAGCAATCTTGTTGCCCCACATGCATTCAATCCGATCAGAAGAAAACATAAGAGATGTAACAAATTTTCCATATGAATATTCATTGTATTGAAAAGTTTGATTTAGAAGAAAAAGCTATTCTCTCTATTTTAGGTTTGAGAAATTGGGTGATAATTTGATGTACTGATGGAATTTATGGTCTTGAGATGCGCTATTTAATATTGTCTAGTGGAGCATAGCCTTGGATTTTCAATTTTCATATTGAATTGATTGGGTAGTTTCCTATGCAATGTCAATTCGTGAAAGATTTATAAAAATATGAAAATCAATGTTTATATTGGAGATGATTCAAACTTGGAAAACAAATTAATACAAGCAGAGTTGGGACTTAAAAGGCATATAAATGCAATTACAGACCGATTTTGATGAAATGGATTTCGTTTATTAATAATTAGTTTTATAAAAGAGGGGAAAAAAAAAATATGAGTTGTGCTAGGAAATAGGTAACGTCTGCAAAATTTGAAAGCCTAAACAAGGCATGTGTACTATTTGACATAATGGCATGGAAGACATGTATGCAAAATTTAGAAGCATAGACAAGGCACGTGAACTTTTTGATAGAACGACTACAAGAATGGTTTCAAAGAATTTTGTGAATGCAAGATATGCAAATGTTGAAGCATTGATTAGGCACGTGCACTATTTGACCGAATGTTGCTAAGAAACCTATTCTCATGAATGCCCTTATTGCATGAAATTGATAAAATGTATATGGTACATTCATAAGACATTGAATTTTTCAACATTAAAGGGTCTTAACAACATCCTTCACATGGAAAAAAGAGTTATCTAGTGCTTTCAAAGGTTTGATATGGCTCACTAATTTTTCACTTGGACCGAATTTCACAAGATAAGGAAAGGCCAAGCATGGATTGGAGCTCTAGAGGCAGTTATGTTTTAGTAATTTGTTGAATAGGGTTTCCACATTTTTTATGTGAATGTCGATAAAAATAGGCTTTATATGAAACATCAATCTTACAAAATGAAAACTAGATAAAACATCAAATCCCAATATCTTCCCACCCACCTCGCATAAAATACCAATTCTTTCTCTAGGCATATAAAAATGCATAAACATAGAAAACAAGGCCCATAGCAAGCCATCCAAATAATAATTCCGTCAACAAATTAAGCACTAAAACCAAAAAACTCATTTATGAAGAAAGAAATAAGAAAATCTCATGTGAATCAGATTTTTACCTGTGTTCTATAGAGCTATAGATCCAACATGGTAATCCCCTTGGAAGAATCCATCCAATTTATGGATCGGGCCAATGGTGCAATCAGAAATGTAGATCAAAATAAATGAGATACATAAACATGGTCATTGCAAAGAAAACATGATTGTAAACACGGTCTAAGAAAAATAAATCAAGGGGAAGCAATTTCTCAGAGAAACACAAACACATGTGAATACCTGGAAGAGTGGTTGAATGCAGTTCTCAAGCGCCCACATGGAAACACATACTTTGTCCAAATTCAAATTGCTTCTAATTTCTAGCATAATGAATAGTGCAAATTGTTCACATTTGTAATAGCCATCTGAAGAGTTGCATTAATGAAAAACCTTTCTGTAGCTATGGATGTAACTGAGAAGTAAATGCACTCAGGATAACTGAAACAACATATCATGATAAAAAAAAAATTTGATAATGCATTGTGTGCACTACACAGAGAAGAATTACCATCATCAACTTCCATCATAAAAGGCATATATAACCTAGAGAGGATGAATAGGTGCAAGAATATCTATGGTTTCCCTAGCTAAATCAGGGTTTATGCCAAACAAGGCACCTGTAATCATTGTAAAATAGGAATGAATAGTTATATCAAATTGGTAGTGAGGGTAGGAAAGATAGATTTCTTATGTTTTGGAGGAATGGGATGTTAGTGAGTTGTCATCTTTTCACAAATTTGTACCAATTACCAATTGGGTATTACTAAACCATTACATCATTAACTGAATAGCTACGTCCTTCTCAATGGAGCAACCCAACACAAAATTTGGTCATCGCGGTAGATTTTGCAAATCTGTATGCCCACAAGATGTGTAGCGTGCACTAAAACCAAGTTTCCACTATCACACTTCAAAATCAGAGAAATGGTGGTCTCAACCGTGAGACAGGTTGTGTGGCACCCATACGCGAGCAACCTCACAGGTAAACCCTATCAGCTAAAAATGGAATTTTGACCAGGCCATTTACAATGCTAAGTTAAAAAATATGGATTTGCCAGGGTGCTCCCTAATCATATTCCATGTTGTCTACAAGATATCTTTATTTTAAACTATCAACCCATGGATCTATTGTATTGTAAATATCGGTTATCTCTTTATGAGTAGCCTTTCTTCATTGTTGCTCTACTTCCTTTAGTTCAGCTGAACATATATTTGAAATTTTTCTTTATTATACTCCATATAACATCATTCCCTTGTAACCTATACCACACACATGACAACAAGATACAATACCAAACAAGACATCTTGTTAAGATGTTAGCACAAACATCATAAAGTCTCATTGACATCCTTTAAGATAACCATATCAACTCCATAATCAGATCAATTTGCATCAGCTGCAACAGATCATAATCAATATTATTCTACATCATCTATTATCAAATTTAAGACTTACCACAATTATTGGGTTAGATAATATAAGAGATGAGCATAATAATGATGTACTAATTTCCATATAAAAAGTGAAATTTCTTAATTTCCTATAGTATATATCTGAGGAACTGAAGACAATCAAGTATACTCAATCCAAACAAGTTTGGCATAACATCATCTATAACATAGTGTTGCATTAACATATATGTGCGTACATACATACATACATACACATAGATGTGTGTGTGTGTGTGTGTGTGAGAGACTACATTATCGTGCACACACACACACACACACACACACACACACACACACACACACACACACACACACATATACGAACTTCTTAAATCAAATTATACCTTGGCTATTCAGATATTTGACTCATTTAATCCATGCAATCTTCTAACTATCAAGTATCGATATAAAATCTAGTGCTCAATCGTTTCAACAAATTTTTTGATCCAAAGATTCATATTGTTGTATCAATCCTGTGTGTGTGTGTGTGTGTGTGTGTGTGTTTGTGTGTGTGTTAATGAATATTTATGTATGAATGCTCAATTCAAATTATTCAAATAATTTATTCAATTAACCTAGGCTTTCATCTATTTGTCAGGGATCAATATCTAAAGCCAAAATTGATCCTTCCATAATATTATTTGATTCTATGATGAGCGAAATTTATAATAAACATGAATTAATTATCTCCTATAAAAAGATATGATAATAAAGTGGCATCCATATGATTTTCATGCTCAAATCCTTTATGTTATAAGGCATCTAAATAAAGGCAACAAACTAGATAGAAACAAAATCTATGAATGTTGTAAGAAGACATCAGTACAATTTGCTTCAGTTGAGATTATGAGGCAATACACCAGGAAATAAAAGCTTTATATTCATATGTCAATACCTTATTGCAAACTATTAGTAGAGCTAGTCCAATATTACCTAATTGACGAAACATATATATTTACATGTTAAGCTTTAGTCAAAACTGATTGGGAGGTATATTCAAACTATGACCATAGTATAAGGTCATAATATTTATATCATGACCATATTTTACTATTTTCCATTACAAAGGAGAAAGTAATGAATCAATTATAATGATTCACTATACTTTATGCATTATACAAATTATTAAGACAAGCCTTTATACTATTTACACTGGTGCATATCCTTTATACTATGTGTTGCACTCCTTTCAGTTGCGAAAAAGTTGAGGACATGATCATTATTGGTCCCAATATGTTGAGAGAGATGGGGGATTAGAAAGGGGACAAAGTGTTTTTGCATGTGAGACCTCACAAGAGCTCAATTTTATTTGGAAAGTCTTCAAAACTTGCACTGAGATATGCAGGGCCTTTTGATGTGTTAGAGGTTATCAACCCAGTTGCATACAGACTTTCTCTACAAACTTCTCTAGTCCAAATCCATAACGTGTTTCGAGTTTCTTTTTTGAAATCCTATCATCTAGATGCATCTCATATCCTAGATTGGTGTGCATTACAGGTTCAAGATCTAGGGGTGGTGTTAGTGGGGCCTACCTACCTCATTGATCATCACACCATTTGAGTACATGATAGATTTTTTTTTAGTATAAGGTCTACTGGGACCAATTCTCTATCTATTGTGCTACTTGGGAGGATGTGAAAGACATGCGTAGATCATTTTTGTAGTTATTTAAATAGACATTTTATCTTTTATTTCAGTTATGCTTCTATGTTTATGTGTGGTGTGAACATTGTCGATGTTCTTTCATAATACATCGGGTCAATGTCTCTTCCTAGTGAGGAGAGATGTCATGACTCGATCTAGTAGAATTCTACTTTTTAGCACTTTTATGAACAGTTGGAATTTTCTTAACTTAGTTGGATGGACCTCAACTTATGTCGATATGAGTTCTCATTATGTTGGGCTTGTTAGTCTTATTTTTGGATGCTTTTGATTTATTGATGATGTTATGTATGTAGTTGTACTCTGATGATGATTTATCATGTAATAATGTGATATTGGATATGATATTTTATTACATGCATTATGAAGATAAATGATGTAAAATATGGTGTAATTTAATTCAATTATGATTTATCGTGACTAACCTACTAATGGGAAATTTAGTGGATTGAGTTGACTTACTAGATGGAGTCAGGAGTGTGGTTGATGTAGAGGAGGCTAGCTCCTCAGTAGTGGTGTGATTGGAAGATATGGATCTTTCACACACCACATAAATATCTTTATAAAATACAACATTTTATTCCTTACCTTATCTCCATATGGAAAGCTTGTGTAAATTAACAATTTGATAAAATGTGTAATTTGAATGATTTCCAATTGTCTTCTTGATATGTATATGATTTCAGATTGGGTAGAAATATCAATACTATCTTGATCTCAATAACATTATTTAAAATTTAAAATTGAGTTATATATTAAAATATTTATAAATAGAAAAACAATATTTGAAAAGCTCTTTTATTTTAAATCTTAATTTAAATAAAACAAGAAAATCTAGCAACCGTAATCATGATGTAAACAATCAGTTATAAATGAAGAGTGGGTTTTAAATGGGGAGACAAAATAATTGATTAACTAACTGTTCATCTCCAAGGTGGCCTAGAGAGGTGGTAGGCAACTTATGTTGCAATGGTGAGAAAGACTAATTGCACCCTTGGTCCCCTTGTGTTGTGCAATGCATTGGTAGTTTGTGACATGGTTTAACAACCTCTAATGTCTTCTATATGTCTAGTGGTTGTATCGGGCATTAACAGGTCAATCTTTTGGTGCAGCAACCGCTAGTTGTGTTAAGTGGTATCCGAGCTTAGTCACAGGTTTGAACCCCACACTTGTGTTGTGGGGGCATTGTTACAATGGTGAGAAAGACTGATTGAACCCTTGGTCCTCGTGTGTTGTGCAACACAGTTCTATTTTGTGACATGGTTTACTTAGCAATAGAAGAAGTAGACATTAATTTCCAATAATAAATATTTAATTAGCTTATCAAGCCAATTTTAAGTGTATACATTTTGCCTCTTTTTTAAATAATGCACTTGACACATTGTTTGAAAGAAAATTTAGTCTACAACACATTGTCCCTGCCCTAGTCAAAAGTGATGCTAGCATGCCCCCTTGGGAGATTGATCAATTTCATTTATTTTTAAATAAAAATTGGGGGTGATCAATCTCACAAAAAATAATGAGGCAAACAATAATAAAATGAAGGTTAAAAGGGTTGAAAAAAAATGTACAAGTGGTAGAGTCCACTCACCAAGCAAATAGGGTCCACGAGCTATACATATGGGTGAAATGATCAAGTGGGGTAACATTTTCACACTTGGCATGTTAAGAGATTGGATCTGGGAGAGAGGAGAGCATAGAGCCAGTAGGATGCCATTCCCACTATCATATCGCTGATTTGAGCATGTCAGATGATACCAAAGACTAGTTGACTATGGAGAGTCAGTAAGTAGTTCGATCCTCCTTTGTGATTTCATAGGTTAGATTAGATTTTTTATATAATTTAGATAGAAATAGATAGGTTTGATTTGAATTTTGAAGCTAAAAAAAATTATTCATAGGCACAGAATGAATGTGCAACTACGGTGCATGAATACACAACAATTGTAGGCATATGCACAAGTTTAGGTTTATTATGCGCATTTGTCTAGGGCACCTGCGCAATTATATTGAAAATTTGGAGCGTTGTGCATATATGGGATAAATGTGTGCATATGTTAAATATGTGTAATCATTTAGTCTTTTTATGCAAATGTTTTGCATTTCTACACAAATATGAGCTCTGCACAATCATTTAGGAGCTTTGCACACATATTACATTGAGTTGTGCACTCATGAGGGATGAGTGAATACATGAAATAAAATTCTTAATTTGATTAGAATCAAGGTCGATAAGATGTGAATTTTTATTTTCTCTATCTTGTAGATGAGAAGTCCAGTTGTGTAGGTTGGTCATTGTTGTTGTGTGTTGGCTAGTTGATGCACCTAATATGATAATTGATAAAAATATTTAGAAACATGTCATAAACATATGATAGGATTCAACATATGATAGATAGATAGATATATCATAGATTCTATGATGTTATAGTTTACTAGATAGAGATATTATGTTCTTTTATTGATAGAAGGATATTACTAACATTCTGATGTCGCGAGAGAGATACCCTATCACCTAGAGCTAGAGACTTGCACTATTAGATATAGATAGAGTCTCGATTGGGGTGACTGGCTTGTACCATGTCATCCACATGCCCGAGATCGAGAGAGATGAGATTGAGGACCCATGGTTTCATTTGAGACTACTCGTGAGGAGTTTCAAGAAATATCCTTTCAGGCATGGACCATGAGACGAGGAGTGGTAGATCCACAGATGACAACTGAATATGAGAGATATCTTAGAGACCATCCCATCCCTAAATTGACAACATTAGATGAGAGACCACCCCCACTAGATGTTGGAGATGATAGGAGAGAGAAGAGATGGAGATGAGGTAGAGGTGGGATAAGAGATGAAGGTAGAGGTAGAGGTGGGAGAGGAGACAAAGATTATGGTGGTGATGGCGGTGGTCCATATGGAGGGATAGCATAGGGAGGACCTAGGATGAGAGGAGGATGCGTTCGATAATTTATAATAAAGAAAAAATAAAGGATGAAATCCTTCATGGCAAACCACTAATATTTAAGGGAAATTATTTTCATTGCATAGATTCGGTGTCGAACTTCAAACATTGCTCATATTTTACCTACAAATTTCCCAAAACGGGTCAATTTAGGGTTGCTTATAACAAAATACCATTACCTTAAAACACTAGAAATTATAGGAAATACTATGGGATATTTTGTAGGTTTTGAGGGAAATTCAAGAAAGGATCTTACAAAAGAAGTTAAAATACTGATTAATACTGATCCTAGGGTGAAATTCCTTGAACCCCTAGAACTGATTACAACAATTGAAAGGTGGTATTTGAATCCCACCATTTACAATAGAAATATTGAAGAAAATAACATCATTCTAAAATAAGTAAAGGGCAAGATCCAACCAAAAGAGTTCAAACAAAATCGATTGAGCCATAATCTAGAAGTAGCAATTAAATTTAGTACTGAAATTGGGGGGTTTGTGGTGAAAACTCCTTAGGCTCAACAAAATATAAAGAATAAAAAAGATGACCCCCTAGAGAAGATCCTAGTAAGATCAAGAGATGATGAAGAAAGAGAAATAGAATCCAACAAAATATATCTTAAACAATTATTACAAGATGCAAAAATATTCCAAAAAGATGTAGAAGAACAACTAGCTTTGTTTGAATGAGTGAAACCCAAAATCAAGATCCTAATTCCTATAAAGAATCTTGTAGTATCAACAAATTAGAAGAGGCAGAGAAGATAGTGAATACAATATCTAGAAATGAGAAACGAGGCCTCCCCTTGGATCTAGAAGTAGTGTATCATCTCATGGGGTTAATGGAGGATGGAGTAGAAGAAAATGTTGAAACAATATTGGAAAAATAATAAATAGAAGAAAATGTTGAAACAATATTGGAAAAATAGTAGATTATAGCTAAAATATTAGAAATGGAGGAAGAAGAAGAAGAAGAAAATGAGGAAGAAGGTCAAATTATATTTAGACAATATAAACCAAAAAAGGAAGAAAATGATCTCAATCTAGGAATAGCACAAACTTGTCAGGGAGAATAAGCTCGAGATTATTCCAAATCAAAAAAGAAAAGGGGAAGGAAACCCCTTACAGAACAAGAATAAAATATGGTTCAGTAGAGGACCAAGCCAAAAAAATCACTATATTTAATGTAGGGAAGGGGAATTTCATTCCCAAAGAATCATGAAGTTAATAACATGGAACATTAGGGACATGAATGCCCCTAAAAAATCATGTATAATTAAATGTTTCCTATTCACATTCAAAGCATAAATAATAATGCTACAAGAAACTAAGCTAGAGAAGGAAGATATAGAGTAGTTCAAGAAAAGGATAAGCGTATGAAAGCTATAATTGGTTTCACTTGGAGGAGCCTCTAAAGGGATTAGAATATTATGGGAGCCAAGGAAAGTAACTTATGAAAAACTAAATAAATTCATAAGATTTTGTGGAAGAGTGTTATAATTAAGAGTATAAGCAATGATTTAATCCTTTTGTGGATAAACGTGTATGGTCCTACATAAAATATTAAAAAACTGAGGTTTGGGTAAAAATTGAAGAATATTTAAAGAACTATCCAAATCAAACCTTCATAATAGGAGGTGACTTTAATGCTATACATGATACAACAAAGAAAATTGGCCTGGTATAACTAGAGTATCACAATCACTTAATGATTTTAGAAGTTGGGTCACACAAAATAATCTAATGGAGACAAAAAATGGAAGTTACACATGGAATAACAGGGGTTGGGATTTAGTAATATAGAAAAAAATTTAAACGGATTCTTTTTCAAAGGAAATCTAGTAGAGTTCCCTTACAACCTAAAATCAATGTCCTTACAAATTTTGGTTCAGATCACTTCCCTTAGTTCCCTATTCAACTATTAATCAATGAGGATAGAAAATCCATAAGATGCCCTTTCAACTTTAAAAAATTTTGGTGGAAAAAAACTAATTTCATCAACATTTTAGAAGTGTGGTGGAAGAAAAAAAAGTTTATGGTATCCAAAATGTTATGTTTTATATCAAAACTAAAATCTATTAAAAAGAAGATATTGATTTGGAATAAGGAATAATTTGGCAATAATTTTTGAAATAAAAGAAAAGATTGATGAAATAGATAAGTTAAACAGTGAAGTAATATCAAAAGGGGTCGATCAAGAAAAGTACTAATTTTTATCTTCATAATGAAGTAATAATGCATTAAATGTCTTACTGATGTCCCTATTTGATTGGACGGTGCTTTGTTTGTTATATTGCTGCTATCAAAATAGAATGGAAATGGTGATTCAATGCATCTATAGCCTCAACAACATGGTAGCATTGATCCAATAATAGAAAATACATTACAAATGCCAAGCTCACTGTCTCAATGAAATAAATAGTGTATAAAACAATATATGGTGCACAACAACAGCAAGCATGCAATGAAAGCAATAACATTGCATGATGCCCGAGCTCAAATTCAAAACAGTAAGTGTATTCATGTATGATTTAATAGCAGAAACCTCATTGATCATTACCTTTCACTCCTCCATCATTATAGAAGAGATAACTACCTACAACTACCTTATCATGCATTTTTTATGAGCTCACTATTTGAGCACCTTATGTCCCTATTTGATTGGTCGGTGCTCAAACAGTGAGCTCATAAATAATGCATGATGCCATGGCTTGCAACCCGCAAGCCATCAAGACATTTCCTCATGAAATGATAAAAAATGGGGAGTACCACATAGTGAATATCGAAACAAAAAAACAAATAAAGAGAGATCAAACACTTCAAATAATATATGTTGTTTTATAAGATTTTATGAAGACTAAATATATTATTTTATGAGCTCACTATTTGAGCATCTCATGTCCCTATTTGATTGGTCGATGCTCTATTTTTTATATTTATGCTATTAGATCAAATAGCGACATCAATAGGGACATCGATAATAAAATAATACACTTACTGTTTTGAATTTCAGCTCATAAAGATTAAGATATCCTACTATTTTGAATTTCTATGTGCTTTGAGCCAATGAAAGTTTTTATCATCATGATGAAGTAATAATGCATTAAATGTCTTACTGATGTCTTACAAATAGATTCTAAGGTTTCATCAGAAAAGGAACCTAGAAAGGCCTTCTGGGCCTCCTCAGATGTGCATATAAGCCTAATTGGAATGTCCATCTAAAATAATAAAACTTTAGAAAACTTAAAAATAAATTATTTGCAGAGTGCAGACTGCAGAACCTAAACGAACAAATTATCTAGCAAATGCCAAAGATGAATTGATGAATAATGAAGCTAGATCGTCTATAAATAGCCCTTGAATTCTTCATCGTTACTTAGCAATAAATTATTCTATCTTTAATGGTATTAAATCCATTGTCCTTAACATGCCTCAAAATATTTCATGTAAATCTTTCCCCTAAATTGCGTGTGAGAAATTAAAATTTTGGACTTAATCTTTCATATATGGCAGTAAATCTTTCCCATAAATGCAAAATATGTCAAATATCGGTTATAGCATCTATACGAATTTGGAAGTGGTGTGTGTCTACTCTGCGTGACAAGTAAAAGAATGTCACTTGTCACTAACAAGGCATTTATTGCTTACCAAGTTAAGAGGTTACAAGTTGCACTATAGTAATAGAACTGTGAATATCGATACCAACATGTGTACACCATAGTCTTCAGACAAGTAACCCTTATTTGATATGTGCCAACATTCTGGTGACTTCCTCCAAAACTTTGTTTCCTTCAAGAAATTGGGGCTGAAATTAAACTTCATCCATTGATCTTGGATCATCGAATAGTCTCAAATAATATATTTAACATTATAAAATAATGTATGTATGTTACGTATGTTAGTCTAAGGTATTATAACAAAATATTTCTCATCTTTTGAAAATCGCCAACAAAATATATTTTTTTTCCATAATTAACGAATGATTAGCCAATAAAATAAATAAATTTTCAAACGGTACATAAAATTCACCAATACAAATATTTTTTTTACCCTTCAAAAGAAAATCATTCGCCTCATATATTATTATTTTTTACTTCCAAAGAAAATCATTCGCCTCATATATTATAATTTTTTACTTCCAAAGAAAATTATTCGCCAGCAATTTATGAAATTTTCATTCAACGGGGAAAAAATTGCCAATTAAAACTATGAAAAATCATGGATTTGAAAAAAAAATTTGCCTGCATTAAAACAAATTCCCCCCTAAAATAATGTAGGATTCCCCAGGATTTTACACTTTTTCCTAAAAGGGGGTTTCTTAAAGTTATCCCTGGTAGTTTCCTATGCAATGCATCAATTCGTGAAAGATTTATAAAAATAAGAAAATTAATGTTTATATTGGAGATGATTCAAACTTGGAAAACAAATTAATACAAGCAGAGTTAGAACTTAAAAGGCATATAAATGCAGTTACAGACCGATTTTGATGAAATGGATTTCGTTTATTAATAGTTAGTTTTATAAAAGAGGGGAAAAAAATATCTGGGTTGTGCCAGGAAATAGGTAACGTCTACAAAATTTGAAAGCCTAAACAAGGCATAATGGCATAATGGCATGGAAGACATGTATGCAAAATTTAGAAGCATAGACAAGGCACGTGAACTTTTTATAGAATGACTACAAGAATGGTTTCAAATAATGTTGTGAATGCAGGATATGCAAATGTTAAAGCATTGATAAGGCACGTGCACTATTTGATAGAATGTTGCTAAGAAACATATTCTCAATGACGCCCTTATTGCATGAAATTGATAAAATCTATATGGTACATTCATAACACATTTAATATTTTAACATTAAAGGCTCTTAACAACATCTTTCACATGGAAAAAAAGAGTTATTCAGTGCTTTCAAATGTTTGATATGGCTTACTAATTTTTCACTTGGACCGAATTTCACAAGACAAGGAAAGGCCAAGCATGGATTGGAGCTCTGGAGGCAGTTATTTCATAGTAATTTGTTGAATAGGGTTTTGTAATACCCCAAAAATGGGCTATAAGTTCATTAATCTCCTACATCTACAAATCAAACGAAATCGACATCAAAGTCCTAACCTAAGGCACATCTGAACATCATCAAATCTAATTGATTATTTTAAATTTTGCATCAGGGAATATTCCTAGTAATATTCCTAATTATCTTAATTATCTTTAATTTAATGATTATTTGGTGATAAATCCAATTTATCCTAAAGTTTGATTAATTGAATATTTTCATATTTAATTAATTAGATTTAATATTTGCCACTTAATTGTTTAATTAAATTTAATTCTATCTATTATTAATTGTATTATTTAATTTTGACAATAAATCAAAATTCCTATGAATAATTGATTAAATTCTTATTTAATTAATTAAAGCATGTTGTCATTATTTAATAATATAATTTTTAATAAAAGTTTGGTAAAATAGTTAATTAACCCATAAATTAATTATTTTATTTCAAAAAGCAGTTAAGTTGAGAATAAATCACTTTATTTATTTATTAAATCATAATTATCCATGTGCACATTCAAGGACCAGTTAAACTCAAAATTAGAAAATCAATGCAAGTTGTTAGCTTTTTGAAACTCAACATCTTTTTGAGTTTTAAAGTTGATCTAAACTTCTAATTCGAGTTGAACTGTGCTTTAGCATGATTTTTGTGACTTAATTATCTGTTATTTAAAAATAACTCAAAAATCAACCTGAGTTATTTGAGTGATTTATGGCTTTTTTTCATGCACCTCCAAAGCCTTGGATTTCTATAAAAACAAGGCTCATCTCTTTATAATTCATCTCTCAATCATCTCTCATATATTTCATATTTTGCACAATCACGCTAGAGAATTGCGATTGGAAGGCTCAAAGCTTATTGTGAATCAACATTGTTGTGAGATCAATTTCAAATTCATAGCTTTCATATTATTGTTAGAATCTTCATTCTCATATCATATCATTTCTAGATTAGCATTGCATATCAATTTCCATATTAGCATAGATTCCATATCAAGTTTTCATATCATTGCATAGAAAATATCAAAAATATAGATTAATTGCATTCATATTTCATATCTAGATCAATTGCATTCAAAATCCTTTGTTTAGGTGTCATCTAGGTCACTGATCTCGATTACAATCTGAGAACATCAATCTCACACCTACTAGAAGGCAGTAAATCGCTTGGTTAGATTAGATTTCAATTTTGCATGATTTTGATTATAGCTAACCTCTAATGTTTTACTGAAGTGTTGTGTCTACAGATCAGGTACAATTTTCACACACATTTCTGGCACCCATCGTGGGGCCCTGAAATGGGTTTCTAATTCAATTCTATCAATTTCTATCTTTTTCTTCTCGGGATCTGTGCAAAACTAAAATTTTTAATTTTTGTCCATACATCTGTCGTACGAGTTTCTGACAAATGTCATATGGGAGCATACCCACTGTCGTATGATACTAGACCCACTGTCGTACGACAGTCTATCAGATCGAGACTCATTTCATCACATAACAACTATCGTTTGGGAGCTCAACTGTCATATGGTAGCACACCCAGTGTCGTATGAGTTTTTGGACTGTCGTCTAGGAGCATACCCACTGTCGTACGAGTTTTGATACCAGATTTCAATTGTTGTTTCATTTTTGCAGACAGTTTGTCAGATTTGATTTTCAGATTTTGACTGACAGCTAACCCTAACAATTGAAATTTACTATTTCTGATTGGTTTCTGCTGATTTTGATTGGGAAAAGCACAAGAATTGCTAAAAATCAGGTAAAATCTACTAAGCGCGTTGCGAGGATCACGAGGTATTCTCCTTGTTTTGAAAACATTTTGATTTGGACTTAAAATAAATCTCTCACGTGTCAAGCTTGTGTGCATCTTTTCATGCTTTTGATCTATTTCTACACACTTGCATAATTTGATACTAGGTTGTGATCCCTTAAGGATTCATTAAGTAGTCTTAGAATACTTGTGATTGATCTTGATTGCTATCTAGGGTTATTGGACTCGCTAATCCACCGGCCCCTCATTTCCACCCCGTGGTTGCAATCTCAGCGCCATAAAGGGGAGGGGTCAACAAGACAGAAGCGTTAAGTGTTCCACTTGGCAACCCTTTTGTGCTTTTAGGAACTCACTTGTTTTCTAAGTTGGGGACTCATTTTCAGCTTGTGTGAGGTGTTAAGTGTTCCCCCTTGTGGACTCATCTCATATTCACTTTAAGCGTTAAGTGTTCCTCTTTTTGCTTTTTGGGTACTTTTGGTAGATTTGCTTTCGGGAATATATTTGTGCTCACATAGTAATTAGGCCCTATGAACACTATTTGTGATTCTTGAGAGATTGGATTCCTAGAGAAATCTTTCTTGAGGATAGAATCCTTGTAGGTAGGGAGGATACTTAGTGCATTTCACATTCAACTTGGTTAGTGCGTCTTCTCTTATTGATTGATACATTCTCTCTCCAGAGAGGTTGATAGATCACGTAGGGTTGATATCACGAGCTTTAGTGAATCAAAATTGGTTAGTGCGTCTTCTCTTATTGATTGATACATTCTCTCCTCGGAGAGGTTGATAGATCATGTGGAGTTGATATCACAGACCTTGGTGAAACAAACTTTGTCTTAGCGTGTCGGATTCATCTGCTTGCTTTGTTTGGGTTAAAAGTGAAGAGGTGTCAAAACCTTGAATCTGGAACCAAGTCCCCTTGTGGTATAAATCTATGAGTCACCTTTAGAGAGGGTTAACCGTGGCAGACGATCCCTTCACAGGGCAAACTGCATTGACGGAACCTCAAGCGGTAATAGCCATTTTTACCATGGTAGTCACAGCCGCTATATAAATGTCCTTGTGGAAGAAATCTCCACGGGTATGGTTCATTGTTGGGTTGTCAGATCTCCCTAGCAGCTCTTGAAGATTAAGTTCTCAGACTGTGTCAAAACCTTGGTGCACCGGGATTGGAGTTCACCCCTTTGAATCATAAAAGTTGCAGAGTCAAACTATTACTAAAAACCCTAGAGAGGCCAATTTTTCATTCTCAGGTATATGTGTGTTATTGCAAAACTTTTCAGAACATACACAATTAGTATTCTCAGGGATTAGCACAATTTGGTCACTTGATTGTTCATGCACAAGGTTGCTTTTGCCCTTGTTCATTATTTTCAGACGTGCTTGGAATCACTTGCTTGCTGTTCTGTGCACTTGTTTATCTGCTTGGCTATTAAAAATGATCAAATTTGGTATAACCTTCAAAATCTAGATAGTACAATTTGTAAACAATCCAAAATTGAAAACCTTAAGTTTTGTAAAATTTGACGTAAAATTCTTTTTGGAGTCAAAAGTCATTTCAGGAAGTCAAAAGTCATACGAGTTTTGTCAAGTGTCATTTCAGTATTGCCCATCTGTTGTATGATTGAGAACCCAGTGTCGTACGAGTTTTCAAACTAGCAAATTCAAGAAAGTCAAAACCCTGTTAGCAACTATCGTATGATATTAACTATCATTTCATTGCTACCCAACTGTCGTATGAGTTTAGCAACTGTCATTTCATAGACTACCCAGTGTCGTATGAGTCTGCAGAGTGTCGTTTGGAAAAATTTGAGAGAGTTGTCATAAATTGTCAAATTGCAAGATATCCAATGTTTCCAGCCTAGTTCCAGATTCTGTCAAAAATATCATTGTGTCAGGAATAGAGCAGTAGTTATTGAGAATCAGTACACATGTCTCAAAGAATCAGTACACATGAGGAAGAAATTTTGATCACCGCTATGAGGAAACAGCTGCATGCTATGCAAGTCCAGCTTGACAATCTTAAGAAAGAGAAGGAATCTAAAGAGTTCTCCATAGAGGCCCTTCCCCCTTTTCCATTTGATAAAGACTTGTACATGTCACCATGCCCCCAAACAAAATTTGAGCAATATGATACCTCTTCCACAGAGAGTGACACATCTAGCTTTGGAGACTATGATGACTATGATGACAGACAATGTAAGATACCTATGACACCTCTGTTCCTAAGAATCCTCCTCGTTGTTCATTCCTGCTTACTACAAATGGGCCATCACATTGGATAGATCATGATGGTGATCTATATGATTCTGATTTTGAAATAGATTTTGATGGCTTTTGTGGACAATACCTTGATTGTGATCCATCTACTATTGTTGAGGACTATAAAATGCATCGTGCTAGCTTGAAAAATCAATACTATAAGGATCTCTCCTCTAAGAACTCTCATGCTGAAAATAAAGATTATCTTCTCAAGCAAGATCATGTTAATGTTGGGCCTTTGTCTTGTGATGGTTCCCTTCCATCCCCTACTTCCTCCAATACCCATACATTTCCTAAAGCTTCCGAGTCTTTCAAATCTTTCACAAAACCTTCATCCAACACAAGCCCTGATACTTTTCATGCGGTTCCCTATAGTTATCCTCTAGGGCTACCTCTTAAAGAAACTCAAGCTAACCTTCACTTGGCTACAAATACTTTCAATAATAAACCTAAAGAGCCTAAGCCTTCATATGCTATAATCCCTACTTTAGCTAGTCCTCCACCATCTCTTTCAAAGTCATCCATACAATCCCAACATGCTTCCTTGTCCTTAGAAGTGGCTCCATGTCAAGAGGACTCTAAAAATGATAAAGAAAAGAACATAAAGAAAGATCAAGATCAAGAACCCTCCATGCCATCCAATCCTTTTCATGATGTCTCTTATCTGCTTCATGGTTCTTTTGATCCTGCACACCCTTTCTCATACATTTCACCCTATCTTAAGTCTTCTCCTAAGCAAGATCAAGTTACTACTGACACTGTTGAGCTTATTGACAATCAAAATAACTTTACTACACTTGCGCTTTCCAAAGATGATACTTCCATTAAAGTTGTTAAAAATGGTGTTGTTACTTCCAATGTTAAGCCTATTGAAAATCAAGAGAAAAATTATGAGCTTATGCTATCCAAAGATCCTTGTCAAGATCAAAGTCTTCCATCTTCTTATTCTACCACTCCATGTTCACTTCCACTTTCTACTCTTCCTAAGTCTTTGCAAGCTTTGAACATTCCTATCAAAGAAGGTGCTCATATTCAAGATATCCACGATTCTATTGAAAATTCTAATGCTCACTCTAAAGATGCTGATATCCTTGGTTTTCATATAGATGTTGATGAACTTGTTAATTATCCTTTTTCATCTTCCACTTCCATCCTTGGACCTCTTCCACCACTACTAAAAGCTTCACGTCTGCCTTCCATCTTGGGTCCTTATGTCCCTTCACTTTCCTCTCCTAACTCTCCTAATTCGTCATCCATCTTGGGTTCCTACATCCCTCCATCTCCTATCTTTCCTCAAGATCAACATAGATGCATACCCTTGAATCCTTTTCATTCACCCACCCATCTAAACCAGTCATATCCTCCTTCTTCTTCCACAAGTCCCAAGTCTTTTGGAAGTAACTTGAATGTTCAATACAAGAAAAAGAAGCAATACAAGAATCCATCAAAAAAAGATCACCATATCTCCTCTAATAGACATGGAAGCATAAAGTCAAAAGAGATATCTAAGAAAAAAACTACAAGACAAGTATGCGTTCCAAAATCCATCATTCAAGATATTCTCTCTAGATCATCAAAAGGAAATAAAAAACCTATGGCTATATGGATTCCAAAGTCTCTCTTGAAAGAGTCTGGTGTTGAGAAAAAAGTGAAATTGACATTCAAGCTTCCAAAGGCTTCCACTTCATCTCCTTCCAAAAATATTCTTCCATTCCATGTACCTAAACCACAACCTCTGCTATCCATTCACCATGTTCCTTCGCGTATTCCTTCATTCACATTTCCTCCCCCTTCTCACCACCCTTCAATGTGTGTGTTGATGTTGATCTTTCCTTCCTTTCCATCTACCCTTTCACAATCCTTCCATTCATTAACCTTCTACCTTCTATCCTTTTTCCTCATTTGCCTATTCCTCCTATCTTCCAACCTCACTTGCTTTACATAAAACCCTATGCTCCATTTTTCTCTTCCATATTCCTTTCCCTATCAGCATCTTTGAGCATATCATTTTGAATCCTTGGCATATCATGGTTTATCCTTTCAAGGAGCATTATCTAAAAAGCTTTCCTTCTTCCAAAAAAAAAAAAGAAATGAAAAAAAATATATAATTGAAAATGTGCCTTGGTGAAAACTTGGAAACAGGTGCCTTGGTAGCAAAAGTAAAGAGAAATAAATTTGTCCTATGGTGAAAACCACTCCCTTGTGGCACCTTGGATAAGTACCATGATGAAAACCTGGCAATCAGGCATCATGCGTAGTTCTTATACATATTTCATCCATTTCATCTTCTCTCTTTGATTTTGACAATGTTGATCTATACATGAATATTTGGCTATCTTGTGAGCTATTTTACGATGATCTTGCTTTCATTCCTTCCATGTTTAGCCTTCATATCCATTTTCATCCATTCATTTTTGCCTATCGCTATCCTTTTCCCCTTTGGTCTTGATCTAAAAAAGAAAGAGTAAAACACGGTGCTATGAAGCCTCTTGACATGTCTACTTTTTTGGACTAAATCCTTTCCTTCTTTGGCATTACGCTTTTGTGACTTATCTTATGCTAGCCTTTCATTGCTTATCCCAAAATGCGCTTTACATGAAAATTTTTCCCTAGCTTGGGTATTCTTGAGGAGTTTTCCCTTGAGGATTTCTTCCCTTCATTCTCCTTCATTCTCTTGTCTTCCATCTCTTCCACAAGCCTGCCAATCCCTCTTGTTCTCCACCTTACTAGACATTGGGACTGCACGATATGATCTTGCTTGGGAGTTTGCAATAAAAAAAAAGATGCTATCAAGTATACCAAGTATCAGAACAAGTATCAGAACTAGTATCAGAACAAGTATCAGAACCAGTATCAGAACAAGTATCAGAACCAATGTCAGAACTAGTGTCAAAACCAGTATCAGAACTAGTGTCAGAACCAGTGTTAGAACCAGTATCAGAACTAGTATCAGAACCAGTATCAGAACCAGTATTAGAATAAGTATCAGAATCAGTATCAGAACAAGTAATAGAACAAGTATTAGAATGCCTACAGGGGCTACACCTTTCGCTTTAGTTTATGGGTCTAAAGTGGTACTGCCTATTGAGGTTGAAATCCCATCACTCAGAATTAGAATGCATGGTCTAGTAACTGATGATGACTACAGAGTGTCTAGGTTGCAAGAACTTGAACTACTAGATGAGCGTAGACAAGCAGCGTATGATCATCTCAGAGTATATCAGAAGAGAATGTCTAGAGGCTACAACAAGAAAGTCAGACACAGAGAATTTCAGGTTGGTGATCTAGTCTTGAGAGAAAATCCTAGAAATCAATCCCATCGAGAACGCAAGGGGAAGTTCGAACCCAACTGGCTGGGTCCCTTTGTAATCACTGCTACTTTTGGCTCTGGTGCCTATCAACTCTCAACGACTAAAGGAGAACAGCTCCAAGAACCAATCAACGTTCTCCATCTGAAGAAATTCTATGCATAAGGCATTCAGTCTATGGTTAAATGTCCTGAAAAAATCTTTAAAATTGAAAAATGTCCTTAAAAAAATGAACATCTTGGTGAAAACCTAGCAATAGGCACCTTGATGATTCACAAAAAAAGTAAAAAATATCAAAAATAAAAAAAAACTAAAAAATGAAAAATACAAAAAAAAATGAGAAAAAAGAAAAAAAAAGTGCCTTAGTGAAAACCTGGAAACAGGCGCCTTGGTAGCGAAAATAGAATCTTTGCCAAGATGGTGAAAACCCAGCAAATGGGTGCCACTTGTTCAAAATGCTCCAGCTATCAACACAATCTTGGTCTTTCCCAACTTTCAGTCTTGCTTTAGTTTGTACATATCTCCCGGTTTGTTTCAACATTTCCAGTTTTCAATAAGTCGGTCTGTACACCAATCGGCTCAAGCGTCTGTATCCTATCAATGTTTAACACCTGGGGGAAATCAATGTCATATCCTATGGTCTCTAATGTATCTTGGACGTGTCATATCTAGTCAGAGTCCTTTGAAGCTTCAAGTTGAGTCAGTCAGTCAGTCTTGTCTCTAGAAAGGATTTTGCATCTACAACAACGCAATCAAACATCAAAACTCAACTGAAAACAATCTATGCTTTTTACATGCTCTTATCTCCTTGTATGCTTATTGATTCGCATTGAGATTTTTGCATAGTGTGTCCCTTCGAGCTCTTCGATGATGTCCTTTATAAGATTTAGAGAGTGATGACTGGGGGCATAATCTTTTCTTTGTTTTCTGCTTGTATGTGAAAATCTAACAACTTTGGAAATTCCAGATTGAAATGGTGTCCGACTATAAGAGCATCTATCTCGAATTGGATGGCCATGCGTACCTCAACCATTGATACCCAAACAAGTCAAGAAAGTTTGATCTAACTATTGTCTTTTTGAGTAAGTTCTTTCTCCTACTATGGAACGCGATCTTGCCTAAGGATGTGAACGATAAAGGGTCACTACGGGTAATTCGCATTGGATTTAGAATGATCTCTTGACTGTTTGATGTGTTTGCAATGCAAGGAGTATTCTGGTCATCACGACATTTATGTTTTGATGCTTATACAAATTGCTATATCAAAATGGACATGATATTCAGGTCATCCTGGCACTTGTGCCTTGGTGCTTATATCTAATCTGACATTCCGAAAACAAAACCAATATTCATATGTCCATGGTTGTTTTGGACCAGTGGGTGTTGTATTGGTTCTTGAGCGTTACAAATCGATATTCATATGTCTATGGTTTCATAACTAGTGGGAATTGTATTGATTTATCCGATTACCTAAAAGTTCAATGATGATAACAAATCAACACATGATCAGTGACTAGGTCCTAGGTCTTAGGTTGCATTTCATTTTGCATGTCTCTTTGCATTTTGAATCTTTGCATGATCTCACAATGACTAAACGAACTTCAATGCTTAAACAATTCTTCAATCACCTCTTCCAATCTAACAAGAGCTAAATCCCACATGAAGGTTCCTCCAATGAAACAGCAAGTAGAATCCTTTTTTGGGATCAAAATTCAAATCTGAGATCATTCATAACTGCTTGCATAATCGACCTTCAATCATCACAGAAATCTAATATTCAACTTAACTGATTATCTTCCATCAAACTATCAAAATTTCAACTTGGTCAACTATGGTCAACTCATGGTTTAACCTAGTCAATTTCGGTCTCCAGGACCTCCAAATGATGCAGAATGCATTCTCGGACGTGTATAACCACTTCTCAAATCAATTAACATGCTTCTAAACTATAACGCTGACTTTTCTTGTTAGATTTCAATTTTAATCCCGAAGGGGGCATGGTATTGCACATCATTCAAAGTCTATAAATCAAATTCTATCGATCAAATCTATCAATATCTTTCATTAGTGATCAAGACAACAATCACGTCTAGTCACTGATTCATCAAAAGTCCTCATCGCTCAGGGCAAATCTATCATCACTTGGGGCATATCAGATTCATTGATCCATATCAATCTGTTATTCTCCTAATCTTGTAAACTGTATTAGTTTTTGCAACCATCAGATCATAGTGTTCTTTCCTTGGTTCTTCGACAACTGAAGAGTTCGGATGTGATACCTGCTAGTTCTGCTAAGACAATCGAGTCTAGAACGGGTCACTCACTTCTTATCAATCCTAAGGTTTGGAATCAAGCATTTTGACACTTTTTCATAATCATAGGTTCATTTTCTGTTATAGTAAACATTATCTTTGGTCACTCAGGACCTATTATCTCCATATCAATTCAATATCAATCAGCTTCTGTCTCATATCAATTATCAATTTCAAACATCAGTTTCATATCTCTATCAAACATAGACTATCTTTGAACCACTGCGCTTCGCATAGTAATTCAAAGAGGGGCAAAATGTAATACCCCAAAAATGGGCTATAAGTTCATTAATCTCCTACATCTACAAATCGAATGAAATCGACATCAAAGTCCTAACCTAAGGCACATCTGAACATCATCAAATCTAATTGATTATCTTAAATTCTGCATCAGGGAATATTCCTAGTAATATTCCTAATTATCTTAATTATCTTTAATTTAATGATTATTTAGGGATAAATCCAATTTATCCTAAAGTTTGATTAATTGAATATTTTCATATTTAATTAATTAGATTTAATATTTGCCACTTAATTGTTTAATTAAATTTAATTCTATCTATTATTAATTGTATTATTTAATTTTGACAATAAATCAAAATTCCTATGAATAATTGATTAAATTCTTATTTAATTAATTAAAGCATGTTGTAATTATTTAATAATATAATTTTTAATAAAAGTTTGGTAAAATAGTTAATTAACCCATAAATTAATTATTTTATTTCAAAAAGCAGTTAAGTTGAGAATAAATCACTTTATTTATTTATTAAATCATAATTATCCATGTGCACATTCAAGGACCAGTTAAACTCAAAATTGGAAAATCAATGCAAGTTGTTAGCTTTTTGAAACTCAACATCTTTTTGAGTTTTAAAGTTGATCTAAACTTCTAATTCGAGTTGAACTGTGCTTTTGCATGATTTTTGTGACTTAATTATCTGTTATTTAAAAATAACTCAAAAATCAACCTGAGTTATTTGAGTGATTTATGGCCTTTTTTCATGCACCTCCAAAGCCTTGCATTTCTATAAAAACAAGGTTCATCTCTTCATAATTCATCTCTCAATCATCTCTCATATATTTCATATTTTGCACAATCATGCTGGAGAATTGTGATTGGAAGGCTCAAAGCTTATTGTGAATCAACATTGTTGTGAGATCAATTTCAAATTCATAGCTTTCATATTATTGTTAGAATCTTCATTCTCATATCATATCATTTCTAGATTAGCATTGCATATCAATTTCCATATTAGCATAGATTCCATATCAAGTTTTCATATCATTGCATAGAAAATATCAAAAATATAGATTAATTGCATTCATATTTCATATCTAGATCAATTGCATTCAAAATCCTTTGTTTAGGTGTCATCTAGGTCACTGATCTCGATTACAATCTGAGAACATCAATCTCACACCTACTAGAAGGTAGTAAATCGCTTGGTTAGATTAGATTTCAATTTTGCACAATTTTGATTATAGCTAACCTCTAATGTTTTATTGAAGTGTTGTGTCTACAGATCAGGTACAATTTTCACACACATTTTTGGCGCCCACCTTGGGGCCCTGAAATGGGTTTCCAATTCAATTCTATCAATTTCTATCTTTTTCTTCTCGGGATCTGTGCAAAACTATGATTTTTAATTTTTGTCCGTACATCTGTCGTACAAGTTTCTGACAAATGTCATATGGGAGCATACCCACTGTCGTATGATACTAGACCCACTGTCATACGACAGTCTATCAGATCGAGACTCGTTTCATCACATAACAACTATCATTAGGGAGCTCAACTGTCGTATGGTAGCACACCTAGTGTCGTATGAGTTTCTAGACTGTCGTCTGGGAGCATACCCACTGTCGTACGAGTTTTGGTACCAGATTTCAATTGTCATTTCATTTTTGCAGACAGTTTGTCAGATTTGATTTTTGGATTTTGAATGACAGCTAACCCTAACAATTGAAATTTACTGTTTCTGATTGATTTCTGCTGATTTTGATTGGGAAAAGTGCAAGAATTGCTAAAAATTAGGTAAAATCTACTAAGCGCGTTGCGAGGATCACGAGGTATTCTCCTTGTTTTGAAAACATTTTGATTTGGACTTAAAATAAATCTCTCACGTGTCAAGCTTGTGTGCATCTTTTCATGCTTTTGATCTATTTCTACACACTTGCATAATTTGATACTAGGTTGTGATCCCTTAAGGATTCATTAAGTAGTCTTAGAATACTTGTGATTGATCTTGATTGCTATCTAGGGTTATTGGACTCGCTAATCCACCGGCCCCTCATTTCCGCCCCGTGGTTGCAATCTCAGCACCATAAAGGGGAGGGGTCAACAGGACAGAAGCGTTAAGTGTTCCACTTGGCAACCCTTTTGTGCTTTTAGGAACTCACTTGTTTTCTAAGTTGGGGACTCATTTTCAGCTTGTGTGAGGTGTTAAGTGTTCCACCTTGTGGACTCATCTCATATTCACTTTAAGCGTTAAGTGTTCCTCTTTTTGCTTTTTGGGTACTTTTGGTAGATTTGCTTTCGGGAATATATCTGTGCTCACATAGTAATTAGGCCCTATGAACACTATTTGTGATTCTTGAGAGATTGGATTCCTAGAGAAATCTTTCTTGACGATACAATCCTTGTAGGTAGGGAGGATACTTAGTGCATTTCACATTCAACTTGGTTAGTGCATCTTCTCTTATTGATCAATACATTCTCTCTCCAGAGAGGTTGATAGATCACGTAGGGTTGATATCACGAGCTTTGGTGAATCAAAATTGGTTAGTGCCTCTTCTCTTATTGATTGATACATTCTCTCCTCAGAGAGGTTGATAGATCACGTGGAGTTGATATCACAGACCTTGGTGAAACAAACTTTGTCTTAGCCTGTCGGATTCATCTGCTTGCTTTGTTTGGGTTAAAAGTGAAGAGGTGTCAAAACCTTGAATCTGGAACCAAGTCCCCTTGTGGTATAAATCTATGAGTCACCTTTAGAGAGGGTTAACCATAGTGGATGATCCCTTCACAGGGAAAACTACGTTGATGGAACCTCAAGCGGCAATAGCCATTTTCACCATGGTAGTGACAGCCGCTATATAAATGTCCTTGTGGAAGAAATCTCCACAGGTATGGTTCATTGTTGGGTTGTCAGATCTCCCTAGCAGCTCTTGAAGATTAAGTTCTCGGACTGTGTCAAAACCCTGGTGTGCTGGGATTGGAGTTCACCCCTTTGAATCATAAAAGTTGCAGAGTCAAACTATTACTAAAAACCCTAGAGAGGCCAATTTTTCATTCTCAGGTATATGTGTGTTATTACAAAACTTTTCAGAACATACACAATTAGTACTCTCAGGGATTAGCACAATTTGGTCACTTGATTATTCATGCACAAGGTTTCTTTTTCCCTTGTTCATTGTTTTCAGACGTGCTTCTGTGCACTTGTTTATCTGCTTGGCTATTAAAAATGATCAAATCTGGTATAACCTTCAAAATCTGGATAGTACAATTTGCAAACAATCCAAAACTGAAAACCTTAAGTTTTGCAAAATTTGAGGTAAAATTCTTTCTGGAGTCAAAAGTCATTTCAGGAAGTCAAAAGTCATACGAGTTTTGTCAAGTGTCATTTCAGTATTGCCCATCTGTTGTATGATTGAGAACCCAGTGTCATACAAGTTTTCAAACCAGCAAATTCAAGAAAGTCAAAACTCTGTTAGCAACTGTCGTATGATATTAACTCAGTAAAAGGCCTTAGCCATATAACTTTTTATTAATTTTGAAACTATTTACAGATTGACTCACAAGTAGCACCGGGAGGAAGGAGTCAGCTGGAGAAAACTTCCCAGTATTGCTCCAAAATATGAAATAAATGAGTTATAATATTACAATCACCCCAATTTGAAGATAGTGGGGGAATTTCATATATATTAAACATACAATGCTAAGTTAAAAAATATGGATTTTCCAGGGTGCTCCCTAATCATATTCCATGTTTTTCTATAGGATATCTTTATTTTAAACTATCAACCCATGGATCTGTTGCATTGTAAATATCGATTATCTCTTTATGAGTAGCCTTCCTTGATTGTTCCTCTACTTCCTTTAATTCAGCTTGAACATATATTTGAAATTGTTCTTTATTATCCTCCATATAACATCATTCCCTTGGAACCTACACCACACACATGACAGCAAGATACAATACTAAACAAGACATCTTGTTAAGATGTTAGCACAAACATCATAAAGTCACATTGATGATATCCTTTAAGATAACCATATCAACTCCATAATCAGATCAATTTGCATCAGCTACAACAAATCATAATTGATATTATTCTACATCATCTATTATCAAATTTAAGACTTACCACAATTATTGGGTTAGATAATATAAGAGATGAGCATAATAATGTTGTACTAATTTCCATATAAAAAGTGAAATTTCTTAATTTCCTATAGTATATATCCAAGGAACTGAAGACAATCAAGTATACTCAATCCAAACAAGTTTGGCATAATATCATCTGTAACATAGTGTTGCATCAACATTTATGTGCGTACATGCATACATACATACTGTTGTGGTCCCACAACCATGCTCCCCCTTTGTTTTTGCCCTTATGGCTTAAAGGGGGGCCCCCCTTCTACTTTCTGCTTGTTTTGTTTTTGTTCATCTTTAGGTGTTAGTTTTTTTCCTTTTCTTTTGGTTAGTTTTCGGCCTGGTCGACCTTTTCGGCCCTTTCGGCCTTGTCGGTCTTTCACACTTTAGGAGTTTCGAAAGTGTGAGAGGCCCGGAGGAGCATCCAATCAGCCTTTTTCGGACCTTTCAGACGTTCCCATGTTCGAAATGGAGAATCAGACCTTTCGGGGTTGGAGGCCTTTCTGAGGTCTGAAACCCCGAAAGGGCTGAAAGGCCGATCCACAGGTCACTGACGTCAGTAGCCCACTAGCCTATAAAAGGTGAGGGTTTCTCAAAACCCTCACTTCGCCTTTCGCTCCTCCGTCGTCTAGAGTTTTTCACACCTTCGTGCTTCGCTCGTGCTTTTTTGCCTTGTCACTCTAGCTTCCAGTTGGTTGTCGCCGCTTTCTCCATCTTCTTGGTAGGTGGTTTTCTTCCTCTTTTCTATTCTGTTTAGTTTAGGGGTCTTTTGTTTTTGGCTTTGGTGTTAGCCTAGGTCTAGGTTTTTGAGTTTTTCAGCCTCTTTTTTATGGGTCTTGTGGGTTAGTTGGGTCAGCCTTTTTGGCCTGAGGGATCTACAAGGCAGTCTCCTTGCATCCCTTGGTGAGTTCGTGGTTGAAACTTGCTGTTGGACCCATTTTTAGGTTCGACCTCAAACCCTAGTTTCGGACCTTCGGGGTTTGAAACTTCCAGAGCAATTTCCAAGACAAATATTCTAAGTATAAACTATCTTCCAGCGTTTTGGTGTTGTCTCACACCGAAAAATAAGTCATCCCCGAAATGCCAAGATTAGCGCAATGGCCTATCGGCCTTTTCGACCTTCTTGGCCATTTCAATTTCTTCGCACGGCAAGGAAATGGTCCTCTCACTCTTGAGCCTTGTCATGAACTTTGCATCGGCCTTTTGGCCTTTGCACACATTTCAAACTTGATGGCCCTTTCGGCCTTTCAAAGGTCTGATAACATTGAAAGTTTGAAAGGGCTGAAATCTCTGGTTTTGCTTTGAAATCATAGTTTCAGCATTTGGTTTTTCTTTCCTGATGTTTTCTCCTCCTGTTATGTTATTGATTCCAAACTTTTACTCTTTGCAGATATGGCCGAGAAGATACTAGTGTCTCTGGAAATGAAATACCAATTCAAAGGATACCACCCACCATCTAAGGTGATGGACCTGCACGCCAGAATAATCGATACTGATATAAAAAATGTGAGTTGGAATGAATATCTGAACAAGTGCGCTCAACTGGTGGGCCGCTCAGAGGACTGCACCTCATTGGTTCATTGCTCCCTAGTGAATGCAGCGGCACACCCTATCTCGATCCAGTCGGTGGAGTTGATTAACACACTGGCCAACTGCTATGTGCTAGATGAGCACATGGTCAGAAATAGCATGGGAGAAGTGGTCTTGGACCTAAGGCCTGACAATATCAAGGATGTTTTCCATCTACCCAAGGGGGTAGATAAGTTCTTCAACTTCAATGTAAACGAGGGGATGGAATTTTACAATAAAGATACCCAGAGGGCTCACAATATTGTCAACAATGAATACCTGATGCAGCCATTGCCCAAGAATAGGTTGGATAGAATTGATATGAGGAGAGGTTATATGAAAGAAGATAGCCAAGCCACTATCAAAATGATAAGTAGGGTGTACGACCTGCCCAAGTCCCATTAGTTGGAGCCCTGGATGATCTTCCTCATCCAAAAAATAAAAGAAAGACAAGCAAGGTTCGATTGGGCCTCTATTCTGAGCGATCAGTTGGATGAGTAGCTAATTCGGGTAAAGACAGATCCACACTTTTACATGACATCTTATGTCATGTACTTACTAGCCGCTAGGGTAGTATATCTAGGGTTGACTAAGGTTGGAAACATCGGGGAACAAAACACATGGCCTTTCACTTTGTATCCTCAATTGGTGCGAAAGGACTTCCTCACACATAATAGCCCAGAATTTAGGATAGTTAATGATGCCTTCATCTTTGCAATCATCTACTCCATCGAAGGTGATTTTTCTAAAAGGCTATCAACAGAAGCAGCGACCAAAGTGAAGGCCATTGGGGCATTTTATATTCAATTCAAAATGTTCACATACATTCAGGTGGCAGGAAGCACTTTAGCACCCAAGAAGCTCCCAAGATACCCTCCTGATAGGGCAGTTCTATTGGAGATAGCTAGGCAATTGTCTGATGCTCATGAGCATATCAAGCATACGAAGAAACACTACTGGAGCTTCCCTATTTCAGTTGGTCCTCATTATGTTCCGGACATGAAAGTTTGCAAGTCTTTGGTCGGAGAATGGGATGAATTCCCATTGGCAACCTACAGTTTGGTAAGGCCACATTTTGACCCCATTGGTACTTACAGCCACATAATGGGAAGACACTATATCCATAAGCCACATATTGAAGACCATTGGGCTAATTGTGTGGATGATTATGAAGTAAGAATCCGTGACTATTGCCGGATGAGCCTAGAGTTGGCACAGGGTGCCCTTTCCTTGAAGATTCCAAAAAAGGCGTTGGAGGCCGATTTGGATAAAGTTCTAGATTCTATATATAACACGGATAAGGTATATAATAGGGCCATCCTAAATTTAGAAATAAATCAGGATGAGAATGATAGCATGGACTTTAGGGCCCGACATGTGCTCAAGCTGACAAGGTCATGGGTTGCTCATCCTTTTCCTATGCAACCACTTCCTATAAAGAAACTCCCCAAGAAACCATCTCAAGGAAAGAAGGGGGAAAAGATATTGGAACCTCAATTTAAAGGGGCTACCCCTCTAAAGCCCAAGACTGTATATCACCATGAGTGCCCCACCGTGTATGGTCCGGTCACACATTCTAAACCAGTGAAAACTAGGATGAATGGGAGCATTGCTCCACCAGAGGCACCTTCATCAGGTGACCATAGTTCTCCCAGCTCAAAAAAGAGAACTAAGTTTAAAATAGTAGGACCTAAGCTGGTTGGAGTAACCAAGGGTCACATTTACAAAAGGAAAGCGGGCTCAACCCCTACACAGATGGATACCCTAGAAGAAGAAGATGAAGATGTGTTGGATGAGATTCCCCTCAATAGGAGGACATAGTCAGTGGGATTCCTGAAGAAAAGGATAATAATGGAAGATGACCCTAAGGATGATAAGGGAGCTGCTCAGGTAGAGCCAATGAATTTGGATGCCTTAGGTGATGATGAATTCAACATCTCCAATTTTGTAGGTTTGCATGGGTTCAAAGAGGCTGAACAACAGGCTCCTATGTAGTTCACTAGCCCTTTTAGTGGCATAGGAGAGGAGTTACCACAGGCACCTCAAAGGCAAAGTGAGGTTGAAATGGCCAAAGACCAGGAGGGTATTGCAGGACCCGAGAAGGAATCATCTATTAAGATCACCTCAGAGGAGGAAATAAGTACACAAGTACCTTTGGATGTGTCTATTCCACCTTCACCCCCATCTCATCCTTTCACACTTCCCACCATTCCACTTCAAGAGCCTCCTACTACCCTACTTACCACTCTCGTACAGAATGCTCCGCTATCTCAGCAACCTTCTTCCCATGTTCCTTTCCCAACTCCAACTCCACCAGCCCATTCTACCACTCCCTCGCATCTTCCACACATCCCCCACTCAACATTCCTCCCCAAGTTCATATGGATTCAATACCCCAGAGCTCATAGGAACCAGAGAAAGAAGTTGAAGTCATCGATAGAGAAGGGGGAGAAGAAATTCATATTGGATTTGAGGAAGAGGGTGATAAGGGAGAATCATAGATAGAAGAAGAGCTACATACAGAAGAATATAGGCCTCAAATGGATACTAAGGAGAAAATAGCTAATGAGCAACAGACGGCTGGTGAGGGAGAGCCAGAACAAGGTATTAGGAATGAGCAAGAGATAGAAGAAGAAGAAGTTACAACAAAGATAAGGACATAACACATGGGGACTTCTACTACATTGGTTGCTCCCTATGAGCCATTGAATGCATCCTGAAAGCCCACTTGGTTTACCAAAGAAGTAAAACCAAGGGTTAGGGTATATACTAATGGAGAGGTTGATATGACCATGCTAGGGCATGCCTTCCACCAAATGGCACCAACTCCCCAGGCAAGGAGAATGTCCTATGTAATGCAAGATTAGGTGGGAAGGTGGAAGGCACAGGTGGTTGTCCCCACAATGGATATTAGTGTGAAGGAGATCACTCCAAAGGACTATGTGTTAGAATAAGTGGACTTGGGAGAACCAACTAGAGAAGGTAGCAAAACCTTGGCTACTCTAGGTTTGAAGCATGCTTTGGGTTTCATGAGTAAAGATGAGGAAAGAATAAAAGCATTGGAAGAATAGAATGAAGCAATGAAGAAATTCATTTTGAAGATGGTGGGTCCAATTGATCCAAATGACCCTGAAGCCTCATTATAGGAAATTTTGGAAAAGAAGGGGGATATAGACACTGACATTCCACATTCTTTTGTACAGGCTTGTACGGATTGGAAGCTAGATTTTGAGAAATTCGCTAGCTTATCTCTTAGGTGGATTTTAAGACCCTTTTGAGGCATTTTGACAAGGATATTTTCTTTGGTAGAGATCATGAGTGAGGAGAATGGGGTAGAAGAAACCATCCTAAATTGGAAAAAGGTATTAGATGAGTTGACAATGATAAGGAAGCAACGCTTCTAGGTGCTAATGAAGATTTATGAAGGAGCAGAATTAGATAACTTTGAAGAATGGATCCAAGAGATAACAATGGCATTGGCCATACTTGAGAAGGTGCTCAAAAGGTTGGATAAGAAAAGGGATGAGGGCATGCTATTTGTAAATGAGTTATAGGAGTTCTTTGAGGGGTTAGATTTAGATCTGTTCGATGATGATGATGATAATACTATGCACCCGGTGAGTGATATTTTCAATCAGTACTTGAATATATTCTGATGGGTAAAGTCAAAGGAGGATCTTCAACAAATGTTTTATCAAAGGGAAGAGATTTAGAAAATGTTGCCTTGTGAAGAAGAAATAAAGGCTTTTGCAAGGGGATTGAAAGAGTACAGAGATAGACAAAAAGAGATTCTACAAGGCATTAAGATGCTGGACTTCAATGAGGTGTTGGAGGTGGTGGATATATTCAAGAAAGTACATCCAGAAGTGCCTTCTAGTTAGTGGACCTCCAGCTTAAGATCTGTTAGCTCCCATGTACAGAAAATGCAGTTTTGGTACTTAGTCATTTTTTCAGTGAAAGATTTTCAGTCGTTTCAGCCATGGGGAGTTTTCGGCCACCTATAAGTCTGACAACTCCGCAGTAGTAGAGATAAGGTTAGCACTTAACCAATTTTGGGTGTTGCATTTTCGGACCAAGTGTCGGGTTTTGGGCATTTTTTGGGCACATCTGGGAGTTGACTCCAGTTTTCTCAGAGATCACCTCCCAGTCATCTAGGCTTCTTTCTTGGGATCTCTTTCAGTCAGAACTACGTAGAGCAACTAAAGCCAATGATCTAGGGGACAAACATGAAGATCACCACACACATGAACTAGTTCCAGCCCATTTTTAAGATATCTAATGCTTGTTTTGATCAAATATTTTTAATGCATGAGGTCTAACTCCATGCTAGGATAATTTAGCTAAGCTTTAAAAGTAGTTTATTTAATGCAAAGCTTTAGTTTAGTTTTACTTTGAAGTTTAGTTGCAGCAACACCCTAGTTGTGAAAATAAGAGAAAAGCTCTATAAATTGTAATAAAATGATGTAATGAGGGTCGACTTGATCATTAATACAAGATACACAATTGGTGCTTCATTCATGGTGTGATTCTTCTACTGTCTATGTGAAATTTGTGAATGTGTGATTTGCTCATTCTTTGTTTCAAAGAGCCAATTGGTTGTTTAATGATTTTAAGTCTGTGATCTTTTAGTTCAGTGTTTTCTCGTATTACATTGTTGTGTTGTGATGAATTTCTGAGAAGATTATTATTTGGTGCCTAAAGATTAACTTGTCTCACGTGTGCGCACATATGGAGTGGCTTCGTGATCTAATGAGTTTTGACTTATCATACGTCTACATTTTTTCAATTTTCATCGATGATTGCATCTGTTCAGCTGAAGATTGTGACATGATCTGATCTCTATTGTGTGGATTTTCTCATCTTCTTGGTTCTTTAATTCGCATGGTGGTGTTATGCTAGCATATGTCCAATAGGTTTTGTTTCAGCAATTTCTTTCAAATCTCTTGTTACCTTACATCTTCTAACCCTCTTTGCAAGTTATTTTAGTAGATCAATTAAATCAGCATTGCTTTCATTCTTAAAATGTGAAAATCCTATCAAAAAAGAGATATCTTGGTTTCCTAAAGTTTATTTTACAGTTTCCCTTGAGAAAAGAACCAGCAAAGGCATCCTTGTTAAATAGATTCATATTTGTCTTCCATTGAGCTATCCAAGTGGTTGAGACCCAGCCAGAAGGAACCTTGAGATTGATTCCATCGGCCTTCCAAGAGGGGAAGTTGCTCATGCAAATTCCTAGTTGTTGTCCTCGTGTAAAAACAACGCTCAACACATACATACATACATATACATAGATTTGTGTGTGTGAGAGAGAGACTGCATTATCGTGCACACACACACACACACACACACACACACACACACATATATATATATGAACTTCTTAAATCAAATTATACCTTGGCTATTCAGATATTTGACTCATTTAATCCATGCAATCTTCTAACTATCAAGTATCGATCTAAAATCTAGTGCTCAATCCTTTCAACAACCTTTTTGATCCAAAGATCCATATTGTTATATCAATCCTATGTGTGTGTGTGTGTGTGTTAATGAATATTTATGTATGAATGCTCAATTCAAATTATTGAAATAATTTATTCAATTAACCTAGGCTTTCATCTATCTATCAGGGGTCAATATCTAAACCCAAAATTGATCCTTCCACAATCTTATTTGAATCTATGATGAGCGAAATTTATAATAAACATGAATTAATTATCTCCTATAAAAAGATATGATAATAAAGTGGCATCCATATGATTTTCATGCTCAAATCCTTTATGTTATAAGGCATCTAAATAAAGGCAACAAACTAGATAGAAACAAAATCTATGAATTTTCTAAAAAGACATCAGTACAATTTGCTTCAGCTGAGATTATTAGGCAATACACCATGAAATAAAAGCTTTATATTCATATGTCAATACCTTATTGCAAACTATTAGTAGAGCTAGTCCAATATTCCTAATTGATGAAACATATATATTTACATGTTAAGCTTTAGTCAAAACTGATTGGGAGGTATATTCAAACTGTGACCATAGTATAAGGTCATAATATTTATATCATGACCATATTTTACTATTTTCCATTACAAAGGAGAAAGTAATGAATCAATTATAATGATTCATTATACTTTATGCATTATACAAATTATTAAGACAAGCATTTATACTATGTACACTGGTGCATATCCTTTAGACTATGTGTTGCACTCCTTTCAGTTGGGACAAAGTTGAGGACATGATCATTATTGGTCCCGATATGTTGAGAGAGATGGGGGATCATAAAGGGGACAAAGTATTTTTGCATGTGAGACCTCACAAGAGCTCAATTTTATTTGGAAAGTCTTCAAAACTTGCACCGAGATATGCGGGGCCATTTGATGTGTTGGAGGTTATCAACCCAGTTGCATATAGACTTTCTCTACAACCTTCTCTAGTCCAAATCCATAATGTGTTTCAAGTTTATTTTTTGAAATCCTATCATCCAGATGCATCTCATATCCTAGATTGGTGTGCATTCTAGGTTCAAGATCCAGGGGTGGTGTTAGTGGGGCCTACCTACCTCATTGATCAGCACACCATTTGAGTACATGATAGATATTTTTTTTCAGTATAAGGTCTAGTGGGACTAATTCTCTATCTATTGTGCTACTTGGGAGGATGTGAAAGACATGATAGATAATTTCTGTAGTTATTTAAATAGACATTTTATCTTTTATTTTAGTTATGCTTCTATGTTTATGTGTGGTGTGAACATTGTTGGTGTTCTTTCATAATACATCGGGTCAATGTCTCTTCCTAGTGAGGAGAGATGTCATGACTCGATCTAGTAGAATTCTACTTTTCAGCACTTTTATGCACAGTTGGAATTTTCTTAACTTAGTCGGATGGACCTCAACTTATGTCGATATGAGTTCTCATTATGTTGGGCTTGTTAGTCTTATTTTTGGATGCTTTTGATCTATTGATGATGTTATGTATGTAGTTGTACTCTGATGATGCTTTATCATGTAATAATGTGATATTGGATATGATGTTTTATTACATGCATTATGAAGATAAATGATGTAAAATATGGTGTTATTTAATTCAATTATGATTTATCATGACTAACCTAATGATGGGAAATTTAGTGGATTGAGTTGACTTACTGGACGAAGGCAGGAGTGTGGTTGATGTAGAGGAGGCTAGCTCCCCAACAGTGGTGTGATTGGAAGATATGGATCTTTCACACACCACATAAATATCTTTATAAAATACAACATTTTATTCCTTACCTTATCTCCATATGGAAAGCTTGTGTAAATTAACAATTTCATAAAATGTGTAATTTGAATGATTTCCAATTTTCTTCTTGATATGTATATGATTTCGGATTGGGTAGAAATATCAATACTATCTTGATCACAATAACATTATTTAAAATTTAAAATTGAGTTATATATTAAAATATTTATAAAGAGAAAAACAATATTTGAAAAGCTCTTTTATTTTAAATCTTAATTTAAATAAAACAAGAAAATCTAGCAACTGTAATCATGATGTAAACAATCAATTATAAATGAAGAGTGGGTTTTAAATGGGGAGAAAAAATAATTGATTAACTAACTGTTCATCTCCAAGGTGGCCTAGAGAGGTGGTAGGCAACTTATGTTACAATTGTGAGAAAGATTGATTGCACCCTTGGTCCCCTTGTGTTGTGCAATGCATTGGTAGTTTGTGACATGGTTTAACAACCTCTAATGTCTTCTATATGTCTAGTGGTTGTATCGAGCATTAATAGGTTGATCTTTTGGTGGAACAACCGTTAGTTGTGTCAAGTGGTATTTGAGCTTAGTCACAAGTTTGAACCCTGCGCTTGCATTGTGGGGGCATTGTTATAATGGTGAGAAAGACTGATTGAACCCTTGGTCCTCGTGTGTTGTGCAACATAGTTCTGGTTTGTGACATGGTGTGTGTGAGTGATTTACACCTTCATGAAATAACAAGATTTAAAAGACAATTACACTATTCAAAGAAAACTAATCTAAATAATGCACAATTAATCTAAATATCTCATGGATCTCTAAAATAAAGTGGTAAATGAGGCTCTCAGCTATGATCCTCACTAGTGACACTCTAAAGATGAGAATTAAGCTATATGATATGCAAATTTAGATCTATTCTATCAAATTCTAGCTCTATTTGATGAACAATTTACTATGATCAAAGCAATTTAAGCTAATTAGCAATAAAAAAAATGATAAGTGAGTGATGTGGATGCAAATTGCCAGAGCTTTGCTACAATTCAAAGATATGGAGTGGATGAATTATGCTTCTAAATGCCTTCAATATATAAGATTTTCCCAAGGGTAGGGGGTAGAGTGAGATAACCATGGTTATGCTTGGGTAAGGTCAATTGGCTTTGCTTTGTCCATAAATGGGGGGACAAGGAGGGGACAATCATTTAAATGGTTTCAAAAGGCTGGACCATTTCAACAAAAGTGAGTGATTTGTGTCCATTTTGTCTCCTTTTTTGCTTTGTTGAGGGAAATTAGTATTTATTAATTAATTAAAGTAATTAAATTTAGCCATGAAGGGTAAGATGTTCATTTTGATTTTTGCTTTCAACAACTATGTCATTAATTGAATTTAATCAATTTCGTAGTGTTTTTCCCCTTTTCAAGCTTTATTTAATCATTTAATTGAATTTTCCTTTGATTTGAATTGTCTTTGTTCCATTTATTGATTTTTCATGCTATTTGATGATTTGTTGCACCTTTTTATTGATTTAAGCCTTTTGCCAATTTTTCGTGTCTACAAATGCCCCTCTTTGAGTTGATGTGCGAAGAACACCGATTCAAAGATTCCCTTAGTCTGATGATTTGATTCTATTCTTGGTTCTGATATGCCTCTAATCATTCTAATTGATGTACTTCCTGATGATGATGATGTGCCTTTGATGATGGTGCTGATATGATTCTGATGTCTCTGATATGATATGGGTCCTGGTTTGATGATAGGTCCTGGGTTCACTGATTTCTGATATGTTGATAGGTTTGATATGATATGGTAAACTGATCTGATACTGATTTGCCTCCTGATATGAAATTGATATGATATGATAACTTGATATGATATCTTGATATGATATGCCCCACTGATAAATGTTTTTTGATGTGATGCCAATTTGATACTCTGATGCCCCCTCAGAAATAAAACATATTGATTCCTTGATTTGAAAAATTTTGATTAGTTAGAATATGTTTTGATTTCTGATACCGTTTTAAAGAAATAAGCAAGTTTGATTTATGCCCCGGCTAATGAAGATGTCATATAATAGGTCCAAAGTGCATTTTTAAGTCTTTATTAGGGCCAATTTGACCTTAAATAGGGTAAAACCCCTCATTTTACTATTCATTTTCACCTTTCCCTTTTGAGATTTTTAGCTCTGATTTTAGCCCTTTTTACACTATGGTGGTCCCACATCGTGAGCATCAGTTTGAGAGAGCGCGCCAGTTCGGTCGGAGAGCGAACTATGGTCCTCCGATATGTCATTCAAATTTTTCTCCTGTTTCTAGAACTGCATTTATGACTTCATTTAATGCGTTTTAAAATTTTAATTCTGCATTTTAGAAAAGAAATGTCACCTCTGTGCAATTTAGTTACGCCTGAAAAAATAAAATGTCGCTTCTTGAAAATTTAGTATCACCTTCCGTTTCTCTGTTTACTCTTATAGAAAATATTTTATCGCATGCAGAAAATTTGGTATCGCTTAGGGTTCAAACATTTTAATTGTTTGTCACGTGAAAATCCCTAGATAATAAAATGTCGTCTTAGGTAAATCTTATATCGCGTTTGTCAAATGAAGTCACGCAGATGATTAAAATCATGCGTATGACGAATTAGATGTCACCCCTGGTAAAAGAAATTACGCCTGAATGAAAAGTCGTGTAAGTGAAAAAAATTTGACGTTACTTGGGACTTTGCTATGACGTCTGATTGCTTGATTGCGTCAACCTAATTGATATCGATCACTTCAATGAATTTGATTGAATGTTCAGTTACGGTGTTCCCCTTGTTTGATTTTCACCAACGAATTAGGACATTGGTAACTATGATATTGAAGGATAATGTAAATCAATCTTCATCACAAATGATAGGTCATGGGTCTAATCGTCCATTCATTTTATTCTCAAATGCTTAGAGACATAGAACTAGGATCATCCTTCCTCAATGCTTAGAGTTAGGATTGGTAGGTCTGATAGGTATATTTAAATTGATGACTGTGATTGATTGTTTGATTTCCTGACATTAGGTTACTCATGTGATTCCATTGTTTTGACTAAATAGGAGGATGTCCCTATTCTATACCTCTGGAACATACCACATTGGGTGATGGAGCTTAGAGAGCAGTTGACTGACGCCGAGAGACAATTGATTAGGCGCTGTGGTTTGTTATGTGTATTAGAGCTTCCTCGGTTCTAGATGAATCAAGGTTTGATTACCGCTGTCATAGAGCATTGGCACTCTGAGACGAACACCTTTTGGCTGCCACAGGGAGAGATGACTATCACTCCTGAGGATGTGTATAGGTTGCTGCAGATCCTGACACATGGGGAAATAGTATATTATGATGCAGTGTATGATGAGACCTATTATCGGTGAGTATTCAAAGATCCTTCTATTGGTGATGATTACATCCTATGGGCTCAATTTTCTTCATTTCCTATTCTACCAGTGATGTTAGGTGCTATTATTGGTGGCGTGTTACTACCTGATCATCGGGGTCACGGGTTTTCAGTGGGTTGGGGTAGGATTATCGAGGACTTGCTTCATCAACCTCGATGATTTGATTGGGGATCTTGTGTGCTTGCACAGCTATACCATGATCTACATGAGGTGGTTTATAGGAGATCAGCTGCTTTATCTGCTAGGATTCACATTTTGTAGCTTTGGATATGGGAACATTTACCAGTTAGTCATCCGATATCAGAGCAAGATCGACCTTTAGGGTATCCTTTTGCATGGCATTACATTGGGATGGTGACACAACATCACTTGGGACATTTGGAGTACTGGCGATGACAGATTGATGATATGGATGAGGTCTATTGGAGACCATATGTTGATGTTGAGGATGGGAGAGGGGATGGCTTGGAGTTACTGTACATGTTTACTCCTCGATGGATGATTAGTAGGATTGATTCTGTCGTTGCGAGATTTTTGGTAGGTAGAGTGCTACGACAGTTTGGGCGGATTCAACCTATGCCTCAGGGATCTACAGTTTATGCTCATTCTAGTGCAGAGAGGACTACTTGGGGACACATGCCTTCATATGATGATGCTATTGAGTAGATATCGCGGCTTGGTTTTATGGACTGGGATATGAGATTACATATTAGAGATGTCGGGGTTACTCAAGAGTATCTGGATTGGTTGATGGAGCATCCTATGCCTCGATTTACAGATCCTGCAGATCCAGTGCCTGGGAGAGATGATGATGATGATGGTGTCAATGGTGGGAGGAGACACAGAGGTAGACCACGAGGTAGGGTGGTGGTTAGACTCAGAGGATGAGTGAGAGATATACATATACAGGCACCACCTCCTCCTCCTTCTCCTCCTGCAGTAGTACAGAGACAGAAGGTAGATCGTCAGGACCATGTGAGGGCTACTAGGTAGGATTCAGTGTCAGGATAGGATACGAGAGCGGGATTACCGCAGGCTACCGTGGATGGTTAGGATACAAGTGCACAACAGATGCCAGTAGCTTTTTCCCATGATCGAGGGAAGGCTCCTATAGATACAGGTGATCCTCAGAGTACCTACGAGGTTGGTGAGAGTTCTAGTACTATCCAGCTGTGAGCAGATGTGGGAGCGTTACGAACAGAGGTATCACAGATGTCTTCGATGATTCAGTAGTTAGTGTCAGGTCTGGCTCCATTGGTTCCTCTCCTTGTTGCTATGGTTGGTCAGATGCCTCTTCAGCCACCTCAGCAGCCTCCATCACAGCCTCCTCCATAGCCTCCTCCAGGACCTCCTCCCAGTGGTGACAAGAGTTGAGCTATGAGTATTCTTGTTGATCAGTTGTGTATTGATGTTGAGATACTTGATGTTGTATCATATTCTTGTGACCTTGGTGTTACCCTTCCAATTGTACTTTGATACTTGTTTGACATTGATGCCCCTGTTGATGGGCAATTATAGAATTGATTTATGATATCATTGTTATACTGGATGCATTGAGTTTTAAGTAGACGTGTGATATGAGGATATTTATGAGTTTTCCTATTTTTTACTTGATGATATATGAGATTACCTTTAGATGCTGCTATATGTGTGTATCTAATGCATTTGTTTTGGATGGATGTGTCTATGGATGCAATGTATCTTATGTATGATATAGATAGATGGATGCATTTCTTTCTTCATGTATGGGTGCAATTTTTTGTTTTTGTGTTATTTTCTCATGTATGCAATCTGTATCGCTGTCTAGATGTATGCACATGTAAATGGTTATTTCCTTCTTTTCCTCGATGGTATATCTATGTAATGAGTAATGGTATGGAATGAATGCAAAAAGTATAATCTCATGTTTTTATTGTAGAAAGATGATATTGAGGTGATGTTGTCCTTGCTGATTTGACCTTGTTGATGATGTTATGTACCCCCTTTTTTATGCGAAATGAAGCCCTTGGGAAAAAAATGCATGTGCAATTTATTCTAACATGAGAATGCATTTTAACCTTTCTATGAATGCAATTATCTTTTCTATGAATGCATTTTAACCTAAGTGTCACTAGTTTTTAGCAAAGAAATGCCTTGAGGATATATTTTCATCATTGAGCACTTGGGACCGGAAAGTCGATACAATCACCATTGCCCACTGACATGATGATATGAATATCACTTTTTATTGCTCATATGGTAACCTCCATTTTGCTTTCCCATCGGTCTTGTCGATACGACTATCACTGATTACAAACAATCATGAGAGTATGAATATCAATTTTGTCAGATTCTATGTTGCAAGTGGATTTTGGCATTTAGATATGAAGAATCTAAATATCCAAGGTATCCGGTTGCGTAAACAAATAAAAGTTAACTCATTGTTTTATAAGATAATCCTCGATGGTTCTTTGATGACCATGTCTTTAGATGAATTCTCATAAGGCAATGAATCTTCCTCCAAACATTCACTTCATAGTCAAGAAAAATATCATGTCTCCATCATTGCCAATCTAGTCGAAACATCATTGATTAGCTAAAAAGACTTGATACAAATTGAATTAATGTAAGTAAACAGATTTTTAACCAACTTTTCAAAAGAATCTATCTAGGTGTTTTGCATTGTTTTCTGATCTTCAAATAATATTTCCAAGTGTTTTGATCATGGAATGATGTTTGATTTTTAATCCTGAATAATAAATCAATTTAGGTTCAAGGATTTGTTGTGGTAGTCAACTTCTTGGTTAGTAAACAATGATATCAATCAAAGGTTTACAAAAATCTAATCTCTCTTTTGAAAATGTTGATCCCTTTCTGCTTGTGATTGAATGTTGCTCGTTTGAATCCTTTTTGAGATACCCACTTTCCGATCTATTTTATGCTGCCCCCAAGTGTTTGATGTATCAGTTTTGACATCTTTTTGGGCAATGCAAAGGATGATGCTAAAAATGTTATTATGACTATATACAAATGACAGATGCAATGAAGGTTTGGACAAATGGGATGATGAGATGCATTATGTACACATGTGACTAGGAAAGAAATGACTTAAGGAAACCAAAAGTGCTTGTTGCCAAGTTTTTACCTTTGGGTTCTTTTTTCTTTTTCTTTTTTCTTTTTTGCTACCGAGGTGCCTATTGCTAGGTTTTCACCAAGGTACTTTTTCTTTTTCATTTTTTTTTGTATTTTTCTTTTTTTTTCTTTTTTTTGTATTTTTCCTTATCACCTTGGCGCCTATTGCTAGGTTTTCACCAAGAGATAGTTTTTCAAATGTTTTTGCTTTCTTCATGCTCAAATTTCCACTATTTTTTATCTTTCTTCCTTTCCAATGTTTTTGGATTTTCCATTTTCAAATGTTTTTGTATTTTCAAGATCTCTTTTCAACTATGTACAATAATTATGATGCTTTCTCATCTGATACTCTGTATACTCTTTCATCTACTTTAGGTGTAGAACCTCTTCAAATGAATGCTATTTATGGGTTCTTGTAACTCTTCACCATTACAATCTGATAACTTATATGTTCCAGTTCCAAAGGATGACACTATCACAAATGGGCCTATCCAATTAGCTTCCCACTTTCCTTTCTTTTCCCTTTCAGCTTGATTTTTGGGATTTTCTCTTAATACCAAGTCTCCTACTTGAAAAGTTCTTGGTTTGATGTGTTTGTTGTAATTGCATGAAATCCTATTTTGATAAACTCTTAAATGCTCATAAGCTTGAGTCTGGTGTTCCTCTAACAATTCCAATTGTTGCAGTCTGGCAATCCTATAATCCTCATCAGTGATCAATCCTCTTAATGAAACCCATAGAGATGCAATTTCAACTTCTAATGGTAGAACTACTTCGGTTCCATAGAGTAAAGAGAATGGAGTGGCTCCTGTAGGTGTTCTGATACTAGTTCTGTAAGCCCATAGTGCAGGATTTATTTGCACATGCCAATCTCTTCCTAATTTGTTAACTGATCTTTTTAATATTTTGAGGATATTTTTGTTCATTGCTTCAGCTTGTCCATTGCCTTGTGGATAATAAATGGATGATGAATGATGTGTAATGTGGAATTTCATGCAACGTTCATCAATATCCTGATTTTTGAATTGTTTCCCATTATCCGTGATAATGGCATGTGGAATACCATAGCGGAAAATTATATGGTTCAATATGAACATTGAAATTTGTTTGCCGGTTGTTGTTGTTAATGGAACTGCTTCCACCCATTTGGTGAAGTATTCTGTTGCTGTGATGATATACTTGTGTCCGTTTGAAGATGGAGGATGTATGATTCCAATCAAGTCAAAACCCCATTGATAAAAAGGCCATGGTGTAATGAATGGGTGTAATTCTTGAGCTGGTGCATGTATCATGTTACCGTGATATTGACATTTGCTGCATGTCTTCACAAATTGACAAGCATCCTTTTCTAATGTTGTCCAAAAGTACCCTAAACGAAGGATTTTCTTAGCTAGATTAAGACCGCTTGAGTGTGACCAGCAAATGCCTTCATGGACCTCGCGTAAAGCTAACTTAGACTCTTCTTCCTCTAAACATCTAAGTAACATCCCATCAAGACCCTTATGATACAATGTGTCTGAAAGGATTAGGTAACGGGTGGCTTGGTGTATGAAGTTACATTTTTGGGCACGAGTTCGGTCTATGGGGAGTACTTGGTCTTTAAGGTAAGTATAGATGGGTCCATACCAAGGAGAGTCATGTCCATGTAAAAGAGCAACAATTTGGGTGTCAGGAAGGTTGAATGTCAGTTTTACCAACTCTTCCACCAAGAACTCATACTTCTCATTTTGATCTATTTTTTGTAATAATGAAGCCAAGGTAGCCATGGCATCTACTGCTCTATTCTTTGCTCTTGGAATATGTTCAAATGTGATCAAAGCAAAGTACTTCTTCCATCCATCAATCAATGTTTTATATTTCATCAATTTTATATCTTTGGTATTGTATTCATTATTAACCTGATTGATTATGAGTTGGGAATCCCCATACACTTGTAATTCTGCAATATTCCATTCCAAAGCCATTTTGATGCCAATGACTAATGCCTCATATTCCGCTATGTTATTGGTGCACGGAAATAAGAGTTTATAGGACTTTGGAATGGTGTACCCTTGAGGGGTAACCAATAATATACCTGCTCTAGAACCTCCTTGTGTATAAGATCCATCAAAATATAATTTCCATGTCTTTGCTTGTATGTTGACAATTGCTGCATCTAGAAATTCAATTTGAATGGTTTGTGTAGACTCCATTGGGTTATCTGCTAAGTGATCTGCTATCACTTGTCCTTTAATTTCTCTTCTATCAACATATTCAATGTTGAATTCACTTAGGATCATGACCCATTTTGCTATTCGACCTATTAAGGCAGTTTTACTTAGCAAGTATTTGAGAGGATCAATCTTGGCAATTAATTTGATCTTATGCATCAACATATAATGTCTTAGTTTTTGAGATGTAAAGACCACTGCTAGACATGCTCTTTCCATGAATGAATAATTTAGTTCATATTTTATTAAGGTTCTACTAAGATAGTAGATTGCCCTTTCTTTTCCTTGCTCATCTTCTTGTGCCAACAATATGCCTAGAGACCTTTCTGTGGCTGATGTGTATAACAATAGTTCTTTGCCCTTGATAGGTGACATAAGAATAGGTGGGTTTATCAAATAAGTCTTCAAAATAATGAAGGCCTTATCACATTCTTCATCCCACATAAATGTAGTGTCCTTGTGTAGCAATCTGGTGAAGGAGTGACACTTTTCTGCTAATTGAGAATAAATCTCCTTATTGATTGAATCTTTCCTTGTAGTGACCTCATTTGGCTAATGTTTCTTGGAATCTCCATCTCTAGAATGGCTTGTACTTTTTTAGGATCAACTTCAATTCCTTTTGCTGATACTATATAACCCAATAACTTTTCGGATTGGACACCAAAGGCACACTTCTTTGGTTTTAATCTAACTTTGAATTGTTCTAACCGAATGAATATTTTTCTTAGGATTTGTAAATGTTCTTCTCTATTATGGGACTTCGCTAGAATGTTGTCCACATAATCCTCTAAGAAAGTGTGCATCATGTCATGGAAAATAGTTGTCATGGCCCTTTGATATGTAGCTCCAGCATTTTTAAGACCGAAGGGCATGACATTCCAACAAAAAGTACCCCAAGGGCAAGTAAATACTGTCTTTTCTTGGTCTTCGGGAGTAATCTTTATTTGATTGTAGCCACTAAATCCATCTATTAATGAGTACATTGCGTGACCTACTATCAGATCCACTATGGTATCGATGCTTGGCAATGGGAAGTCATCTTTGGGACATGCAAGATTTAAATCTCTGAAATCCATACACACACAAATAGATTTATCATGCTTAGTAACCGGCACAATGTTAGAGATCCAATCAGCATATGCTATTGTTCTTATGAACCCCACCTTTAACAATTTTTCCAATTTTTCCTTGACTAGGAGAGCCACATGTGGTTTCATTTTCCTTAGTTTTTGCTTCACAGGTTTAACTCCAGGTCTAACATTCAGATGGTGCATTATGAAATCAGGATCCAGTCCGGGCATGTCAGCATATGACCATGCAAAATTCACTTGTTGTTCTTGGAAGAATTTGATAAAGTCCTCTCTTTCAAGAGATGTAAGTGATGTAGCCAAGTGTATGACCTTTGGATCTACTTTCGTTCCAATGTTAACTTTTTCTGTTGGTTCTATAAGAATAGATGACCTTTCTTCTTCATGTTCAGGCAAAGTATCCAATCTCTCTTCTAATGGTGCCACAGTTGGGTTTTCACCAAAAGAAATGTCTTTTATTTTCATTGTTTTTGGTTCTAATGGTGCCACAATTGGGTTTTCACCAATAGAACTTCTCATTTTTTATTTTTTATTCATTTTTTTCATTTTTTGACTAAGAGATTGGACCCTTGCTATTGTCATTATGTCTGCATTGAGTTCGTTGGTGAAAGAGGGTTCAACCGCATTGAGGTATTGGTTTGTTGCTTGGTCATTTGGGAAGTAAAGTAAGTCATGTAGTTCGGTTTGATCCCAATCAATGAGGTCTAGGTGCATCAAAATTAAGGAATTATTGGGTAAGGTATCATCAATAGGATTTATGGACATGACTTCATTTGAGGGTTCATACATTGTATCATTTAGATCTATGATGTGCGCTTCCTCAAGATGATCCATGGAAGCAGGCTCAAAGTCCCCTTCGCTCGAATCCTCGTCAACCTCTACGGGAAACAATGTGGGAAAAGCCACATGTAGGTTAAAACTAACATTTGAATTTCCCTCCTCTGAAGGTGTCCAAAATGTTTCTATCCATGCTCCACTATTAGATGCTTGTTCTATATTAGGCCTTTGAATAGGAGGTTCTTCATTAATTGGAGCATCTTGTTTTGGGATTTTTGCATAAGTATGTATAGCAATGACTTCTTTATCTTGACATGACTCCTCTGATAAAGTATCCCATTCATAATCTTGAGAGTCATCACTATCTCCTTCGGATTTTAATGCATTTATTTGAGGATGAAAATCATGCATTGGACTTGAACTTTCTCCTTTGTATTGGAAACCTACTCCGGATTTTTCATGACTTGCCCTCCAAATAGGTTCAATAGGTTCTAATAACCCTCTATTTATTTGGCCTAAGGGTCCTCTTCCTTTGTATCCCATTTTTGTATAATATCAAATCCTTTCCCATATTGTTCAGTTTGTATATTGACATGCTAAATTCTTTCAATTGGAGTGTCTAAGGTATCATCTTCATCATGATAAAGCCATTGAAGGACTTCATCTTCTTCCTTATCCCATGTTTCTTTGCTATCTTCCCTCACAAAATAAGAATTATACTTATGTGGAAGATGTTCTTTTGAGGGTTTACCATGTGATTTGGGAGATATGGGCATGTCAAATAGAGAAACTGAATATTCTCCTACTCCTTTTGAACTAATCTTGCATTGTTTGTCAAATTTGTTCATCATCTCACTCATGTGTTGGTAATGATCTTCTTTAGCTTGTTCCTTTTCCTCTTTCGTAGGTTTGTAGATCGTTGTCTCCAATTTAGGTGCTAAATATGGACTTTCCATTACATTTGGACCCTCGTAGCTCACTTTTTCCTTGCCCTTAGTTGATGTAGTTGAGCTAGCTTGAAGAGGATTTTGTGTATCTTCATTGGTGATTCTTGGAATAACTCCTTCATGATTATGTGGAATGTATAATTCATGCAAGGGTTTGAGTGCATTACAATATTGGAATGTATTTGAGTCTCCTCCAACCGTGATTTCTTCACCCATGTATGGAAACTTGATGCATTGGTGGTATGTGGATGGGACGGCTTGCATCTCATGAATCCATGGTCTTCCCCATAAGATGTTATAAGTTAATTTCATGTCCAACACTTGACACTTGGTTTCCTTCTTGATTGGTCCTACTTGGATGGGCAATACAATCATGCCTTTAGAATCTCTTTCAGCTTCATCGTAAGCTTTTATGGTGATTTTCTTTGTAGGGTCAATGCATGACTCAGATAAACCTAAGGATTTTACAAGACTTAATGTGCAGATGTTAAGACCAGCCCCTCCATCAATAAGGGCTCTTTTGACTCTATGCCTTTCGATCAAAACCTCTATATGTAATGAAAAATTTTGAGGATGAGTTATAGACATGTCGTCTTGATCAGAAAATGAAAAACAATGAGGAGCCACAAGATGTCCTACCATATTTTGAAACTTTTCTTCCCCTAAGGTAGTAGAAACATGTGTCTCTTCTAAAGCTTTTTCTAAAATCTCTTTATGATTCGGTGACAACTTTAATAACTCTAAGATTGAGATTTGTGCTGGAGTACGTTGCAATTGATCCACCAAACTATAAGGCCTTGCTGCTATAGGAGGTTGTTTGGCCACAATGTTGGATTGTGGGATATTGGTGTTTTGAGGGACTATCCCTTGTAAAGTCATTCTAGAATTTTGCCCTCTTGTAATGACATTTGTTGCTTCCTTTTGAGATTGTTCATTAATTATTATAGCATTAACAATATGATCATATGATGGTGCAAAGTTGAGATTATTGGCACTTTGTTTCTTGCCATTTGATGACTCACCTTTATCATGTTTGTAAAAAGGTTGTTTGAAGGCCGTATGATCTTCATTATTTTGGGGTCCATCAATAGTGATTATGTTATTATCTATCAAGTCTTGCACCACATTCTTTAATTGTAGACATTCATTTGTAGTGTGTCCCCGAATCCTATGATATTCACAATGATTCTTAGCATCCCACCAGCCCGGCTTGTGGTCTGGTTCATAAGGCTTAATAATAGGTAATGTAATAACATTGTTAGCTATGAGAGCCTTTAATGCAGTTTCAAGTGATTCTCCCAAGGGTGTAAAGTGTCTTGAAGGAGTGGGCTTCAAACACTTATCATACTTTCTATTTCGATCCTTGTTTCCTTGATTATTCTTGTTGGCATTGTTGTTATTGTTGGAAGGTGCATTATATGCTTGATTAGTATTATTCACTTGATTTGGTGTCTTTGTAAGGGCAAATGGAATCACCTTCAAGTTGTTGGATTCCACTACACCATCATTAACAATGCCTTTGTTGTTATTTTTTGCAGCATAACGACTATTGTTATTGTACCAACCTTTATTTTGATTGTTGTTATTGTTGGTATTGTTGTTGTTGGAGTTAGAGTTGTTCTTATTTTCCTTGTACAATTTCAGCTCTCCACTCTTAATCAACACTTCTTTTGTTGTAACTCTGTTATCAATCAAATCTTGGAAGGTTTTAGGACATTGCATCCTTAGTCTATAATTTAATTCGCTAATTAAACCGTTAATAAAGATATCCATTTTCTCTTTTTCTGGTACACTTCTTGGATATCTAGCAAATGCAGTCCTCCATCTTTGCAAGAATGTGAGGAAGGCTTCTCCATCTTGTTGCTTCATGTTACATAACGTTATCATTGTGACCTCATGTTTGATGTTATAGGAGTAATGAGTCATGAATTTAGAAGCTAATTCTTCAAATGTTTTGATGCCGGATGGTAGTTTTGAAAACCAATCCATGGCCGTTCCTCCCAAGCTTCTTGGGAATAGTCTCATTAAATAGGTTGTATCATGCATGAATTCAAGACTCAATGCACAAAACCCCTGAAGATGATCATGTGGGTCAAATGTTCCTTCATACCTATCATACTTAGGAAATGTTACATTAATGGGAAAAGGCAACATGACCAAACTCTTATCAAATGGAAAAGGACATAATGTTTCAATAGAGAAAGGCTTAGGAGCCCCGTTTTGTTTCAAACTGTCGATTTCCATTTGTAATGCCTTGAATTCTTCCCTTATTGCTTCCATAGGGTCTTCTATTTCCTTGGGCTTTAGTTGTTTTATGTCAAAATCTTTAGGTAGCTTTACCCCCGTTTGTATCAAGTCCATGAAGTATTTTTCTTTATCCATACGCATGGTCTTTTTCATTAGTTCTATGAAATAAGGACATTGTCTTGCCTCTAACACCTTTTCATCCATGGCTTCTTCCGCAGTTGGGGGTAGGTTTGTATTATGAGGAGGAGGTAAGTTGTTGCCTTGTGAATTTGCTTCTTGGGAATTAGGATCTCTTCCTCCATTATTAGAATTTCCTTGATTGTTGTTAGGATCCATACCCCCATTCATGTTGTTTCCTTGGTTGTTAGGATCGGTATTTCCTAGGGTGCCGCTAAACATCTTGTTAGTGTCCTTTGCCTTAGCGAGTTTTTCAATCACTCGTGAAGTAATGAAAGTGTCCTCCAGAAATGGGAGCTCTTCTCATTTGTAGGTCCCATCTGTTTGTAATGTTTTCTTTATAGAGTGTGATCTTGTAAGAACGGGCATGAACAAACTTTAAGGGTATGTTGACTTCTTCTTTTGATAAGATGATTTTTGGAATAAGGTAAAGGTTTTTGATCAATTTTAAATGGTTTAGAATCTTAATGATGTTTTGATCAATAACTTTGGAATATCTTGTTTGAAAATATAAAAACAATCTCAACACACACATCAATTTGGTACCATATCCCTAGAATGCTCTAATGTGTGTATTTTTGAACATTTTCACAGGTTGAAACACAAGAATAGCTTCCACGCAATCTACCTAGCACATAATTGGTTCATAAACATGGCTCTAATAGGTAGTTTTGCTATTTTACCATTATGTAGTAAGTTTTCCGTTCAAAATAGATCTTAGCCGTTCATCCCCCAAGTATGTTAAGGGGCTTCCCACACGCACTGAAGCACAATTTTGTGCAATCCGTTAAGACTACTAGAGGAAGTTTGAAATAGCTAAAATCCTTTTGTCGTGCACCCCATTAAGGATACATGTGTTTCTTTTTATAGTGGGTCGGATTCTCACGGCAAAAGCAAGTGTATCCCACTTTGGGTTGTCACTCTCACCGGCCCTTTTAAGGCAATCTCGGGAGGCGAGCCCACTAAGTTTTAAACATGTTCATTTGAAAGCATGAAAAGTGGATTTGGTAGAGCAAGTTTGGGAATTTGATTCACTCAAAGAGTGAAGAGCATATCCCTATTGATTTTCCCTTATCCCAAACACTCACAATCAATTTGGTTCTTTTTCAACCCCGTGACAAAGGGGTTCTTAGAATTGAAATGTTTGTTCTTTTCCTTTTATGATTAAACTATGTTTTGAACTTTGAAAATGCCACAATTTAGGGGAAGTTTGCAAGCTTGATGAGAGAAATACCTCAAACGATGCTAGCAAAGGCTAGGCACATTTTTAAGTAGTAGATTTTCTCATTTTCTCTCCAAATCCTTCCCTTACCTTAATGAAACGTTCCCTCCACCAGAAAATTAGTTGGCACAAACAAACAAAGTGAGGAGAAACCAAAATCAACACTTAGAATGCTACAATTTCGATTATGCTTTTTATGCCTTCTTTTTCTTCAAAATTTGCAAAATTTTTACAAACTTAGGGACTAAACTCCCAATTTAGTGATACGTATTTCTGTTTGTAAGCATCTACAATAGCAATGTATTTAGCATATAACTCTACATCCCTTTCTAAGTTATTGTTGAGAACAAAGGTGGTGTGTACCCGATTTTCCTTTCTTATCCTCTTAGCAATCAATTTCTCCTCTAAGTTATGCCTTCTCTTTGGTTTTTGAACTTTCTTATGACAGACCATACTCCTGAGATAGAAAAAAAATGGACGTGAAGTCAGAATACAGTCATTATTTTAACACTTTTGATAAAATATAAAAAGTACAGCCACGTGACATTGTCCAGACTGTACGCGAGATCTAATTTAACAAGGACGTGATTACTTTAACCTCAAGCATCACCTTGAGGGGCTCAAGCGAGATTAAAATAACCAGGTGTGATATCAAATTTTACCTACGCGTGAAATCTTTACTAGATGCGACAACAGTCATTATTTTGATAAAATATAAAAGTGCAGCCAGGCGACATTGTCTACACTATACGTGAGATCTAATTTGGCAAAGACGTGATTACTTTAACCGTGAGCATCACCTTGTGGGGCTCAAGTGAGATTAAAATAACCAGGTGCGATATCAAATCTTATCTATGCGTGAAATATTTACTAGACGTGACAAACTGATGCTATAAAAGCGATATCTAATTTATCAAAGGAGACATTTCAAATGACAATAGCGAGAAATTAAATCGATAAAGTAGAGTACTCCCTTCACACTAGACATAAAATGATTCCTCGGCCGTAGCTTTTTAAGTCTGATTAAGCGACATTTAAATGACCAAAGGCATCAATCCTTTATCCAAAATGTGAGAGTTTAATTTCTGAACACGCTAAAATGCGTAAGAGTCTAGACTATAGGTGATATTTTAATTTGGCATCCGTGACATTTCTTTTCTTTAGGTGTGACTTCTTTACTGGCAGGCATGATTTCTTCTCTATAACCTACAAACAACGAGCAAATTCATGCAATTCTAGCCTAAATTTTGCAAATAACATGAAAATAATGATGAATTTGAGGCCTAGGGCCCCACGGTGGGTGCCATTTGTGTGTGAGTGATTTACACCTTCATGAAATAACAAGATTTAAAAGACAATTACACTATTCAAAGAAAACTAATCTAAATAATGCACAATTAATCTAAATATCTCATGGATCTCTAAAATAAAGTGGTAAATGAGGCTCTCAGCTATGATCCTCACTAGTGACACTCTAAAGATGAGAATTAAGCTATATGATATGCAAATTTAGATCTATTCTATCAAATTCTAGCTCTATTTGATGAACAATTTACTATGATCAAAGCAATTTAAGCTAATTAGCAATAAAAAAAATGATAAGTGAGTGATGTGGATGCAAATTGCCAGAGCTTTGCTGCAATTCAAAGATATGGAGTGGATGAATTATGCTTCTAAATGCCTTCAATATATAAGATTTTCCCAAGGGTAGGGGGGTAGAGTGAGATAACCATGGTTATGCTTGGGTAAGGTCAATTGGCGTTGCTTTGTCCATAAATGGGGGGACAAGGAGGGGACAATCATTTAAATGGTTTCAAAAGGCTGGACCATTTCAACAAAAGTGAGTGATTTGTGTCCATTTTGTCTCCTTTTTTGCTTTGTTGAGGGAAATTAGTATTTATTAATTAATTAAAGTAATTAAATTTAGCCATGAAGGGTAAGATGTTCATTTTGATTTTTACTTTCAACAACTATGTCATTAATTGAATTTAATCAATTTCGTAGTGTTTTTCCCCTTTTCAAGCTTTATTTAATCATTTAATCATTTAATTAAATTTTCCTTTGATTTGAATTGCCTTTGTTCCATTTATTGATTTTTCGTGCTATTTGATGATTTGTTGCACCTTTTTATTGATTTAAGCCTTTTGCCAATTTTTCGTGTCTACACATGGTTTACTTAGCAATACAAGAAGTAGACATTAATTTCAAATAATAAATATTTAATTATTTTATCAAGCCAATTTTAAGTGTATACATTTTGTCTCTTTTTTAAATAATGCACTTGACGCATTGTTTGAAAGAAAATTTAGTCTACAACACATTGTCCCTGCCCAAGTCAAAAGTGACGCTAGCATGCCCCCTTGGGAGATTGACAAATTTTATTTTTTTAAAAATAAAAATTGGGGGTGATCAGCCTCACGAAAAAGAATAAGGCAAGCAAGAATAAAATGAAGGTTAAAAGGGTTGACAAAAAATGTACAAGTGGTAGAGTCCACTCACCAAGCAAATAGGGTCCACGAGCTATAAATATGGGTGAAATGATCAAGTGGGGTAACATTTTCACACTTGGCATGTTAAGAGATTGGATCTTGGAGAGAGGAGAGCATAGAGCCAGCAGGATGTCAGTCCCACTATCATATCGCTAATTTGAGCATGATAGATGATACTAGACATCAGTTGACTATGGAGAGTCGGTAAGTAGTTCGATCCTCCTTTGTGATTTCATAGGTTAGATTAGATTTTTGATATAATTTAGATAGAAATAGATAGGTTTGATTTGAATTTTGAAGCTAAAAAAAATTATTCATAGGCACAGAATGAATGCGCAACTACGACGCATGAATGCGCAACAATAGTAGGCATATGCGCAAGTTTAGGTTTATTATGTGCATTTTTCTAGGGCACCTATCCAATTATATTTAAAATTTGGACCGTTGTGCATATATGGGATAAATGTGTGCATATGTTATATATGTGTAATCGTTTAGTCTTTATGTGCAAATGTTTTGCATTTCTACACAAATATGAGCTCTGCACAATCATTTAGGAGCTTTGCACATATGTTACATTGAATTGTGCACTCATGAGGGATGAGTGAATACATGAGAGAAATTTCTTAATTTGATTAGAATCAAGGTCAATAAGATGTGAATTTTTATTTTCTCTATCTTGTAGATGAGAAGTCCAGTTGTGTAGGTTGGTCATTGTTGTTGTGTGTTGGCTAGTTGATGCACCTAATATGATAATTGATAAAAATATTTAGAAACATGTGATAAACATATGATAGGATTAAACATATGATAGATAGATAGATATATCATAGATTCTATGATGTTATAGTTTACTTGATAGAGATATTATGTTTTTTTATTGATAGAAGGATATTACTAACATTCTGATCTCATGAGAGAGATACCCTATCACCTAGAGCTTGAGACTTGCACTATCAGATATACATAAAGTCTTGATTGGGGTGACTGGTTTGTACCATGTCATCCACATGCCGGAGATTGAGAGAGATGAGATTGGGGACCCATGATTTCATTTGAGACTACTCGTTAAGAGTTTCAATAAATATACTTCTAGGCATGGACCATGAGACGAGGAGTGGTAGATCCACAGATGACAACTGAATATGAGAGATATCTTATAGACCATCCCATCACCAAATTGACAACACTAGATGAGAGACTACCCCCACTAGATGTTGGATATGATAGGAGAGAGCAGAGATGGAGATGAGGTAGAGGTGGGAGAAGAGATGAAGGTAGAGGTAGAGGTGGGAGAGGAGACAAAGATTATGGTGGTGATGGCGGTGGTCCATATGGAGGGATAGGATAGGGAGGGCCTAGGATGAGAGGAGGATGCGTTAGATAATTTATAATAAAGAAAAAATAAAGCAGGAAATCCTTCATGGAAAACCATTAATATTTAAGGCAAATTATTTTTATTGCATAGATTCGGTGTCAAAATTCAAACATTGCTCATATTTTACCTACAAATTTCCCAAAACGGGTCAATTTAGGGTTGCTTATAACAAAATACCATTACCTTAAAACACTAAAAATTATAGGAAAGACTATGGGATCTTTTGTAGGTTTTGAAGGAAATTCTAGAAAGGATCTTACAAAAGAAGTTAAAATACTGATTAACACTGATCCTAGGGTGAAATTCCTTGAACCCCTAGAATTGATTACAATAATTGAAAGGTGGTATTTGAATCCCACCATCTACAATAGAAATATTGAAGAAAATAACATCATTCTAAAATAAGTAAAGGGGAAGATCCAACCAAAAGAGTTCAAACAAAATCGATTGAGCCATAATCTAGAAGTAGCAATAAAATTTAGTACTGAAATTGGGGGATTTGTGGTAAAAACTCCTTAGGCTCAACAAAATATAAAGAATAAAAATGATGACCCCCTAGAGAAGATCCTAGTAAGATCAAGAGATGAAGAAAGAGAAATAGAATCCAACAAAATATATCTTAAATAATTATTACAAGATGCAAAAATATTCCAAAAAGATGTAGAAGAACAACTAGCTTTGTTTGAATGAGTGAAACCCAAAATCAAGAGCCTAATTCCTATAAAGAATCTTGTAGTATCAAAAAATTAGAAGAGGCAGACAAGATAGTGAATACAATATCTAAAAATGAGAAAGGAGGCCTCCCCTTGGATCCAGAAGTAGTGTATCATCTCATGGGCTTAATGGAGGATGGAGTAGAAGAAAATGTTGGAACAATATTGGAAAAATAGTAGATTATAGCTAAAATATTAGAAATGGAGGAAGAAGAAGAAGAAGAAAATGAGGAAGAAGGTGAGATTATAGTTAGACAATATAAACCAAAAAAGGAAGAAAAGGATCTCAATCTAGGAATAGCACGAACTTGTGAGGGAGAATAAACTCTAGATTATTCCAAATCAGAAAAGAAAAGGGGAAGGAAACCCATTACAGAACAAGAATAAAATATGGTTTAGTAGAGGACCAAGCCAAAAAAATCACTATATTTAATGTAGGGAAGGGGAATTTCATTCCCAAAGAATCATGAAGTTAATAACATGGAACATTAGGGACATGAATGCCCCTAAAAATCATGTATAATTAAATGTTTCCTATTCACATTCAAAGCATAAATAATAATGCTACAAGAAACTAAGCTAGAGAAGGAAGATATAGAGTAGTTCAAGAAAAGGATAAGCATATGAAAGCTATAATTGGTTTCACTTGAAGGAGCCTCTAAAGGGATTAGAATATTATGGGAGCCAAGGAAAGTAACTTATGGAAAACTAAATAAATTCATAAGGTTGATATGGAAGAGTGTTATAATTAAGAGTATAAGAAATGATTTAATCCTTTTGTGGATAAACGTGTATGGGCCTACATAAAATATTAAAAAACTAAGGTTTGGGTAAAAATTGAAGAATATTTAAAGAACTATCCAAATCAAACCTTCATAATAGGAGGCGACTTTAATGCTATACATGATACAACAAAGAAAATTGGCCTGGTATAACTAGAGTATCACAATCACTTAATGATTTTAGAAGTTGGTTCACACAAAATAATCTAATGGAGATAGAAAATGGAAGTTACACATGGAATAACAGGGGTTGGGATTTAGTAATATAGAAGAAAATTTAAATGGATTCTTTTTCAAAGGAAATCTAGTAGAGTTCCCTTACAATCTAAAATCAATGTCCTTACAAATTCTGGTTCAAATCACTTCCCTATTCAACTATTAATCAATGAGGATAGAAAATCCAAAAGATGCCCTTTCAACTTTCAAAACTTTTGGTGGAAAAAAACTAATTTCATCAACATTTTAGAAGAGTGGTTAAAGAAAAAAAAGTTTATGGGATCCAAAATGTTATGTTTTATATCAAAACTAAAATCTATTAAAAAGAAGATATTGATTTGGAATAAGGAATAATTTGGCAATAATTTTTGAAATAAAAGAAAAGATTGATGAAATAGATAAGTTAAATAGTGAAGTAATAGAAAAAGGGGTCGATCAAGAAAAGTACTATTTTTTATCATCATGATGAAGTAATAATGCATTAAATGTCTTACTAATGTCCCTATTTGATTGGACGGTGCTCTATTTGTTATATTGCTACTATCAAAATAGAATGGAAATGGTGATTCAATGCATCTATAGCCTCAACAACATGGTAGCATTGATCCAATAACAGAAAATACATTACAAATGCCAAGCTCATGGTCTCAATGAAATAAATAGTGTATAAAACAATATATGGTGCACAACAACAGAAAGCATGCAATGAAAGAAATAACATTGCATGATGCCTGAGCTCAAATTCAAAATAGTAAGTGTATTCATGTATGATCTAATAGAAGCAACCTCATTGATCATTACCTTTCACTCCTCCATCATTATAGAAGAGATAACAACCTACAACTACCTTATCATGCATTTTTTATGAGCTCACTATTTGAGCACCTCATGTCACTATTTGATTGGTTGGTGCTCAAATAGTGAGCTCATAAATAATGCATGATGCCCTGGCTTGCAGCCCACAAGCCATCAAGACATTTCCTCATGAAATGATAAAAAATGGGGAGTACCACATAGTGAATATTGAAACAACAAAACAAATAAAGAGAGATCAAACACTTCACACAATATATGTTGTTTTATAAGATTTTATTAAGACTAAATATATTATTTTATGAGCTCACTATTTGAGCACCTCATGTCCCTATTTGATTGGTCAATGCTTTATTTTTTATATTTATGCTATTAGATCAAATAGGGACATCGATAGGGACATTGGTAATAAATTAATACACTTACTATTTTGAATTTGAGCTCATAAAGATTAAGATATCCTACTATTTTGAATTTCTATGTGCTTTGAGCCAATGGAATTTTTATCATCATGATGAAGTAATAATGCATTAAATGTCTTACTGATGTCTTACAAATAGATTCTAAGGTTTCATCAGAAAAGGAACCCAGAAAGGCCTTCTGGGCCTCCTCAGATGTGCATATAATCCTAATTAGAGTGTCCATCTAAAACAATAAAACTTCAGAAAACATAAAAATAAATTATTTGCAGAGTGCAAACTGTAGACCCTAAACAAACAAATTATCTAGCAAATGCCAATGATGAATCGATGAATAATGAAGCTAGATCATCTATAAATAGCCCTTGAATTCTTCATCATTACTTAGCAATACATTATTCTTTCTTTAATGGTATTAAATCCATTGTCCTTAACATGCCTCTAAATATTTCATGTAAATCTTTCCCCTAAATGCATGCGTGTGAGAAATTAAAATTTTGGACTTAATCTTTCATATCTGGCAGTAAATCTTTCCCATAAATGCAAAAGATGTTAGATATCGGTTATAGCATCTTTCCCCATATTGTTCTCACGAGATGAAAAGAGCAATTGATTTGTCTTTTGAAGTGGTCTCTAGAGAAGAGGAAACTGTATCATGTCTCCCATCAACACAAATGGTAAAAGAGACTCCCTTTCTCAATTTTCTGTAGTTCCCGACCAAGTAGGGTGTTCGCTTCCCCAAATGATGGCATTTCCACCTTATAGGGAGGATAGGCCACCTCCAGGGCTTGCTAAAATAGTAGAGGAACATGCCCCTATGTTTATCCTTGACACTTTAGAGAATATGGGTGAGGTTTCGGCGGTGGAAAAATATTTGTGTTTAGACAAAGATGGACCATAGGACCAGCAAATGGAAGTTTTTAAGGATATTGAGATTTCTCCCATTCATAATCTTAATAACTCTTTAGAGGAGGAGAAGGATCGCAATGGGGCTTCTGAAGATTGGGATTCTAAATTTGAGGAAAAGGATACAGATAATATGGATGATCTTGGATAGTTTGAAAAGAGTGGATCCTTCGAGCAATGGAAGTTGGTACAGACATCATCTTCCCTGAAAAATCCAAGAGTTGGCGAGAAACAGCGAAGAGGGGCAAAGTCTATTAGGATGAGGTTGGAAATTGTAGGAAATGTTGCCAACCAAACCAAGCTTTTGAGATCAAGAAAAGGCTATGCCTTTTCTCGGGAACCATGAAAACCTTATCATGGAATGTCAGGGGCTGCAATGCCCCTAACAAGCTTCGATTGGTCAAAAGATGCTTAGATCAATCGAAGCCTGACCTGGTTCTGTTACAAGAGACAAAGATTAAAGAGGAGGCTAGAATTTTCTTCAAGGGTAGGTTTAGTAGATGGCATTGTGAACTGGTTTTTTCTCAAGGAGCCTCAAGTGGGCTTGGGGTCCTTTGGAACCTGGGCTCCTTGGACATCATGATCCTACAAGTTGACCAGTTTTGGATTGGGCTTAAGGTGTTTGTGAAACACCTTCATTGTTTCATTTATGTCTTCAATATTTATGGGCCTAACAGTAGTTTAAATAAAAGATTAGTATGGAATTATTTGGAGTGAGTTCTGAATAATTTGGCGAAGGAGGTAGTGGTGCTGGGTGGTGATTTTAATGCAATCCTTTCCCCAGAAGACAAGAAAGGTGGCAAGGGGTGATGTAGTGTTAGTCAGAAGGATTTTAGTGCCTTCATGACCTCGTGTGGACTGCTGGAAATTTTGTTTAAAAAAGGAGATTTTACATGGACGAATAGGAGATCAGGCTTCCTAAATATTGCAGAAAATCTTGATTGCTTCTTCGCGGGTGGTGACTAGGCAGCTGTTGCTTGGTCATGTGATGCTAAAATTCTCCCTTTTCAAGGCTCGGATCATTTCCCAATAGCCTTAAGAATTCAACATGAGGACTCCCCAGATAGATGCCCTTTCAAGTTCGAAACAATGTGGTTCACTGCAAAAGGTTTTTATGAGTTGATTAAAGATTGGTGGTCTCAAGCTCCAAAAAGATCAGGTAATAAAGCTTTTCTATTTGTCAAGAAACTGCAATTTATTAAAGAGAAGCTTAAAGTTTGGAATAGATTACATTTCAAAAACATTTTCTGTAAAAGACTCAAAGTGGAGGAAAAACTTAAAACCCTGAGTATTAAAATTATTGAACATGGAATGTCGGATTCTGACTATCTGGAGGAAAATCTTTTGAAAATGCAACTTGATGATTGGCTGAAAAAGGAGGAGATTTTCTAGAGACAGAAATCTAGAGAAACTTGGTTGAAGGAAGGAGATCAAAACACTAAATTCTTCCACAATTCTCTCAAATAGCGTAGAGCCCACAATAAGATTTTTAGCATTCAAAATGCACATGGAGATGTCTTGATGGATAAAGAGGAGATTAATAAGGCTACAATTGCCTTCTTCTCTAAGAAACAGGTGGTAAGGGGGATGGACAATTCCTCAATAGAGGTTGTTCTTGATGTCATCCCGAGTTTAGTCACAGAAGCTCAAAATAAAGAGCTTATTAGACACGTGTTAAAGGAGGAAGTTAAGCTTGCCTTGTTTGGGCTGGGTAAGGAAAAGGCACCAGGTCCTGATGGTTTTCTGGCCATCTTTTTTCAAAAGTTTTGGGACCTCCTTGGGGATGAACTTTGGGCTGTTGTTGATGAATCCAGGCAGGGGGGTTTTGTTCTAAAAGATTTAAACAATACCTTTATAACACTTGTCCCAAAAAGAGAATCTCAGTATTCCTTTGAAGATTTTAGACCTATTGCCCTTTTCAACATGGTTTATAAGGTCATCTCCAAAGTTATGACTAATCGACTCAAATAGGTTCTCAACACTGTGATTTCTATGGCACAGAGTGGCTTCTCCCCAGGATGCTCCATCTATGAAGGTGTGGTAATAGCCCATGAAGTTGTTCATTCTATTTAGCTTGCTAAAAGAAAGAAAATGATGGTTAAACTGGATATTAAACAAGCATATGATGAGGTGGATAGAGGTTTTCTATTGGCAGTTCTCAAAAGATTTGGATTTGGTGATGGTTGGGTTGATTGGGTTTGTAGTTGCATTACTTCCCCTAGGTTCTCAGTGCTGGTTGTATGCAAATTAGATGTCTAACAACTAGAAATGATAAATTAACTATTAAAGCCTATGAATCTATCTAATGCAAACACAATGAAGAATACAAAGTAACTATGAAATGATGAAACTAATGTAATTACCTTCACCTACCATGCAGCTTGTCTCCATTGTCCTCCTAGCTTTGATTTCTTGAAGATGTTGAGCTCTCAGATTTCCAAAATGAAGCCTTCTCCCAAGATGCTACCAAAGTGTGGATATTTAATGAAATTGAGTGCACAATAGCTTATGCAAAATAATGGATGGAATTCCAATGAAATGGTGATTGTATGGATGCTTGATTGCTTGAATGCTTGGATGCTTGATTGCGTGTATGCTTGGATGCTTGATTGCTTGTATGCTTGTTATCAAAAATACCTATTAGCTCTCAAATGAGAAATGAGGCTCCTTTTATAGAGTTTTGGAGGATCTAGGCTTAGGTGGCACAATCCTACGGTTGAGAATGAAAGGTGGAAGATCCTAGGGCTAGGATTCACTTGGTTGAAGGAGTTGAGAGAAAGGGGGATGTAGTTGGAATGTGAGAGGAAGAATAGGGATGATGTTCCTCTCACATTGACATGGAGGAGAAGAAGGTGGAAGGAAAAGACACATGTCAAGTGTCTCACAAAGACCAAAGAGAGAAAGGGGGAGAGACATTTTCCTCATGAGGACTCTTTGTACAAGTGTCCCATGAGTCACCTTTGACCCTTAGAGGTGGCTTGAGAAGCCCCTTAGGAATAGGGAATGTCTCTTGACTTGGTTGTTGAGAGGACATGTGGTCATGAGACCAAGTCCTATGAGGCCACATAGCCCTTAAGAATAGGACATGTGTGGGTGAGGATAAATATGAATAAATAATTAATAATTATTATTTATTTTAGCCAAGGTGATGTGTCAGGTGACTAGGTGGATGAAGTGAATTAGAAGACTTAGTCATATTTAGGTGATTGTGTATTTAATTAAATCACTTTAATAGACTATTTAGAAGACTTAGGATATGGAATTAGACTATAGTGAGTTTATTAAATAAATTGAATAATTTATTTAATAAATAGAGGAATAATTATTAATTAAATAATAAATATTTAATTAATTTATCAAGTCAATAGTAATTAAATAATAAATATTTAATTAATTAATGAAGCCATTTTTAGGTATATACATTTTGCCCCTCTTTGAAATAATGTGTGTATCACATTGTTTCAAAGAAAAATTTCAAGCATTTTTGTCCCTACCCCAAACAATGTCTCAGACAACCTATGCGTGCCCCCTCGAGAGATTGATTGACAAAAAAGATTATTTGAATGTTTATTAGATTTTTATTTATTTTTTTTGGTTTTTTTTGTTTGTTTTTTTTGTTGTGCAATCAAGCTCACGAAAGAACGGTAGAAAAGATGGAGGAAAACAGGGTGGAATGGAAGAAAAATGGTAGATAGGGTCCACACACCAAGTACATCGGGTCCACAGGCTATAAATAGGGCTAAGGGGTCCACAATAGGCTCATTGTGCACACTTGTCACTTGGAGATCAGAGTGTGAGAGAGAGAAGAGAAGAGCCATGAGGATGTCATTCCCATTGTCAGATCACCACTTCAAGAGAGTCAGATGCTTCCAGTGACCACCCAATTCGGGTGAACCGGTAGGTGACTCGATCCTCCTTGGTAATTTCATGATTTGATGCATGTTAGAGTAGAATTGTAGCATGTTTAGGATAGATTGAATGATAGAATTAGGTTAGGAATTTTTATGTTTTGAGGTGGAGTACAAATGCATAGTTTTGGTGCACAAATGCGTAGGAACTTGTGACGTTTGCGCAGAAATTCAAAATTTTTACGCATTCGGTAAGGATAGCTGCGCATTCATACGAAATGAATGTTAGTATTGCGCAAGTATGCAATAAAAGTGCACATAATTACTTCATGCACATTTGTGATGAAAAGCTACGCAAATGTGCAACAAAATGGTGCATATGTAAAAAGTTGGGCAAATGTTGAAAAATGTTGCACAAACGTGGAGGAAAACTGCGCAAATTTGAAAGAAAGTTGTGCATGCATGGTTCAATGCTACGCATGTGTTTTAGGTGATAGAATAGGGTCAAAGTGGATAGTCAATTAGGTCAAACTTGATGTCGATAAACCAATGGGATCTATTGGTGATTGATTTTGATCAAGTTGATCAAGATGTGGCAACATTGTAGCATGTTCGCTAGTTAACCAATCTTGAATAGATAATTGATAGAATCATCTGTTAAAACACGTGATAAAACATGTTTGAAATTGATATGATAGGATAGATAGATTGATAGATCATTTTATCAAAATCTAATAGGTTGATCATTGTTGACTTGTTAGGAGGATATCATGGATGTTCTAATGTCACGAGAAAGATATCCCGTCACACAAAACCTTAGACCAGCTTTGTCGGAGACAGACAGACTATTGATTGGAGTGTCAGGATTATATTATGTGATGTATACGCTCAAGATTCAGGAAAATCTGAGTATGATGACTGCGTTAGTAGAGAGATGGCACTCAGAGATGAGTACCTTCCATCTTTTGATAGGGGAGATGACAGTGACACTAGAGGATGTATATCGCATCCTCCAGCTTCCCATCACAGGAGAGTTAGTTCAGTATGATCACCACAGTGGAGTCACAGAGTGCAGAGCTATCTTTGGGGATGAGGCTATAGAGGATGGAGAGATTAGTTGGGAGGATATGGTTGATTTTTATGACCCTCTATCAGTGGTTCTAGCAGGCGCGATTGGAGGATTCGTATGCCCTAATCATAGGTCACACGGATTTGCAGTTGGATGGGGCCGCACATTACAGCAGGTGATTGAGGGGACCCAATTTGCCTGGGGGGTGTGTTTATTAGCACATATGTATCATGATTTACATTAGGTGGTGTACCATAGGGGTGCATCTCTATCAGCAGGTGTGACATTGCTCCATGTTTGGGCATGGGAGCATATTGCAGTGACTAGACCAGTGGCAATTAGATTTCAGGGTGCGGGATAGCCCTATATTCATTTATACTCCTCAGTTTTGTCTCAAGCAAAACTGGGACATTTAGATTTTTGGTAGTACACTTTTGATACATTGGACACAGTGACATGGAGACCCTACCTAGGGTGTGAGCCGTGGGATGACAAGTGTTAGCTGGGATTTTGTTTTGAGTCACGATGGCTTATAGGACGGATGCCTTTTATTATCAATAGATAGCTGGTCAGCCAGGTTCTGCACCAGTTTGGCAGGATCTAGGGCATGCCCCAGGGAGTGACTGAGTTTGCTCACATGCATCAAGAGAGATGGGATTGGGGGCCCATGGCATCATTCGATGTTGTTCGGTAGGAGTTTTTGGATGCACCATTCCAGGCATGGTCAATGAGGTAGATAGTTGTTGATCCTAGGATGACTGCTGATTTAGAGCAATTTTTGAGAGACTTTCTAGTACCACGGATTATAGATCCCACAGCTAGGCCTCCAAAGAGAGATCCAGTAGAGAGATGATGGGGGAGACTCCAAGGGAGAGATAGACGGGGATGAGGGAGATGAGATGACAGTGACAATGGAGGAGATGGAGGAGGAGATGATGGTGGAGATGGAGGGAGAGGGGATAGGGAAGGATTGCGGATGAGAGGAGGTGGTGTGAGGTAGAGAGGACTGATACCATCTCCAGCTAGATAGGGATGGAGACAACCTCCAGCACATCTAGCACAGCCAGCTGTAGGAGTGCCACTACAGGTACTAGTCCCTCCGGCATAGATTCTAGTTGCCCCAGTATAGAGACCAGCTACACAGGTACAAGTGCCATAGGTACAGAGGTAGGGATAGGATGAGGTAGATGTTTTATTGGCCCAGGGTGGTAGGGTACAGGGTGGTTAGGTGTAGGATGATAGACAGGATGAGCTGGACACTGAGATGCCAGATGTACAGGCACAGGATGAGCCAACTGATATGGACATCGGGGGACAGGATCCCTATTTACAGAGAGACACTGTAGAGGAGGAGCCAGATATTGATGTACTGCTAATTTGACTAGCAATTACATAGGTACAAGTAGACCGGGGTCCAGGTCTAGAGAGGTGCATTGAGAGGCTAGAGCATTAGATGGATGTCCTGAGACATGAGCGGGATGCAGCGATTGAGAGACTTAAGGAGTCTGAGATGCTACTAGATGAGTTACAGAGGATAGAGGACCTAGGTCCCCATGGAGATAGCCTAAGAGCCATGATATGAGCCGAGAATGAGATATCCTACTAGCGAGAGGCATATAGATAGGCAGTGTCGAGGGATCAGTGGATTGGGAGCTTCAGAGAGAGCTTAGTAGCGGTGAGGATAGTAGTACATGCATCAGCTGGTAGTGGAGGTGTATCATCACATCCTCTGAGAGTACCCATAGGTTCAGGAGACTAGGGTGGATCCTTAGGAGTAGATGGTTCAGTAGCATAGGGCCATATTGCAGCTTGCAGACAGTGATAGATAGATTCAGAAGGCAGTGGGTCATAGATACCACTTGTATACATATTTTTTATTTATATTATCATTGTATCATTATATATTGACTTGATAGACACTGACTGTAGACACATTGTTATTGATTATATATCATGGTACATTTGGATAGTTTGATGGTATTTATGGACTTTATATGATGGATGCAGTTCTACCATGATTTGCTATGATATTTATATACATGTGTGTACTGACAAATGCAGGATGTGATGATTTACTTTTATATGCATGAAATGGATGTCTTAAAATGAAAAATGATTGATTTTCTATATGATGCTAATGGACAAATAATCTAATATATATGATGATATAAATGCATGTTCTAAATGATGTTCACTAACGCCATGTGATGATGAATGCAATGATGTAAAAACAATGTGAATAATGTAAAATGAATGGATACTAAATGCATAATGATATCTAAAGTAATAAATAAAAATGTACCTAAGCTGATTGACAACATGATAAAATGAAATAAGATGAAATGATAACTATAACAAATATCCAATGAACACACCTAATAATAATTATACATGTCTTAAAATGATTAAGTGTAAAGTATTTTTGATTGACCAAATGTTCTCAACTGAAATAACAATGTTCTTGACACAAGAAGAATGGACTTAGGAAAAATAGATAACCTAATGAGAAAGATAACTCACAAAACCTTATAAAAGGAGCATTGTTATGCAATTCATGAGATGGTAAAATGCAATGGAAAATGAAATATGAAATGAGTATCTCCATAACTTCATGTAACATCTTAGAACTTCATAATAACTAGAATTTGATTTTCATCATTGAGCTCGTTATGTTGCAAGAAAATGCAAGCATCATGGTATAATTAAACCAGGATAACCTGAGCACTTTTTGCATGGAGTTTAATATTGCAAACTTGACAAGCATCTAGGTATAATTGAACTGAGATGACCTGAGTTTCATTTGTGTAACAGACAAGGAATATTTCCCCCCTCCATTGGGGAACACATATTTGGAGTCGAGGTATGCGATGGCGTATCACCATCAATAGCATTTGTTAGAACAACATGATTTGTATGTTGTCCATACTATGAAATGGATGAAGGCACTTATACACAGACACCCCAATTACTTGTTCCTTTGATTTCATCGGAAAATACCCCACAAATAGCAATCAAAGAAAATATCATTCCCCATCCCAGCTATTCTAATCAATGACATATGAGAGTTTCAAACTCATGTCAAAGATATCCTAGAATAGCATAGGAAACATGATAACAATGAAATCTAGATTTGAATGCATAAGTTATAACAAATCATTCTAACATGCCTGCCATGAATTTACATTTCTTTTACCAAAAAGATTGATTTAGGATATGTTGATCAATTCAAGTGATAATGTATAGTCAAGATGTATAGATAAGCAGTCACAATTCAAAAGATACATCATAGATTTTGATTCAGCATGAAGATACCATTGTGAAAGAACATTTGATTGCATTTGCCTTGCCTGATGAAAATAACTCCATTATGTCCTCTAAGAGTCATGGCTATCATAGATCCACTTCCCAAACTAGGTCAAGGACATGCCCCCAGCTAGGTGATGGACTGACTTAATATGGATGAAGAAAGATGCAACAAGACTAGGATGAAGACCATGACAAAATATCAAGCTATGATGGGATTTTATTATGGATAGATACAATGGATGGTGTATGAACTGGCCATTTTATTATGATATATACATGGTGGGGACAAGGATTGAGTAACTATTTTATTGTGGATATATACAATGAACGGACACATTAGAAGAATCCTAATAGATAGAGGAGCTAACTTGTCACACATAGCGCCTATTTCCAGGTTTTCACCATATGCTTTTATTGTAGTTTTTATTTTGATTTTGTGATTTTTTTGTATTTTTTTGTATTTTTATTTACAGAATATATATACAGACTATATACATGCTCCTTACATTGAGATTTCAGGGATAGAACTTCTTGAGATGGATGCTGTTAAGAGGTTCATCCAAGGGATCCCCTTCAGGTGTAGATAATTGATAGGCTCTAGAACCATAGACTGCTGTAATCACAAAAGGTCCTAACCAATTAGGTTCGAACTTGCCCTTCTTTTCACGGTGTTGTTTATTCTTGGGATTTTCTCGAAGGACTAAGTCACCCAACTAAAAATCTCTGATCTTGACCTTGCTATTGTACTGACAGAATAGACACTACTAATAAACTTTCAAATGATCATAGGCTCACTGACGGTGTTCATCTAGGAGTTCCAATTTAGTTAGGCATGCAACTCTATACTCTTCATCAGGAATTAAATCTTTAAGAGTAACACGAAGTGAAGGCAATTCAACCTCGAGGGGCAGGACTACTTCAGATCCATAGACAAGGGAGTATGGAGTGGCCCCAGTAGGAGTACGGATGGAGGTGTGGTAAGCCCATAAGGCTGGATTAAGTTGGAGATGCTAGTCATGGCCAGCGTGATTGATGGTCTTTTGTAGGATTTTAATAATTGTTTTGTTTGACGCCTTAGTTTGGCCATTTCCTTGAGGATAGTAGATGGTGGAATAGTTTTGGGTGATGTGGAATTTGGCACACAAGTCATCCATGTCTTGGTTTTGAAACTGTTTCCCATGATTAGTGATAAGATACATAGGTATACCATATCTGCAAATGATATAGTTTAAGATAAACATGGAGATTTATTTCCCTGTGGCGGTAATTAATGGAACGGCCTCAATCCATTTAGCGAAGTATTTTGTGGTAGTGAGAATCCATTTGTGGCCATTGGAAGATGGAGGATTGATAGCACCCATGAGATCGAGTCCCCACTGACTGAATGGCAAAGTAGTTGTAAAAGGATGTAACTCTTGAGCTGGAGCATGGATAAGGTTTCCATGTATCTGACATTTCTTGCATGCCCTAGCAAAATGAAAGGAGTCTGCTTCCATGGTAGGCTAATAATAACCCATACGCATGAGTTTCTTAGCCAAAGAGGGACCACTTGAATGTGTCCCACAAATACCTTCATGTACATCACATAAGGAAAGTTGAGCTTCATCATGTTCAAGACATCACAGGAGAGTACCGTCAAAACCTTGCCGATAAAGGGTGTCAGATATTAAGATATAGCAGGAGGTTTGGCGAAGAAAAGTTCATTTTTTATTGTGGGATAGGTCAAGAGGTAGAGTGTTATCTTTGAGGTAAGAATAAATCTTTCCATAGGTTGGGGAGTTATGTCCAATCAGATGACATATAATACTCGTATCAAGGTCATCATATGCAGGACAAGTCAGGGATTCCACCGAGAACTCAAAATAGGCCTTGGTATCTTCTATATCAAATAAAGAAGCAATCGTTGCCATGGCATCAGCAGCCTTGTTTTCATGCTGAGGAATCTACTCAAAAGTGATGACAGAGAAATACTTTTTAAAGTCATCAACCATACATTTATATGGCAATAACTTATCATCTTTGGTCTGATAATCATCATTAACCTGGTTAACAATTAGCTAATAATCTCTGTAGACATTTATTTTAGATACGTTCTATTGTAAAGCCATTTTTAACCCAATCAGCAAAGCCTCATATTCTGCTACATTATTGGTGCAAGGAAATAACAACTTGAAAGATTTCAGAATAGTGTATCCTTGTGGCGTGATAAAAAGAATACCAGCTCCTGAACCCTGTTGAGTGTATGAGCCATCAAAGTATAATTTCCATGCTTGTGTAGACAAAGCTAAGATATGAGCATCAGGAAACTTTGTGCGTATAGGTTGGTCATCCGTTAATGGAGCATCAGCTAGTTGATCTGCGATCACTTGACCTTTGATAGCCTTCCAGTCTACATATTCAATATCAAACTCACTAAGTAGCATGACCCACTTAGCCAACCTGCCTGTCAATGCAGTCTTGCTTAACAAATACTTTAAAGGATCAATCTTTGCAATAAGCTGAGTAGAATGTGACAACATGTAATGTCACCACTTTTGTGAACCAAAGACAACAGCCAGACATGCTCTTTCAATAGGGGAATAGTTTAACTCATATCTCACTAAAGTGCGACTGATGTAGTAGATGGCTTTTTCTTTTCCTTCATGATCTTGCTGAGCGAGAAGAGCACCTAGTGAGGTTGTCGTGGCTAAAATGTAGAGCAAGAGTGGCTTGCTCAAAATTGGTGACATCGGAGTTGGAGGATTCGCTAGATATTGCTTGATTTTTTTAAAAGCTTCCTCACACTTATCATCCCATTGGAATAAGATATTTTTATGCAGCAAATGTTGAAAGGGATGACTGTGATCTGCTAGTTGAGAAACAAATCTTTGGATGGATTGTAGACTCCCCTGTAAAGATCTTAGCTGACTGATGTTAGTGGGGGAAGCCATCTCCAATATTTCTTTAACCTTTTCTGGATCTACTTCGATGCCTTTAGCTGAGACAATGTAGCCTAACAGTTTTTTGGATGTGACCCTGAATGCACATTTCTTTGGATTAAGTTGAATCTGATATTTTTCCATCCGGGTGAATATTCTATCCAACACTCTCAAATGACCAGCTCTGTCTTTGGATTTTGATAAAATGTCATCAACATAATCTTCCATGATGGTATGCATCATGTCATGAAAGATCATGGTCATGGCTCTTTGGTAAGTTGCTCCAGCATTTTTGAGGCCAAATGGCATCACATTCCAGTAGTATGTACCCCATGGACAAGTAAAAGCAATTTTTTCCTGGTCTTCTAGCGCAATCTTGATTTGGTTATAGCCAAAAAATCCATCCATTAATGATAACATCTCATGCCTAGTTGTTAGGTCAACAATCATATCAATATTTGGCAAAGGGAAGTCATCTTTCGAACAAGCTTTATTAAGATCTCGAAAATCAATACAAATCCTGATAGACTTGTCTGGTTTTGAAACCGGAACAATATTTGAAATCCACTCAACATAATCAATAGCCCGAATGAATCCAACATCTAGGAGCTTCTTCAATTTCGCTTTCACCATTAGAGAAAAGTGAGGATGCATTTTGCAGAGCTTCTGCTTAACTAGTTTTACACTTGGTTTGATAGATAAATGATGCATAATGAGGTTGGGGTCCAAACTAGGCATATCAACATAGGACCAAGCAAAGTTGATTTGTCTTTTTTTGAAGAATTTTGCAAAAGCTTCTTTCTCTGGTTCTATCAAGGATGCTACTACTTTGAGGATGCGTGGAGACTCCTCTATTCCAATGTTAAGTGGTACTATTGGTTCTATAAGAATGGTAGATTGCTCTTGATATAGATAGTTGGGAAGAGTGTCAATCCTTCCATCATCAGGCACCTCAGAGAGGTTTTCACCATCAGATGCATCTTTTGTTTTTACTATTTTTGGATCTAATACTGCCACTAAGTGGTTTTCACCATTAGATCTATTGATTATTTTTATAGTTTTATGACTGAAAGGATTGGCACCCTCTCCAAAATAGGCCATGTCATTGAGTTCTATCAAAAATCCTGACTTGTGATCCCCTGGTGGTAAATGATCCCTGATGCCAAGATAGTCAATGATCACATAATCATTATGGAAGACATCAAGTTCTAGGTGATCAGGAGAATCCCAATCGATAAGGTCAGGACGGACAAGGGGCATTGGATCATTTGGGTCGGTTTCAAAAGTAGAGATGGTATTGATGGAAAAGTTGTCAAGGTTTATGATAGTATCAGTGAGGTCTATTTGTATACTCTCATCCAAATATGTCTGTCACAAGATAATGCTCACTTCACTCATGATCAACATGAGTAGTATTACATGGGACCAATCCTAGTGAGTCACTCATTGAACTCTCGCCCTCATGGTAATCATTACTATATTGATGGACAACATCAACTCCTATTTCTTTAGTATAATCAGATAAGGAATCCCATTCATAATCATTAGAATCAGAATCATCATTATCTTCAAGTCTATCAATGATTCTTTGAGCTATCCTTTATTTCTCTAGATCTACATACATACCATGCTTTCTTAATTGTAAGGCAGGAGCTTTAGATGTCTCATGAAAAGGTGGTATTTTTTCTTTTCCTTTTGGTTCTTGTGGTTCTTCACCTTTATATCCTAATCCTGTAGTGTCTCTTTGATAATTGGGATTTTGCAAAATTGGTTTTATAACACCTTCTCTTTGTAACCCTAGAGGTCCAGCACCTTGATATCCCATCTTTTGTAGCAAAGTATACCCTTTTCCATAGACATTAGGTGATATACATTCACGTTTAATATCCTCTTCAATCTTCTATGTCTTAAGCCAATAATTTGCATTACGCTCAGCTGCCTCTTTGGATATTGTACCCCCACTTATAAATGTGTTATAAACAAGTGTGGAAGGGGGTTTTGATTGTTGTTTAGTGATCAAAGATCTACCATATGATTTGGGAGATAAAGGTAACTCAGTGATACAAAGAGCTTGATCTAAAGTATATTCTCCCATACTTCTTTCTTTGATGTCTATCTTGATCCCATCTGATTTAGAAGTTGATGCTATATTACTAGGGTCACTGGGTGTAGTTGCAGAAGATCCAGTACGATTATAGGGAACCAAAGAATCAAAAATCTTCACATTGCTACAATATTGAAAAGGATTAGAATCTCCTTTGATAGTGATCTCCTGACCATTGTGAGGGAATTTTATACATTGGTGATAAGTTGATGGCACAGCTTGCATGGAATGAATCCATGGTCTTCCCAAAAGAATATTATAAGCAAGATCCATGTCTAGAACTTGACAAGATACATCTTTGACAATAGGACCAATTCTAATTGGAAGAACAACAGACCCCTTGGATGATCTCTCTTCCTCATCATAGGCTTTTATTGTGATTTTCTTTTTTGGATCAACGACATTCTTAGAAAATCCCAATGCAAGGACTAACTTTAACGTGCAGATATTCAAGCCACCTCCCCCATCTATTAATACTCTTTTAATCTTGTGATTCTGAACAAGGACTTCGATATGTAAGGGAGCATTATGAGGTTGGGTAATGGCTAAATCATCATTTTTAGTAAAGGACAAATAGTGTGGGGTTGTTAAATGGCCCACCATAGCTTGAAATTGATCAGGATCTAGAGTTGTTGGAACCTGGGTCTCTAAGAGAGCTTTTTCAAGGATATCTTTGTGAGATGGGGAAAGACGCAAAAGCTCTAAGATGGATATCTAGGAAGGTTTTTTCTTGAGTTGTTCCAAAAGATTGTATTGGTTGAAAGTATTTGGGATAGACTTTGGGACATAAATGGACTTATTTTGTGTAGTGCTTGGTTTAGACTGGACTCCTTGAAGAGTAACTTTGGCTTGAGCATGAGTAGTTGCTTGGACTGGTTGACTCTCTGATTTTTCTTTGATGGTAATAACATTGGCATAATAGATAGAAGGATGACATTCAGAAATGTTACCAACATATCGATAGGGAGTGGAATTATAATTAGCTTGATTGTCACCCTTAGTGTTGGAAGAACCCCCTTTTTCATGCTCAGGAAGTGGATCTCTGAAAGCTGTATGTGATTCATTCGAGACATGTCCGTCAACACCAATTTCACCACTTTCGATTAAATCTTGGATTACATTTTTGAGTCTTTTGCAATCATTTGTTTTATGTCCTCTACCTCTGTGAAATTCACAATAATCATTCTCATTCCACCAAGAGGGCTTTACTCTAAGTTCAAAATCTTTCATTTCAGGAAGCGTAATGAGTTTCTTTTTGATTAACTTCCGTAATGTTGATTTGAGAGATTCCCCCAAAGGAGTAAAGTTTCTTCAAGGTGACATAAAAGGCAATCTTGGTTTAGATGAATCCTTGTTGGTATTTTGATTTGATGATTGATTGTTGTAGGTTCCTTGAGTAGCATTGGCCTAACTGGTGAGATTAAGAAGGGGTTGCGTTGGTTTGGCATTACGATTATCAACAATCCCATCATTGACAATGTTTTTGTTTTTATTCCAAAATTTTGATTTGTCATTGTTATAGTTGTTGGAATTGGAATTTGAGGATCCAACATTGTCTTTAGAATAAAGTTTGATCTCACCTTTTCGGACCATGGCTTCCTCAATCTTGATACCATTTTCTATGAGCTTATTGAAATTTGGTGGACATTGCAATTGTAACCTATAACTCATTTCTGGTGTAAGGTTATGCACAAAAATATCCATCTTTTCTTGTTCAGGAATCATTCATGGATATTTAGAAAATAATTGACGCCATCTTTGCAAAAAAGTAAGGAAAGGTTCTCCATTCTTTTGATGTGCATTGCAAAGATCAAGCATAGTGACCTCATGTTTGATGTTATATGAATAATGAGTCACAAATTTGTCAAGAAGCTCATTGAAATATTTGATGCCAGGGGGAAGTTTAGAGAACCATTCCATGGCTTGTCCTCCTAAACTTCATGGAAATAGTCTCATAAGATAAGTGTCATTGTGAGCAACTTCAATACAAGCAGCACAAAACTCATGAATGTGGTCTTGTGGATCCGAATTCCCTTTGTATTTGTCAAATTTTGGTACCTCAAAATGAGGAGGGAATGGAATCATTGCTAAATTCTTATCAAAAGGATAAGGACATATATCATCCAAGGAATACTTCTTTGTTGATGATCTAGTTTGGATGTCATGGATTTGTTGTTGAAGCCTTTGGATTTGTTGTAGGACGGGATCCAAAGACAGTGTGTTTCCTTGAGTGTTTTGGGAAACATTGTTGTGAGAAGCATTGTTTTGTGAAGCATGATTTGGTTGATCATTTTGAGAAATAGTGTGTTGTTCATGACTATGAGAAGCATTGGATTTCTAATTGGTTTCCTTTGCTCCATGAGTATCTTGAGAACCTTTAGGAATTTGTTGATTATTTGTGTGAGCTAGTTCTCTAAGATAAGAAACATCAAAATCACTTGGTAACTTAGCTCCTTATTGAGCAAGCATGAGAAAATACATCTCTTTATCCAAGCCTAAAAGTCTTTCCATGACATGATAAAATTGAGGATCTTGTGAAGCTTCCCTAAGGTCTTCATCGGTGGGTTCATCAGTGGATGTAAAAAGTGAAGTTTTCTTAGGAGCTTCGAGCCAAGGATTTTCTTCATTGCTGGTATTACCTTCCATCTTGTCTAGGGATTCTAGATTGGTGGCTTGTTTAAATTTCTAAGATCGAGTTTGAACCATAAAATTGAAAGAATTGATTGTGGGATGAAAGATTTTTGATGAGAAGATATGGAAAGTGATTGATAGGAAAGATATTGAAATGTGTTGAAAAGTGATAAGACAACTTGATAAACTCTAAGTCAATAGGAGGTATAGATCTCACTATGATATGACAAAGAGAATCAAGATATAATAACCTAAGCAAGTTTGATGATTAAGGATGATATATCCTGATATGGTAAACTCACAAAGATCAAAATCTAATGGATAAGATAATGTTTCAACACAAAATCAAAAATTTCAAAGATTTGGAAGAAAAATGATTTGATGAATCTTGATGAAGGAATGATGAAAAGTGATGAATGGTCAAACTAAAGATCAAAGGTCTGTGTAACTTGACTGTTTCTCCAGAATCTTACTAAGGATGAAAATGGGTATCTGAAAAAGTGATTTTGAAAATTGCAAAGTTTGTGGAAATGCTCACTGTTGTAAATGCGCAACAACAAATGCGCAGGATAGATTGATCAATGCACAACAAAATTAAACAGATGTGCAACAATATGTAACAGATGCGACTGGTAATAATCAAAAGCACAGATAGTCTACATAGATGCGCAACAAATTTTGATAAATGCGTAGCAACTTTGATCAAATGCGTGGAAAGATGTGATATATGCGCAGGTGTTGAAATTTTGATCTGAATTGAAATGTTTTGGATTTTCCTGGTGTTGGCTAGTTTTGTTTTGTTTGTTTTTTTTGGCAAAGTGAAAAATGCATAAACACATGCACATAAGACAGAAATGATGTTAATCTAACTATGCTAATATGAATGCACAAACACGCTTACAATCCTATGGTTGGCAAGGATGATATCTGTTGAATCCCCACTAAGATAATAAAATCCAGTCATGCAAATGCACAGTGGATAGCCTAGGAACTTGGAGGCACGGGCTCCTCCTTACAGTGCACTCACTTCTTAGGCACACCAAGTTCCAAATTCAATGGGTCATTACTTCTCAAAGAACTGCTATCTCTACTATGAACCGTGAGTAATGTGGGGTGTCTTCATGAGCTTGGATGACTCCTTGAGCTAGCAAATAGAAGGTTTTTGGCCACTAAACAAAATTTTTTAGTAAGGACATCCATTCAGGTGGTTGTGATCAAGTCATTTTCCCAATTAAGGGGGCTCTCCCAATCCTTTCAAAGCAAGGCTTTCACCTCTACTACGTAGGACTTTAACGCACCACTAGGGTACTGGAGGAGATTTTGGTTGCCACATTGAATTCACACCTGTCTAATGTGAGACTAATCACATTAGCATTTTTTTATATACCAGTTTGGAAGGGCTTGGCTTTAGCCTATTACTGGTTGGGTTGTTCCTTGGGGTGAGTACCTCTTTTCCCACCAAAGACTGCCCTCTAAAAATTATAACAGTTTCTCTTACACCCAAGGTCTACGAATGGCGAGGGGAGAGGATACGTTGTTATAATTTTGGGATTACATATATGCTATTAAGCAAAACACAATAGACACTTGAATCTATGCTAAGGAAGACACACAAAGCAAAAACATGTTGTATTTTAAGCCCAAACAAGATTATAGTTTATTTTGCAAACCCCTTGGCAATCTGCAATCAAACTATTAGAAAAAAAATTTAGCAATGGGGTCTTCAAAATTACGTCTTGAAAAAAAGCCTAAAAATACTACCAGAATGAATAGACACTTGTCAAAATGTTAGCTAAAAACAAATCTAATAGAAAATTGAATTTTTCTACAGAAATTAATAAATGCGCAGAACAGTGATATAAATGTGCAGTAAGTTTGGATATATGCGTAGTAATTATATATGCATGAAATAATTGAATGAATGCACAGCCTAATGATATGTATGCGCAGCTAGTATGGATGTGCAGCGAAAAATGATGTATGCACAAGATAGTTTAACGAATGCGCAGAAAATATGACAGAAAGTGAAAACCAGATGAAAGTTTATCTGTGGTTGCAGAAAATGGATGCACAGCAGAAATGAACAAATGTGCAGAAATCATGGACAAATGCACAAAAATAACCTGTAGAAAAACTTGCACACGAAAAACTAAAAACTGAAAGTGAAAATCCCGGTTGGGCCCTCCTTCTAGCACCAAAAATGTATGCAAATTAGATGTCTAACAACTAGAAATGATAAATTAACTATTAAAGCCTATGAATCTATCTAATGCAAACACAATGAAGAATGCAAAGTAACTATGAAATGATGAAACTAATGTAATTACCTTCACCTACCATGCAGCTTGTCTCCATTGTCCTCCTAGCTTTGATTTCTTGAAGATGTTGAGCTCTCAAATTTCCAAAATGAAGCCTTCTCCCAAGATGCTACCAAAGTGTGGAGATTTAATGAAATTGAGTGCACAATAGCTTATGCAAACTAATGGATGGAATGCCAATGAAATGGTGATTGTATGGATGCTTGATTGCTTGAATGCTTGGATGCTTGATTGCTTGTATGCTTGGATGCTTGATTGCTTGTATGCTTGTTATCAAAAATACCTATTAGCTCTCAAATGAGAAATGAGGCTCCTTTTATAGAGTTTTGGAGGATCTAGGCTTAGGTGGCACAATCCTACGGTTGAGAATGAAAGGTGGAAGATCCTAGGGCTAGGATTCACTTGGTTGAAGGAGTTGAGAGAAAGGGGGATGTAGTTGGAATGTGAGAGGAAGAATAGGGATGATGTTCCTCTCACATTGACATGGAGGAGAAGAAGGTGGAAGGAAAAGACACATGTCAAGTGTCTCACAAAGACCAAAGAGAGAAAGGGGGAGAGACATTTTCCTCATGAGGACTCTTTGTACAAGTGTCCCATGAGTCACCTTTGACCCTTAGAGGTGGCTTGAGAAGCCCCTTAGGAATAGGGAATGTCTCTTGACTTGGTTGTTGAGAGGACATGTGGTCATGAGACCAAGTCCTATGAGGCCACATAGCCCTTAAGAATAGGACATGTGTGGGTGAGGATAAATATGAATAAATAATTAATAATTATTATTTATTTTAGCCAAGGTGATGTGTCAGGTGACTAGGTGGATGAAGTGAATTAGAAGACTTAGTCATATTTAGGTGATTGTGTATTTAATTAAATCACTTTAATAGACTATTTAGAAGACTTAGGATATAGAATTAGACTATAGTGAATTTATTAAATAAATTGAATAATTTATTTAATAAATAGAGGAATAATTATTAATTAAATAATAAATATTTAATTAATTTATCAAGTCAATAGTAATTAAATAATAAATATTTAATTATTTAATGAAGCCATTTTTAGGTGTATACACTGGTCAATGGTAGCCCTCAAGGCTTCTTTGAACAAGAGAAAGGGATACGTCAAGGGGACCCTCTCTCCCCTTTTCTCTTTATCATTATGGTGAAAGTTTTGGGTGGAATGATTTCTAAAAAATAGCAAGATGGTGAGTGGAAAGGCATTCTAATTGCTGAAGGTGTGGAACCCCTTTCTCATCTTCAGTTTGTGGATGACACTTTTCTTGGTGGGGATGCTTCAATCTCAGAAGAAAGAATTATGAAAAATACTGTGGAGATGTATGGTTCAGCCTTAGGGCAGCTTATTAGCTGGCAAAAGTCTAAGATAGTTTTCTTCAATACACCCTTGAGAGAACAGGTGCTGATTGGTAAGATCTTAGGCATGAAAATTGGCCATCTCCCGAGTAGATATCTTGGCATTCCTCTTTTTACAGGAAGATGTAAGTCATAATTATGGAAGGACCTAGTTAATAAATGTCTAAAAAGAATGGATGGTTGGAAAGGCAAATGGCTATCATCAACGGGCAAGATTCTAATGCTACAAATAGTCATCTCTGCCATCCCTATCTTTTCAATGATGTGCATGGACATTCCTAAAAAAGTCATTAAGGTGGTGACTGCAAAGATGCAAAAAATTTTCTAGTGTGGATCAAAGGAGGAAGATAAAATGCCATTAGTTTCATGGGATCAGATTTGTAACCCAAAAGCCCAAGGTGGTGCTGGGATCATAAATTGGCAAATTATGAATAAAGCCCTTGGGGCAAAATTGGTGTGGAGCATGTATAAGGATCCCTCATGTTATTGGGTAAGAATACTTCAAGAAAAGTATTTAGATTCTCCTAATTATGAGAGGATCTTCATGATCAGAGATCCCCCCCGTGGTTCAGCAATTTGGAACTTCTTATTGTCTTGTAGGTTGGTGATTTGTGATCATCTCTCATGGAAAATTTGGGATGGATAGAAGGCTCAATTTTGGATGGATTCATGGAATGGTTTCCCAGCTTTGTTGGAGGCTCCGGATAGTTCCCATTTAAGAACTTATTTTGAAGCTAAATGGGGCAGCAAAGTTGTAGATTATGTGGAACTTGTTGACAGCATGGAAGGGAAGGTTTGGAGATGGAAAGAATTTGAGGCTGAAGACCTGTCTTTGCAGCAAAAGGAACTGATGAAAGGATTTTTGAGCAATAGATCTATTGTGTTCACAGGGTAGAGAGACACGATTAGATGGTGTGGTTCTATTTCAGGAGAGTACTTGATAAAGTTGGGTTATAGGCTGCTAGCTACAAATAATGTAGGATAGTTTCCTTCTTATGATCTATGTTGGAAGAAAGAATTGCTTCCTAAAGTGTGAGTTTTTTCTTGGTTGGCATATAATGGTAGAATTTTTATAGTGGAGAGAAGGAAAAGACTAGGTTTGTAGGGGCCTACTAGATGTGCCCTTTGTGAATGTCAAGAGGAATCAATAGATCATTTATTGATTCATTGTGGTTATGCAAAGCAATGTTGGGCCTTTGTGCAACAAAAAATTAATTGGATTGGCCCAAGGGAAAATAACATTAAGCAGGTCTTTGATGGTTGGCCAAGGGGGGGAAGAAAGTCTACCCTCTCTGCTATTTGGTCTCTCACTCCCTCATTGGTCATTTGGGAGTTATGGAAAGAACGTAATCAGAGGATCTTTAGAGATGAAAAAGAAGCAATTCAAAGGTTTTTTGTTCGATTACAACATGCAATAGAGGAGGTGGTAAGTGTGTCTGCCACAGGTAGATAGTTTATGAATATCCCTTTTACTAAAGAGGACAAGTTTATCCAATCTAATTGGCCAGGTATAAGATTCTCCTCCCTTGTAGGGGCATTAGTCACTAAGAAGCATCATGTGGTGAAAGACATTACTTTGTGGTCCCCCCTGGAAGCTGGTTGGGTGAAAGAAAATTTTGATGGGGCGGCTAAAAACAACCCGAGGCAAAGCGATGTTGGGGTGATCCTAAGGACAAGTGATGGAAGCACTCTCCTAATAGCATCGAAAAGGTGTGAGGATGGATCTAACAATATGGCCAAATGTAAAGCGGCCCTTCTTGTAGTTAGGTTAGCAAAGCAACATGGTGTTAAGAAACTCCATTTGGAGGGTGATTCCCTGATTATTACACAAGCTATCTCTAATCTTTCTCTGAAGGCATGGCACTTGGAAAATGAAGTTATGCTAATTAGGGAGATGCTATCATCTTTTGATGATTATAAGGTCACCCATATCAAATGTGAGGGAAATAAGGAAGCAGATTTCTTATCAAAAGTGGCGGTTGATTTAGTGAATGTTGGGGATATTAATATTAATATCCTAAATCATCATAAATGATTTTGGTTGATTCCCTTTGGTATGGCTAATGGTGGGTTGGCTTATGTAAGCATATTTCATACCATTTGGGGATGCTGAGATAATCATGTTTGGGTGCAAGTTGATCAAATGAATGGCACACATTTCTGGATTTATTTCCATAAGAAGTTGGTGGATTTTTTATGCTAGGAGACAATGGCTCACACAAGGGGATGTGATGGTGGTTTGAAAGCCAAGAAGCATTATTTAATGAGTATTTGGCTTGGGTCTTTATTATGTGTTGTTGAAAGATTTTCTCTATTCTTGTTTTTGCAAGTTTTCCTTTGGCTGGCTATGATGGAGGCGACTTTTACTTTTCACACCCTGGGATAGCAAAAGGGCATTTTTGGCCTAGTCGATGATCTACACCTCAAACGGTTGGTGAAATGCCCATCGCAGGAGTTGATTCAAGCTTTGTAGACTACCTTGGGGCCGTTGTTTCATGATGGCAACCATAAGTGGAAATTGCAGGTGGATATCATGGCAATGATCATGGCGTGGGGTTTGGAGCTCGGGGAGCATGAGTGGACAGTGGAATGGGTTATGAATAACCTTTTTGAGCCAGAATTGATTGTGGGAATGAACTCTTTGATTGAATGGGCCCATTCTGGTTGGGCTTTTAACTATAGTGAGTGTTTCTCTAATGAAGAGGAGGGTGTGGAGGTTGGCATTGTGTCGTTCCTATGGTGGCTGAAGCGGGTGGATAAGGTGAGCTATATGGAAGATAGGCATGCAGGGTGGGAGTCACTGAAGATGGGCATTATAAACTACTTAAAGGCCCAAAGAGGAGAATTGGTGCCGATAGAATTCCCTAGGCAGAGGTGTTCATTGCATTACAGGGGAAGTAGTGCAGCCAGGAAAATGGTTTAAGGGGATCGCTTCATTCCCTCCTTTTTTGCAGTGAACCAGTGGCTATGACTGCAATGGCATTTATGATTTTAGAGGACGCTCGAAATGGTTCTTTTGGTTATTGTAATATGTATTTTTTGGTCAGTTGGATGCATTTTTTTGGTTGTTAATAGCTTATAGACCAATCTGGGGTGATATGCTCTTTCGAATGTTGTAAGACCTTTATAGTTGGTAGTCATTTTGTATTATGCTTTGAAAGCACTGTTGAACCTTATAAACTATGTAATGACTCTTGATATTATTAATAAAACTACTTATTATCGATCAAAAAAAAAATGTATATATGTTAGGTATGTTAGTCTAAGGTATTATAACAAAATATTTCCCATCTTTTGAAAATCGCCAACAAAATATATTTTTTTGCCTTAATTAACGAATGATTAGCCAATAAAATAAATAAATTTTCAAACGGTACATAAAATTTGCCAATACAAATATTTTTTTTACCCTTCAAAATAAAATCATTCGCCTCATATATTATTATTTTTTACTTCAAAAGAAAATCATTCGCCTCATATATTATAATTTTTTACTTCCAAAGAAAATTATTCACCAGCAATTTATGAAATTTTCATTCAACGAGGAAAAAATCGCCAATAAAAACTATGAAAAATCATGGATTTGAAAAAAAAATTTGCCTACATTAAAACAAATTCCCCCCTAAAATAATGTACGATTCGCCAGGATTTTACACTTTTTCCTAAAAGGGGGTTTCTTAAAGTTATCCCTAGTAGTTTCCTATGCAATGCATCAATTCATGAAAGATTTATAAAAATAAGAAAATCAATGTTTATATTGGAGATGATTCAAACTTGGAAAACAAATTAATACAAGCAGAGTTAGAACTTAAAACGCATATAAATGCAGTTACAGACCAATTTTGATGAAATGGATTTCATTTATTAATAGTTAGTTTTATAAAAGAGGGGGAAAAAATATCTAGGTTGTGCTAGGAAATAGGTAACGTCTGCAAAATTTGAAAGCCTAAACAAGGCATGTGTACTATTTGACATACTGGCATGGAAGACATGTATGCAAAATTTAGAAGCATAGACAAGGCACGTGAACTTTTTGACAAAATGACTACAAGAATGGTTTCAGATAATGTTGTGAATGCAGGATATGCAAATTTTGAAGCATTGATAAGGCGTGTGCACTATTTGATAGAATGTTGCTAAGAAACATATTCTCAATGATGCCCTTATTGCATGAAATTGATAAAATCTATATGGTACATTCATAACACATTTAATTTTTTAACATTAAAGGCTCTTAACTATTATCTCTATTAAGCCTTCTAAGGTTGTCATTAGTACCAAAGGTATGTATAGATATCGGTCGGTCACTTACAATGAGCTATTTGGTAACATAAAGTAGAATAGACTAGTCGGTAAAGCCTATACACCAAGCAGCAGACAGTTTACCAAGTACCAACAGACACCGACACCGACAGACAGTAAACACCGAGCATCACAGTATACACTGATCAGTTTACACAGTGTTTACCGAGGATCATAGGAAATGACATAGTAATCAGAAATGGCACATTCTTCTATACAAATGGTTACAATGGTTTGTAAAACATTTTACCAAGATCAAGGAACATTTAATGTAATGATATTCATTAAATACAATGTATATCTTTTGTAATAGATGATCTAGGTTATTATTGTACACCATAGATCTTAGGGTTATGATTATAGTGTGTAACCTAATTGTGTTAAAGCGGCAAAAATAGAACACTATATATTTATGTGTTCGCATCATTTTTTAGGAGAGCTGATATATGAATCATGGAGCACTTGAAGCATTTTGCCTATCTTCAAGTCTATCAGTTTACAGAACAAAACCGAGCATAGTAGAATTTAGTTTGATCAGAATTAGAAGAGGCTACCGAGCAGATTCAGAGCAGAGATTCATCACAAGTAAGGTGATATTTTTATCAGAGCTTATAGATTTGTAACAGACAATTGAGTGTCAAACAAGTAGAGAAATACTTATTGCTTTCTAACAATTGTAATAGAGTTTTTGGATAAAATCTCTTAACAGAGTAGACTTAACAATCTTATGTAAATCTCTTAACTGAGTGCACACTTCATTAGTGTTGCTAAAATCCTATAACTAGGTAGATCTAGTGGATCTAACATGTTACTCCTAACAGGGTGAGATCACCATAAGTGATCAAAACTTGTAGCCCTAACAGGCAAACCTTTTCTATCTACAGTAGTGAAGAATTTGTGGGTGTCATCCCCACCGCAATTTTTACCTTCTAAAAAGGGTTTATGCATTACCAAAATACTTGTGTCATGTGATTGTGTTATGGATTTCATGTTGTTTACTTACTAGTGTTAATTGGATAAATGATTAATGCAATTATATTCATGTTATATTGGTCGGTTATCACTATTTATAGTTTTAGATCTGAAAGGTTTTACAAGAAAAATTTTGAAGGCATTGATTCACCCCTCCCCTCTCAGTACCTATCTCTTGATGCAGGTGCATCCCGAGACTCAAATTATTTCAAAGATCCAAAATCTATGTGCGTTATAAATGCCTATTTTTATATTATAATATGGCTTGCTAAGCCATTTAGTGTCAATTTGGATGTAACTGGTTGGGTAGAAGTCTTAGTATTTTAATGGTTGTTAATTGGGTAGAAGTAAGTGTCTTAATTTAATAAATAAAAGATTTGTGTAATGGTGAAGTTGACAACTTTGTTGTCAACTCCACAATACTTTACTAGTTTAGCTTATGTTTACTCTAATCGGTCATGCAAAACCGTTAGAGAAGTTTAGTGGTTATAGAGCCGATTATGGGAGTTATCAGCTTGTCTTATTTTGAAGATCTTTATCTTTAAAATTTGGGACCGAGAATGGAGAGATAGTAGAATAGCATAGAGTAGAATGTTTGAGAATCGGTGAAGGGAAAGAAATGATGTAATGGAAGATAGAAAAATAAAGAAATGATGAATTTTCTTCCAATAACTTCAAGTTCTTACTTTCTTGTTATCTTTCTCTGTTCTTTAATGGTTGTTTGATTTCGATAAATGGAAAATGGATTTAGTAAAGTTCAGAAGAATGTTACAACTAGAATCTATCCTATTTGATGTTTGTAGTGATCACTGATTAATATTTTAAATACTCTATTTTGTTGGGATCCAAGTCAGTTATTATTATCCACTTTATGGAAGGAATTTAATAGTTTATTGGAACTATTTATTTCTTATTGGTATCAACAATAAAGAGCCTAGTTTTGATTATGTATGAATTCTTAAGTTTTCAATAAGTGATAATCTAGTATCGAGTTTGGTCTGGTATTGGTAAATGTCATTGTGGAGTTTAACAATTCATTGAAACCAGTTTGTTAGTTATTGATAATCAACATTGAGCAGTCAATTCTATTAATGAATCGGTTTGCTTAATAATCCCGATTTGAGACATTAGCGAACTTATGTTTGGCAAAGTGGGGAATTATTTCAAATGTTAATGTGACCTCATTACAATCGGTTTTCGAAACTAGTTTGATGTTCTTGTTCGATTGGGAGAACCCAAACTCAAATAGTATTTGTTATTTTGAAATGTGGAAAGTATTCAATATTCAATGAGTCTTAAACAACCCCAATTTGGGTATGATGGAAATTGGTTTTGGCTGATAGAGAACAATTTTGAGAAACTGTTATATGTATTGTTAGATTGATCATGATCCAGGTTGACGGAACTGGTTAGTAAGTCTATGCAGGTCACATGAAGAACCACGAGATACATTCCTTGAGTCATCTTGAAATAGACCCTGCAGTCATATGTGAAGGAGACCAAGCGGGAACTTTGCCAAAGGCATGTAGAATGGTTGGTTCTCAAACACTAGTGTGGGTTGCACTCGACACTTGAAAATTGAAAGAGTGATAGACATAATATATGCACGTACATAGCAATAGACCAGCATGTTGATGAATTACAATCTCACTCTCTAAAGAAAGCCTCTCATTTGGAAAGGATGAATTCTAAATCCCATTAATAATTGTAGAATGAAAGTAAGTATAAATTGGTTCTGAAACATGTAATGATAGTGGTAACCAGCAGAGCATGCAAATATAAAGGAGTGATTACGGAGTATTACAGTAAGTTGGCATTGTATTAAGGATTGATATGCAGATGCGAATCATTGGTTGATCCCCTCTACATCATCTCTCCTAATTCCAACAATTGGTATCAGAGAAAGTTCTATTATTGAATAGTTTAACCACTGAAGGGTAAAGATCTAAGTCATGGAGAGATACAAGCTTGACAAGACTATTGAGAACCAGAAGATACAAATGCAAATGTATGTGGAACAGTATAAGAAAGCCAAGGAAGGACTGAAGAAATTACTGGATGAAAGGAAGAATCTAGCAAGACTACAAAATGAGATCGATTATCATGAAGAACCTATTGATGGCATATTTGAGCACACTGGATCTAGTTCTAGAAGCATCTCCGATGGATCTGGAAGAATAATCACTGATCTATCTGAAAAGAATAAATATTTAATTGATCAAGTGAAAGCACTACAAATTGGTCAAGAATCTCAGATGGTAAGAATGATAGAAACAATGAACAAAGAAAATCAAGCTGAGCAAGAAAGAAATCTAGCAATCGATGACCGAGGATAGATGAGTGAACAACTTCAAACTAAAGAAAGTGAGATACAAAGACTCATTGATTGACATTTCCAAGTAACTAATCAAGTGATGACTGTGAATCAAGAAGTAAACCGAGTGAATGCTGAATTGTCAAGAAAACTAGAAGATATTGCAAGACTCAGAGAAGAAAATGAGAAGCTGAGAAATGAAGTGAAAAATCAATAGCAGAAAAATGAAATGAAGAAACTTGCTGAGGACAGTTCCAAGAAGATTGATGACTTTTTAACTAATCAAAGTAGATTTGGGAGAAAAGTTGGTATAGGCTAGACCGGTGAAGGAGAAACATCACAAAAGATAAACAAGTCAACATTAGTCAAAATCAGAAACCTAAAGTGTTGACATGTTATCATTGTGGCAAACCAGGACATACATCTAATGTGTGCAAAAGAAAAGCACAAGGAAAACCTCCTATCACTCCTAAGTTTAATGGATATTGTTATTACTGTGGAAAGTTTGGACATCCTGCTTATGAGTGTAGAGCTAAGTGATTAGAGGTAAAATGAATTCAACCCTATTCAAATGTATAGGGGGGAATATGAGATCTATTCTCAAACCCAAATTCCCCAAAGAAGAGATCCAATTTGATCAACCAAAAGGTTAATACATAATTGAATCAATTTATGAAGAATATGGAAGAGAGAGAGAGTAAATCCAATATTTCCCTATGGATGAGGATAGATATATTATGTTTGGAAATCTAAAATAATTGAAATACAAATACTAACCTCAAATTAGGGTAGATCTGGAAAATGTTGAATTCTAATGTCTATGTACACTTTCAGGAAAATTTGAAACCTATCTTGGATTGGAAATGCTGAGATAGCGAAAACCCATAAATCTTTCTCCAAGATGGCTCAGCTCAGGTTTGACCCTCATAAAAGGTCAAATACTACATTCTTTATTTAAAATCCGATTCAAATTCTATTTGCAGATCTCAGAAGTTTGCTGAAAAGGGTATCCAAATTCACTCTTGAATCTGAAATTCCACACCTGTACCTACAAGAAAATGGGGGTTTTTTTTGTATGGGGGGTTTGCCTTGGTCAAACCCCAATTTAGGAATTAACCTTGAAATTGAATTGAAATGTATTGTACATAAACAAAGTAATTGAAACAAATCACCTCGCTTATGTTGAAGTCCTTATAGAGGATTCGAATCCTCAAATCCACAAGTAGGAATGAATGTAGGATGTCTCCAATCAATGGTATTTGATCTTCAACACCAATCTTGATTTGATCTTTGCATATGAGAAAGCTTGCATGAATGGAGAAGAAGGGATCTTCAAGGGGGATCCAAAGAGATTGAATCCTTCAATGGCTAACAATGGATCTCCTTGATGGATGGATGCTTGAACACTTGAATTCTTGAAGACTTTCTTGCACTTGAGAGCTTGAGCACTTGAGATGTGAAAGATGGATATGAAAATGAGAGAGGAAGGCCTCCTTTTATAGTGAACTAGGGCACACTCCTCTAGAGGGGCCACCTTGGAGAATTAAATCCCAATTAGGTCCTAACCTTTAGAAAATATACCTAGATTAAATGCAATTAAAGGATTTACCATCCTGAAACCTGAAATGGCTGACCCGGAGGTGAGAAAATAAATCTCCCCAAAGCCCGATGCCCGAAAATCATGGAAATTGGAGATTTGAAGGAAGGGGGAAAAATCAAGGTTGGACCTAACCTAGTCAGGTTCGAGCTCAATCCTAACCTAGTTAGGTTTGAGCTCAACCCTGACCTAGTTAGGTTCAACCTCAACCCTGACCCTAGTCCTAGATTGACTCAGAACCAAGTCAAGAGGTCCCGAGGATGCCCAGAAACCTAGAACTGATGCCAGAACATGACAGAATGTCAGGGACAGACATAAAATCCTATGATTACTATGATGAAGGCTAGGAGGATCTATTTCTACATCCTACCTAAAAAATAGAGCCATGGAAGAAGGAAAATCAATAGAATTCTTAAGATCCTAACCCTAATATCACCTAGAATGAAGAAATCAAGTGCAGGGAAGAAGTGGAAAGTGGGGAGAAAAGCCAAATACATGCAAAGACCTGATCAAGGTGCTTGACATGACCCCAAACCACTTACTCAGAGGGCTAAATGCTCTTATCATGGAAGTGCTTCTATTTTAAGATGATACATTAAGCCCACACTTTAGCAAGAGTATGGACTCGATGCAAACTCTTGGTAAAGGAGATCAAAATGAAAAGATAATCTTATCATAATCTAAGGGAAAATGAGAAACCTCACCCAATGAGAACTTATGTCCCATTGTGAACCACATAGGAAAATGGTGCAATTGGAAAGATGGAATTGAACCGCCTAGTAAATGTGGCTACTCACTAGTCAACCCATCAAGGATTTATCCTTAGGAATATTCTATTCCATAAGAATAAAACCAAAAATAAAAACAAAAGAGATCCAATCTTAAGGACACTTCTGACCTTAAGGGATCACAATATATGTGTATTTGAAACTGGAGGGATCAAGAGATCCTAAAATATAAATATGTGCTTTAAAGATTAGTTACTAATCCAAAAAGGGAAAAGAAGTATCTTGAAAAATATATGCGTATTGAAAAGTGTGTGTGTGCAACAAGTGAGTAGAGCGTATGCCCCCATGTTAAAGTCATTGCTAACACTTTAATAGGAGCAATGGCTTTAACACAAACATAAACAACTCCACTGATTACATTTCCACGTCGAGATGCCCCCAAATGAAGACAAATCAAGGGAAATATCATAGAAACACATAGAGAACACAAAAGGGATCTACCTACTGTGGGGTCAGTATGATCATAAGATAATATATATATGATATTATTGCAAATGAATTGACATCATTCCACAAAGAAAGTAGAACTACAATCACAAAGGAGGAAAGATCACATAATATATACGAAGGAGAATCTTTTCGGACCATGACATGGAGACCAAAAAGAATTAGTGCTACCATATCTCGAATCCAAGCAGATTACACAAGGAAACATTTATGAACAATAGCACATTTACAACATAACATTGAACAATGCATAGAAGAATAGAGATACATATAGGAGATTTGAACAACATTTTTCAATTCCTTCATCACCTTGCACCAACTGAGTAACAAGGATCATATAAAAAAATCTAACAACATTTAGCAAACATAGTATAGCAAGAAAACACACAACAAAGCTACCATGAAGGACAAGCCAATCAAGCATGCCACCTACTTTCCCCATCTCATTGTATATCATTTAGGGAAGGTGGGTAACTCACAAGAGGGACTATATCCAACATAGTAGGAATGATAGCCAGTTCCAAACAAGGATCCTCTTGAGAATCACTATGTTTGACACTAGGTGTAAGAGTTAATTGTGATGAAAGCATATTAGGTAAACCAATGTCAATGTCAATAGTTTCATATTCATCATTAACATCATCAGTATCATCAAGAGTATCTTCCTCATCCAAATTAATCAAAATAGGATCTAAGATAAAAATAGAATCATCATAATCAAGCATCTGAACATCATTATTAGTAACAACAGCTTCTAACACATTATGCATAGGTTTATCCAAAGATCTTTTCACTTTAGCATGAGCACGACACTTTTTATGACATTCATTAGCAGATCAATTTCATTTTGATTTATTTGAAATAGGTTGAGAACTAGGAGGAACAATCATAGGATCCTTCATAGGTTCTTTAGGAAGATCAATAGGATTATTAAGCATCGGAGAAACAATCACAGGATCTTTGATAGGTTCAATAGAAGGAACTTGATTAATAGAACTAGAGGCCATAGTTAAAGGAGATATCGAAGGTGTAGGTAAAAGACCATGATTAAGATCCCTAGGAGGTGAACTTAATTCAAGGATTTTATGATGTCTATAGGCTTGATATGATCAAAAAATATTATCAGGTCGAGGAGACATGAATTAGGTAATGAAGGCCAAAAGAAATCCAAAGCAGTGCAATCTCTAGGCCTGGAAGGTTGATATAAACTATGATTAATCATCTTCACTTCTTCATCATGAATGAACTTAAGACACTTATGGATAGGTGAAGCAACAACATGCATGGTATTCAACCAAGGCAAACCTAGCTTAACTTGAAATTGATCAGAAGTAGGAACAACAACAAAGGTAGTGTTCACAATCTTTCCACAAAGTTCAACCGGTATAGTAATAGAACCAAATGATGGATAAAGAAAACCATTGCAAATTTTGAATCCACACATCCAATGTATCATAGAAGTCATGTTGTAAACTTTTCATAAAAATATTTTCTTCAGTGATAACATTGACTAAGGAGGTAGGATCAACAAGACAACCATGAGTAGGTATATGAGCAATCCTAGCAGCAATGTAAAGAGGACCATCAAGAGCTTTAGTAGTCTCAGAGTCATCAAAAGTAATCAAAAGTTCCTGAGGTCTTTTATTCTTAGATTGTTGTCAAGTTTTTGGTTCATTTTTCATTTTAGGTTTAGGTTTTGGTCAAGGTTGAGATTGACCTTGAGGTTGAATCTAAGTTTGAATCTGAGGTTGAGGGTGAGGTGGAGATATAGACTGATCAACATGCTCCACTTGATTAACAACATGATTGAGATCATCCATTTTTGAGTCATACACAATTTCCATAGTAGATGGTTGAGAAATAGTATTAGTATCATGTGTAGGCAAAGGGTTTGTATAGATTTGAAGGTTCTGATTAGGAGGAGAGATAGATTGATTCCCACTACTATCCAGATTATCAACAAATAAAACCTTAGAATCAATTAGATCTTGAACCTTATGTTTTAAAGAATAACATCTCTCAGTGTCATGACCATTATGATGATGATATTGACAAAAAGCAGTTTGATCAAAAGATTTAGATGCAATCATACTAGGTAAAAGAGGTCAAATAGGAGGTAAAGCAATCATATTAGTAGCTAACAACCTATTCATAATAGCATGTAAAGTTTCAAAAAGAGGAGTAAATGTGCAATTTAATCGAAAAGAAGTGGATGTAGAAGTGGCATTATGAGATGCAACAACAACCTAATCAGCAACTGCATTCACTTGTTTGTTTATCTTGACATAGTTGTTGAATTTTTGAAATTTGTTTTGATTAGGAGCAGCATCACTCTTATCAACTAGAACATGAGCCATTGGAGTGTTTCTCTCACATTGACTCACTTGTAATTGATAATGATGAAGTGTTGCACAAAGTTGTTGAAAAGAGGTAAATTCAGTAAGCAGAATCCTATCTCTAATATCCTTTTGCAAATTTGAAATAAACATACGTTGAATATCAATATCAGGAACATGATAGGAAATTTGAGCATACAAATGCTTAAATCTACCAATAAATTCAGTCAATTTTTCTTTAGCACTTTTTTTACAATGCATTAAATCAGTCAAAGATACTTGCGGACCAATATTATTTTGAAATTGTTGAATAAAGGCAATAGCAAGTTGTGGAAAGGAATCGATTGAATAAGGAGGCAAAGAACAATAACATTGTAAAGCTTTGTCATGGAAAGTTCTATCAAACAGTTTGGCTAAAATCCTATGGTCATGACCATAATCGCTACAAAGGATTTGGAATGTTTTGACATGATGAACAGGATCACCTTTTCCATTATAATTCTCAAGATGAGGCATCTCACCTTGCTGAGGAACATGAGTATGAATAATATCTCGAGACAAGGGACTTCCCATGTCACATGTAGGAATACTAAACTTGTTTTGGGTTAAGGAAGTGAGTTGTTTTTGTAAGGATGATACAGTTTGAGCCAAACTGATGATTGTTGAATCATTAGAGGAAATAGGAGTAGCAACATTAGACACACTAGGTAAAGTGTAAGAAGCTGCAAGAATAGAAGACACAACTGGAGGAACACTAGGAACTACAGTTGGAAGCGAATTGGAATAAGTGAAAGGAACATTATGATATGAAGGTTGTGATGTAGGAAGGGACATAGGAGGAACACTCATAGGAATAGAGGGAACCATCACAGTCACCAAAGGAGGAGTATAGATAGGAATACTAGGTAGAGGATTAGAAGGGGGTTCAACACTAGTGATAGGAGGAATCAACCCTAAATCTTGAGCTTCTTGAGCTAAATGTTTAACATTTGAATGCACAAGATGAGTAATACCACGCAAGAGGTTAACACCCTGATCACTATCACAGAGAACTTTCTTAAGAGCCTCTATAGCTTGAATGGAATCTTGATTATGGTTTTCTTGCAGAAGCCAATTACCCATTTTATCAAGTTCATTGGAAATTTTTTGGACTTGTTCAGGAGGAACTCTTAAAGAGTCATCCTCATAATGAGATGAGTAAGAAGAGTTTTTCTCCATAGGAGGATTGGAATCATGAAGAATCAAGTTATCATTCAGGATCCTAAGGAAAGGAGAGGAAGAATTAGGATCAAAGGCACCCATGAGTCTATGACTTCTTCTAACCAGAATGTTATAAGTAGGACTAGTGGTAGTAAAGCTCATAAACCAATGTAATGAAAATGAACTAAACTAAAGACACATAAAGCATGAATATAAAATTTAATTAGCATGCAAGATCTAACAAAAAGGAAAAATCTAATACTAACAAGATAAAAAGGATAGCACAATAAGGCATCCAATTCCAAAATAAGAATAGAGAGGAATCTAACACCAAAATAGAAAGAGAGTAAGCTAGATGGGTTCACCACAATGAATAGAGGTAAAATGGATTCAACCCTATTCAAATGTATAGGGGGACATATGAGATCTATTCTCAAACCCAAATTTCCCAAAGAAGAGATCCAATTTGATCAACCAAAAGGTTAATACACAATTGAATCAATTTGTGAAGAATATGGAAGAGAGAGAGAGAGAGAGTAAATCCAATATTTCCCAATGGAGGAGGATAGATATATTATGTTTGGAAATCTAAAATAATTGAAATACAAATACTAACCTCAAATTAGGGCAGATCTGGAAAATGTTGAATTTTGATGTCTGTGTACACTTTCAAGAAAATTTGAAACCTGTCTTGGACTGGAAATGTCGAGATAGAGAAAACCCAGAAATCTTTCTCCAAGATGGCTCAACTCAGGTTTGACCCTCATAAAAGGTCAAATACTACATTCTTTATTTGAAGTCCAATTCAAATTCTATTCACAGATCTTGGAAGTTTTCTGAAAAGGGTATCCAAATTCACTCTCAGATCTAAAATTTTGCACCTGTACCTACAAGAAAATGGGGGTTTTTGTTGTATGGAGGGTTTGCCTTGGTCAAACCCCAATTTAGGAATTTACCTTGAAATTGAATTGAAATGTATTGTACATAAACAAAGTAATTGAAACAAATCACGTCGCTTATGTTGAAGTCCTTATAGATGATTTGAATCCTCAAATCCACAAGTAGGAATGAATGTAGGATGTCTCCAATCAATGGTATTTGATCTTCAACACCAATCTTGATTTGATCTTTGCATATGAGAAAGCTTGCATGAATGGAGAAGAAGGGATCTTCAAGGGGGATCCAAAGAGATTGAATCCTTCAATGGCTAAAAATGGATCTCCTTGATGGATGGATGCTTGAACACTTGAATGCTTGAAGATTTTCTTGCACTTGAGATCTTGAGCACTTGAGATGTGAAAGATGGATATGAAAATGAGAGAGGAAGGCCTCCTTTTATAGTGAACAAGGGCACACTCCTCTAGAGGGGCCACCTTGGAGAATTAAATCCCAATTAGGTCCTAACCTTTAGAAAATATACCTAGATTAAATGCAATTAAAATATTTACCATCCTGAAACCCAAAATGGCCGACCTAGAGGTGGGAAAATAAATCTCCCAAAAGCTCGATGCCCGAAAATCATGGAAATTGGAGATTTGAAGGAAGGGGGAAAAATCAAGGTTAGACCTGATCTAGTCAAGTTCAAGATCGATCCTAACCTAGTCAAGTTTGAGCTCAACCCTGACCTAGTCAAGTTTGACCTCGACCCTGACCCTAGTCCCAAATTGACTCAGAACCAAGTCAAGAGGTCCCGAGGATGCCCAGAAACCTAGAACTAATGCCAGAACATGACAGAATGTTAGGGACAAACATAAAATCCTATGATTACTATGATGAAGGCTAGGAGGATCTATTTCTACATCCTACCTAGAAAATAGAGCCATGGAAGAGGGAAAATTAGTAGAATACTTAAGATCCTAACCCTAATTTCACCTAGAATGAAGAAATCAGGTACAAGGAAGAAGTGGAAAGCGGGGAGAAAAGCCAAATACATGCAAAGACTTGATCAAGGTGCTTGACATGACCCCAAACCACTTACTCAGAGGGCTAAATGCTCTTATCATGGAAGTTCTTCCATTTTAAGATGATACACTAAGAAAAATGATCTTGCTAATAATACTACTATGGAGAAAACATGCTATACTTGCAACAAGCCTAGACACACTGCACAAGATTGCAAGGCAAAATTGAAGCAAGTCTAGACACCTAAGGAGAAACCACAATGCAAACCATATCAACCAAAGAGACAAGGTAACTCTTATGTTTGGGATTATAATACATGGACTAACTGTGTTGTATGTGGTAGATATGGACACATTGCAGTAAACTGTTATAGAAAGAGTCAGATTGGACAATCAAGAAACTAGAAAAACTCTGGGATGGCTTGTATGCATTGCCATAAGGTCAGTCAGTTAAGCAAGAACTACAAAGACTGAGCACTAGATGAAAACCATATATTTGAAAGTGGATATACTATTGCTAATATCATGAAGTTAAGTAACACTATGTGGAAGAAGGCATCTAATGAGAATGCTGACTCAAGTAATGTTGTCGGTGAAACCTTATCCACTGGATTGGGTGACATCGGTACCTCCACTTAAAGTGAAATAGGTATGTATGGGACTGATATTTCAAAAGATCACATTTTTCATATACTTCCTTATGCACAATGCTTTTATACCAAATCAGCATGAATAAAGATGCACCATGGTTTAGTTGTCATGAGCTAACAATGTTATACAGTCAGTAAAAGAGAGACCGAGAGTTGGTTACCTGTCGGTAATCACTATCTAAGGTTAACCAAGCATACGCATCAACCGATGAAGAAAACCTATGTTAACCAAGTGGATGAAAGTTTTATTTGTCACTGAGCTGACAGCTATGTTGTACCAAAAGTTAGATGGAGCATTTATTACATAAAAGTTTGAGCAGGAACATCGAAAGTTTATAAATACACGGGAACAGAGTTCATTTCTACAATGTGATTTCGAAGATTGGAGAATTCAAAGATCAAAGTTCAAGCTAAAGGATTTTCAAAAGGATTCAAGGCTATGCTAGATCAAACTGACATCACTCTTCGTGATGCCAAGTAAGTTTATTTGCGATCAAACACTTCCTACTCTATTGCTTGCCGAAACCCTAGAATCAATTTATGGCATCGACATCTTCTGCAAGCAAAACTCAAAGTGTTGAAGAGGAAGTTAACCTAATGGTTAGGGCAATTTTTGTTGAACTGAAGTTTAAACCACATCCTAAGGTCGTAGCATAGATAGATTCAATGGGTGCATTTTTTAGCATACTAGAAAGGGTTTTACTGACAAAAGACGTAAGGTCTTATATTCACTGCAAAATCAAAGAAGTTGGGTACTTTGAAACAATTACAACATATCAACCACTTTGTGGCCCCAATGGAAAAATGAAATCAGACTACTAGAAGATTGAGGAATTAGGTTTATCATATTTTATGCACTTGCCGCAATCATTAAAATCAGATTGGATTAGAATCATTCTGAGAAGATATCATGATGACAAGTTCTGGTTGGATAAACTGATTGAGGTCACCAAGAAAGTAATCAATAGGGTTACTGGACTCCCTACAACTAACAAAGCTAAGGCTTTCTGAAGTTCTTCATGATTGGATGTTGAGAAGTACACTGGAGTACAATGGGATGGTCAGGCATTAAAGATTTCAACTATCAAGGACCCAACAATAAAATTTGCAGCACATGTGATCGGGTATAAGCTATTTCAATCAAGCAGATTCAACAGCATACCCTACAGTGCAGTAGACATGGCACACAAAATTTTTGAGGTACTATTACATCAACTCCAAGAGAATATGAAGACTATAAGGAAAAATAAGTCTAACACATGTAAGTATGGATCTCTAGTTGCATGCATATTCTTCTATTTACAAAAGTTTGTGCCTGGCATCGGTAAATTAAATTGGATATCGGATGTATCGATAATAAAATAGATTGGTGAAATGATGAACAAGTTAGGAGATAAGTTGAATGTAGATTTTAATGCTTACTTCAATGAATTTCAATCTAAAATGCAAAAGAGAAGCAGAATTCCAAGGGAATTAGTTCAAAAATTTGAAGATGACATATGTTTTGTGGTCAACACCGATTACACCATGATAAAATTAGTTGAGCCTAGGATAAAATGGTTGGCACTGATGGGATATGAGATGAATCATGATTTTGCACAAAAATCTATTAATGCACTGCTTGTAGTACCGAAGGATACCATAGCCACTAGGTTCAGAGTATATGAAGAAGCTAAATCTAGAATATCTACTAATATTGAGATCGATAAAATTCACAGAAAGGTAAAGAAAATGAAGAAGGATCTCACTACTAAATATGGAGATAAGTTAGAAACATCTGAAGGGATATCAGTTGAATAGGCAACCTAAGGTTAGCTATAGTTAGCCGACAAACCATATGATAGTGAGGAGACCGAGTCAGACAAAGAAGTAGATCCTACACAAGTTCCTCCACCTAAAATTCCTATAAAGATGCAATCACCGATACATGAAGGTATTATGAAGACACATTCGTCAACTGCAACACCACCTACTGAGAAAGAAGAAGTAGTAAAAGTAACAAAAAGAAGAGCAGCTACACTGATGAAGAAATACACTAAGAGAAAGAACAAGACAGTAGCTAAGGTACCGAAGAAAAAGAGGAAATACATAAGAAATAAGGAAGATTTAGAGGATACAAAGACAGAGGATGATATAAATCAATTCAAAGTGGTTAGTAGCAAGACCAAAACAATAGATGAAGTCATTAAGGACATAATTGAACATGGAGACCTCGCTGATCCTTTGCTAGACAAATTTGACAAAATGTCAAAAGAAGATCAAACTAAAATTGAAGAGGCTGTCATCCAAATGATGATAAAGTTTAAGAAAGTTCCAATGGAGTTTGCATGTGCCTTACCAAAGAAATTGGATGATATAATTACTGAGAAATGGGCTATTGCACTAGACACCAAGAAGAGAAAGAGAGAACTCTCTCTAGTTCGGGGAGCCGCATACCTAAGCTTTGGGCAAGTCAATGAATACTTGACAAAGTAACAAGAAAATCTTATGATCAAGAATAGAGCCTTAATGATCATGGATGACAATGTAGTAGATATGGATGTCACTATAGATTCTATATGGACATCAATTCTGAAAGAAAAAGAAAAAGCTGAGCAACAAGCATTTTTGAACCTATCTAAGAAGAGACAAAATTCTAAAGGTAAAGGCATTTACATTGATGAAGGACTAGCAAAGAAGTCAAAGAGTACCGATATATCAATTACCGAGGCAATTGATATAATCGAGGACAAGGAAGAAATAAAAGTTTCACAGGATGCACCGGATAAAGTTGAAATCCAACTGGAAAAGAAAATTGATGACGATGTACTCGTTGTAGACATCACACATAGTGATCTTGATGACCAAGATGATGAAGATGTAAATATTGCACCAAACAAAGATGAAGGACAAGACACTGCCAGTCTATTTACATCTCTACCAGATGAACTTCCTATACTTGTTGAAGCAACATAAATTCTTTCCCAAGTACAACCCAATGGCTTAGATCACAAGCAAAACAAAGATACAACTAGAGATCAACACACAGAAAAACCTACAGAGACAAATGAGCCTACACATATAGAGGCACCTTCCACCAAACCAAAGGAAACAGATGCAACAAAGGACACATAAGAACCACAGGCAACCAAGGTAAACCCACCAAACACCAAAACTGAGACTCCTACTATAATAATCAAGACCACCACTACTAAGGAGCAGAAGAAGGAAGAACAAGTGCAAATAGGGAAGGACACTCCAAAGACTAGAGATAGATCCATTGCTATCATTGAGAAGAAATCACACCTAGCACAGAAGAAGAAAAAGAAAGGAAAAGGGTCGGTCACCCTAGATGAAGTGATTATTTTACCTGAGTGTAACCTCAGGACCCTAAGCCCTGAGGAATTGAGTAAATATGGGGAATTATGTTCAAGAAAGGCAACACAAGAGAAGCTAAAGCAAGAGCACAAAAGAAAAGTACTAAATGATGTGCGGGATATCCTCCAACAGGTAGTACCTAAGATACACATTGATGAGGATACACCTATTATAGATCAACTTTCTACACTTGCCGAGAAGATCAATGCCCTGGACACTGATGCAGATAAAAGAATTGAAGAAAGGGAAGAATCCAAAATAAAGCACAAATTAGCCAAGAAAATCAGCCAAGAAGTGGCATTACTTAAGGTCAAATTATCTGAGGTAATAACTAAAACAAAATCCATCACCCAGACAATTTGTCAATACTTATTGAAGTTATGTACTCTAGACACCTTCATTGTTGAAGTCAGTGAAAAGATCAAAGGTTTAGAAGTGGAAATATAGTTGAGTACCAATGCAGCTATCACCAAGCCACATGCTTTCCTAAAGCATATTGACCGAGTTTAGGAACTCTAGCGGTTGATAGAAGATTTGTAGAAATAAGAAGCACACCTAATAGATCAGGTTACTGAGTTGCAGACCGAACTCATTCCGTACCTGAAAATTTTTTAAGCCCACATTGTCAAAGCCGAGCTATTAGTTGCAACACCAGAAATTTTGATGTTAGAAAACATCTTTGACATGGATGCACAAGTTCGTCTTGAGCACATTGCTCTCACCAACTTGAAAGAGGAATGGGAAAACCTCTTGGAATCACTGAAGAAAACCCATCAGTCAATTTTTGATAAGTTGTGAGTATACTACCTCAAATTTTGTATTTGGCATTACTATCAAAAAGGGGGAAAACAATGTATCAGACATTATTATGCCAAATATTATGTACATGGATGCTATGTATACTATATTACCAGGAACATACACCAAGGGGGAGTACTTCATACTTAGAAATTGTTTGTGTATATATATATGGTGGAGATATAAGGAGATATAAGTCACATAGAAATTTTTGTCTTTATACATTTGAGTTTTGATACTAATGCCAAAGGGGGAGATTGTTATCTCTATTAAGCCTTCTAAGGTTGTCATTAGTACCAAAGGTATGTATAGATATCGGTTGGTCACTTACAATGAGCTATTCGATAACATAAAGCATAATAGACTAGTCGGTAAAGCCTATACACCGAGTAGCAGATAGTTTACCAAGTACCATCAGACACCGACACTGATAGATAGTAAACATCGAGCATCAAAGTATACACTGATCAGTTTACATAGTGTTTACGGAGGATCACAGGAAATGACATAGTAATCAGGAATGGCACATTCTTCTATGAAAATGGTTACAACGGTTTGTAAAATGTTTTACCAAGATCGAGGAACATTTAATGTAATGATATTCATTAAATACAATGTATATCTTTTGTAATAGATGATCTAGGTTATTATTGTACACCGTAGATCTTAGGGTTATGATTATAGTGTATAACCTAATTGTGTTAAAGCAGCAAAAATAGAACACTATATATTTATGTGTTCGCATCATTTTTTAGGAGAGCTAGTATATGAATCAGGGAGCACTTGAAGCATTTTGCCTATCTTCAAGTCTATCAGTTTACAGAATAAAACTGAGCACAGTAGAATTCAATTTGAGTAGAATTAGCAAAGGCTACTGAGCAGATTCAGAGTAGAGATTCATCACAAGTATGGTGATATTTTTATCAAAGCTTATAGATCTGTAACAAACAATTGAGTGTCAAATAAGCAAATAAATACCTATTGCTTTCTGGCAATTGTAATAGAGTTTTTGGATAAAATCTCTTAACAGAGTAGACTTAACAGTCTTATGTAAATCTCTTAACTGAGTGCACACTTCATTAGTGTTGCTAAAATCCTATAGCTAGGTAGATCTAGCTGATCTAACATGTCACTCCTAATAGTGTGAGATCACCATAAGTGATCAAAACTTGTAGCCCTAACAGGAAAACCTTTTCTATCTGCAGTAGTGAAGAATTTGTGGGTGTCATCCCCACCACAGTTCTTACCTTCTAACAAGGGTTTTTGCGTTACCAAAATACTTTTTTCATGTGATTGTGTTATGGATTTCATGTTGTTTACTTACTAATGTTAAGTGGATAAATGATTCATGTAATTATATTCAAGTTATATTGGTCGGTTATCACTATTTACAATTTTAGATCTAAAAGGTTTTACAAGAAAAATTTTGAAGGCACTGATTTTCCCCTCCCCTCGCAATACCTATCTCTCCAAATTCCAACATTTACAACATCTTTCACATGGAAAAAAAGAGTTATTCCATTCTTTCAAAAGTTTGATATGCCTCACTAATTTTTCACTTGGACCGAATTTCACAAGACAAGGAAAGGCCAAGCATGGATTGGAGCTTTGGAGGTAGTTATGTCATAGTAATTTGTTGAATAGGGTTTCCACATTTTTTATGTGAATGTCGATAAAAATAAGCTTTATATGAAACATCAATCTTACAAAATGAAAACTAGATAAAACATCAAATCCCAATATCTTCCCACCCACCTCGCAGAAAATACCAATTCTTTCTCTAGGCATATAAAAATGCATAAACATAGAAAACAAGACCCATAGCAAGCCATTCAAATAACAATTCCACCAAAAAATTAAGCACTAAAACCAAAAAACTCATTTAAGAAAAAAGAAATAAGAAAATATCATGTGAATCAGATTTTTATCTGCGTTCTATAGAGTTATAGACCCAACACGACAATCCCCTTGGAGGAATCCATCCAATTTATGGATCGGGCCAATGGTGCAATCATAAATGTAGATCAAAACAAACGAGATACATAAACATGGTCACTACAAAGAAAACATGATTGTAAACACGGTCTAAGAAAAATAAATCAAGGGGAAGCAATTTCTCAGAGAAACACAAACACATGCAAATACCTGGAAGAGTGGTTGAATGCATTTCTCAAGCACCCACATGGAAATACATATTTTGTCCAAATTCAAATTGCTTCTGATTGCTAGCATAATGAATAGTGCAAATCATTCACATTTGTAATAGCCATGGGAAGAGTTGCATTAATGAAAACCCTTTCTATAGGTGTGGATGTAACTAGGAAGTAAATGCACTCAGGATAACTGAAACAACATAGCATGATAAAAAAAATATTTGACAATGCATTGTGTGCACTACACAGAGAAGAATTACCATCATCAACTTCCATCATAAAAGGAATATATAACCTGGAGAGGATGAACGGATGCAAGAATATCTATGGTTTCCATAGCTAAATCAAGGTTTATGCCAAACATGGCACCTGTAATCATTGTAAAATAGGAATGAATAGTTCTATCAAATTGGTAGAGAGGGTAGGAAAGATTGATTTCTTATGTTTTGGAGGAATGGAATGTCAGTGAGCTGTCATCTTTTCACAAATTTGTACCAAGTGCTAGTTGGGTATTACTAAACCACTACATCATTAAATGAATAGCTACATCCTTCTCAATGGAGCAACCCAACACAAAATTTGGTCATCGCGGTAGATTTTGAAAATCTTTATGCCCAAAAGATGTGAAGCATGCACTAAAACCAAGTTTCCACTATCACAATTCAAAATTAGAGAAATGGTGGTTTCAACTGTGAGACGGGTTGTGTGGTGCTCGTACGCAAGCAACCTCACAAGTAAAGCCTATCAGCTAAAAATGGAATTTCGACTAGGACTTTTGCAATGTGTATAGTTTCAAGTCCAAGCTCTCATCACAAATTTTATTTATCATTATTTTATTTATGGAATAATTTTTCTTTTAGGTTTTTAACTATTTTGTTTTGATAATATTATGGTAAAAATTAATGCACACTAGAATTAGTATGAGACCAAGCTTAGAATTTGATGGCCATAATAGCCATTTTCACTTTTGGACTGTGTATGACACCTTCAAAACTGATTAAACAGTATGGATTGACAAGCTATATTTTTATGAAACCATAAATATGACAATAAACTCTAATAGTTTATTATAGAAATAAACTGTAAAATTATTATAAACAATATATTATTTACTTTATAATACAATATTTATGATAAAATTTAAATTCATTTAGAATATTTTAAAAAGAGAAGATATCAATGTTTCTAAATTTTAAAATATAATGTGAATTTAGAAACTTTTTATTATTAATAATTTAACATATATATATACATATACATATACATATATACATATATGTATATATGTATATATTTATATATATGCATATACATATATATGCATACATATATATATATATATATATATATATATATATATATATATATATATATATATATATATATTATATATATGTATGCATATATATATTATATATATGCATACATATATATAATATATATATGCATACATATATATAATATATATATGCATACATATATAATATATATATATATATATATATATATATATATATGTATGTATGTATGTATGTATGTATGTATGTATATGTATGTATGTATATATGTATGTATGTATGTATGTATGTATGTATATATATACATACATATATATATACTCGGTAAAAGGCCTTAGCCATATAATTTTTATTAATTTTGAAACTATTTACAGATCGACTCACAAGTAGCATCGGGAGGAAAGAGTTGACCGGAGAGAACTTCCTAGTATTGCTCCAAAATATGAAATAAATGAGTTATAATATTACAATCACCCCAATTTGAAGATAGTGGGGGAATTTCATATATATTAAACATACAATGCTAAGTTAAAAAATATGGATTTTCCAGGGTGCTCCCTAATAATATTCCATGTTGTCTATAGGATATCTTTATTTTAAACTATCTGTAATGTCCCCACCAGGGAACCCATAAGGAATCAGGTCTAAAAACCAATAATTGCAACTAACAATTATTTTTTTTTTTTACATTACTACTCCACATTTACATTCCTTAAGGTTCCCTTAATGAATTCATTTACTAACATATTTACGTTACTTATCCAAATTGAATTTCATTTCCTTTCTTTACTTTCACATTTTAGAACTTGAGAGATAGGGTAAGAAAATAACATTTCATTTACAATTATATTTCTTACTTTATATACTAAGATCATTTCTCTTTCCTTCACATTGAATAACTAATCATTACAAATTACATTTAAACCTTAGCTTAATAAACATTTTCTTTCATTGAAACATAAGAGAGATAGAAAAGATCATTCAACATTACATTATACATTTCCAACTTTAAGCTTTCAAATAACAACCCTTGAAACAAAGCCTAGAACTATCCCTCCCAATTACATTGCTTCTCTTTTCAATTACATCTTTCTGATAATAACTCTCATTACAATAACAAGTACATGAATTGGCCCAAAGGTATTACAACATATCTTTACATCTTCATTTTCAGTAACAATGATACAATATAAAGGTCTTCATAGAATTGAACATATCCAAGTCACAAACCATGAACATGACCTCGAAAGATTTTTGCCACCCAACCATGTGAAACTGATGAAGTTCCACTCCCCGTGCTAGGAGATAGAACCAAGATACTCACAAGGCCCTAAGAAATCTAAGGCTTAAAAGATAAAGAAATCCAAGACTCAAAAGAACATAAAATATCATCATACTATAACATAGAGGTCAAGGTTCTAGGTTACCACCTAAGTGAGTGTCATCACACAACCTATGTATTGGGATCCACCCTGGAAACCATGTAACCCCGGTCCCCCCTTTATGAATAGGGATCCACCCTAGCAGTTACTCATGGTCCTGGTACTCCAACAGGACTATGTGGCCATTAACATGTTTTCTTTCATTATCTTTTATTCCCCCCTTCCCAAATTCATTATTAGGGTTTTCACTTTTACATTACCCACCCATAAGATCATCTGGTAACCACTTTAGGGTTCCAATACCTATGGTGAGCCACTCACCTAGGGTACCTAGTCCCCTACCCACACACACACAAGTCTTGAAAACATCAAGTAGTTTCAAAAGATACATCTCATAGGTTTAGGGAGCCTTCCGGTGCATTCAGGCCACCTGAACAAGTCCTAACCTTACATTATGGATTCTACCAAAAGCCAAGCATGAAAGAAAGCTTAAAAATCAAAGCCATGTGAAGAAATTCATTAAACAAAACATAAAAACTTCCCACATGCATTTAGAAAAAATTCCATAGTTTATTTCAAAAATATAGGAAAATTCTCATGTGCCTGAAATTTGGCTAAGTCTGAATTTTAAGAAATCTCAAAATTAGAAGTTGCATCTTAACTCCTATGAATCTGAAACCTATCCCAATTATCCCGAAAGGTACCTAAACCCTTTATACAAGTATAACTTAAAGTATAAGAAATTTATACTTAAATGTTATACTTCTATAAAGTCTACCTAAACCCTAACTTGGGATCAAACTACACATTTGATTTGTAGTCCTATGCATTTGTTTCCTATAACTATGCATTTGTTCAAGTTTCCTGCACATTTGTTCAAGGTAACTGTGCATTTGAACTAGGTCACTGCGCATTTGTGAGATCAGACTGCGCATTTGTTTAACAGAGTTGCGCATTTGTTTAAGGTGCATGCATGATTGTTCAAAGTAATTGTGCATATGTTAAAGATAACTACACATTTGTACAGAATGCCAGAAAATTAAAAAAAATAACTAACAGTTCTGACTTGCGGGTAAAACTGGGCATTATGGGAGCTGTGGAAGCCTAATCTAGGCAAGACCCATTTGAGATCTCCTAGTTTCCATGCTAAGATGACCCTCAAAATATGATTATCAACCATCCAAACCTACTCAAAACTTGGGAAAATAAAAGGTGTTGCAAAACTGACATGAACCAACAAAGATGAACAATTGTTCTAAGGCTTGAAAATACTCCTAAACATTTAGAATAAGAAAGTAGAAACAAAGAAGGCACCATGAACTCTATAGCTTCCGAAAAATACATAAATGAGAATCAAGTAATATATATCAAATAATAGTTTTGGAAGAGTTTGCAAATACATAAGAATCCTCACATCACAAAATAGTATAAATTTAACTTTTAAACTACAATCCATGGAGAAGACAACCAAAATATAATTACACACAGGAAAACAAAAAAAAGGATCATCTCCAGGATAGATCCTACCTGGAGTCCTGAAAAGATCAAAGCATTGGAGAGAAGAAGATTCAAATGACCTCAACCCGTCCAATCACTCCTTCAGATTCCTTTTGAAAAATGCCAATTCCAGCTTCTTCCGAGAGCAAACAACAGGACAATCCCAGAGAATAATAAATTCTCTTCTCACCACTATAATTTTTCCTATAAAAGTTTTCAACCCAAAGGAAATATCTCTCCTCAAATCCTAACTCCTGATCATCCCCCTCAAATCCAAAACACAAATATTTAACCTCCAACTATATGGTTGGAGGAGTTTCTTTACGGGAAGCAACTTCTCCAACCTCCATAGTTGGTTGAAAAATATAATCAACATCTCTCGTAAACAATAATAAAGATTTTGTTAATTTGAATAAAAAAAAAGTCTCAAAAGAAAACCATAACAAGAAAACTCAACAAATAACTATCAAGTAAAACACATAGCACACATGGAAACCAACTAGCCTAACTTCTAGGAGGTCTCGAGTTCAACTCCCTCCTAGACAGCTAATTTTATTACAAAAAGGCATTTCCCTTTTATTATAGTTATTTTTACTTTTTATTTAATACATTTATTAAATATACTTTATTTAACTCACTTTATTTACTTAAATAACATACCATTTACATAAATAATGAAAATATATAATTATTATTATTATTTATATAAGGAAGGATATATGCATGTGCACCCACATATACACCTACCTATATAAAATACAAACAATTATAACATAATTATTATAAATATTAAACAGATTAATTCTTTAACTCATAACATAAACTCAGATCAACATCAATTCAAGTTCATAACATAAACTGCATTCTACTTTCCCAACTAGGATAACTTCCTAAACAGAATTCTAAGTCCATGGGTAACCTTGAGAATAGCTTGGTTAAATCTCCACACAATAGTTCAAGGATTTTGAAGGCACGCTTAGACCTGTGTAGCTAGGTGGAACGATGCCTTGTACTTGTATCCTGCATCCTGCATCACTGACTGATACACATATATACACATATATATAAAAATTGACAGTGGCAAACAAGGAGGGAGAGTGTGACATCATGTGGATCTCCCATAGGAGTAACTACAACTACCCCTCCTCATCCTACACTCACATCAACCAATGAACATTAAACCATAATAGGGTCAGTAGGGTTAGATCATAATATAAACATCATAACACCAATCAATGTAAAACATTTTATTGATAGTTCATTTCTAGCCATTCATCATAAGATTATAACTAGTTTAATATTTCCCAATAAACTACACCAACCAAATATATATATGTTCAAATGTCTCATAAAATTCTAACTAAATAATAATCATATTCCATCATAAAATCCAAAGTGTCCAAAACAAAAGTCCTGTCATTCTAACCTAAGAAGAAGCTAGGGCGGGCATTACATCCTCTCCCCCTAGGATTAGGCTTACTCCTGGAAGCCTACAAATAAGTACAGATATGTAGATCTGAGTCTGCTAGCATCCTCCCAAGTAGTGGAAGTATCATCACTGGGGTCCCATTGGACCCTTACCTGCTCTATGCTGCGACCCTTGAGGGTCAAAGTCTACTGCTGGAGTATATGTACGGGCTCCAAAGCCAGCTACCCGTCCTCTACCTGTAAAGTGTTCCAATCCAAAACATGAGTCAAATCAGGAATATATTATCTAAGTAAGGATATGTGAAACACATCATGCACATGTGCAAGGCTGGGTGGTAGGGCAAGTCGGTAAGCAACCGGTCCTATCCTCAAGGATCTCAAATGGACCTACAAATCTTGGTGCCAACTTAGAACCTTTTCCATAATGGATAGGGCTCTTACATGGGTGGACTCTCAAAAATACCTTATCTCCAATAGAGAACTATCTATCAATCCTATGAGTGTCAGCATACTTCTTCTGTCTGTCCTGAGCTGTCAAAAGATGTTCTCTGATTCTTTGAACCTGTTGCTCCATATCTTGTCACATCTCAGGGCAAATTAATACTCTATCTTCTAAGCGATCCTAACTCAGAGGGGTACAACAAGGATGACCATAAAGAGCCTGAAATGGTGACATCCCCAAGGAACTGTGATATCCATTATTGTAGGCAACCTCCACCAGGTACAAGTAATCTTCCCAATGGGTTTGTCTATCCATCACATACATCCTAAGCATGTCCTCAAGAACCTAGTTAACTCACTCTGTCTGACCATCGGTCTCTGGGTGGTATGCAGAACTAAAATTTAGCTGAGTCCCTAAAGCACGCTGTAAAGAGGTCCAAAACCCTGAAGTGAATATTGGATCTCTCTTAGAGATAACCTTTCTAGGAACACCATGTAATCTGACTATATCCTTCAAGAAGACTCTAGCTACTGAGGTAGTAGTATAGGATGACTGCATAGGCAAGAAATGTGCTACCTTGGTTAACTTATCCACTGTGACCATGATAGCATCATGTCTCCAATATGTGACTGGTAGTCCCACAATAAAATCCATAGATATCGTATCCCATTTCCATTCAAGAATCAAATGTGGTTGAAGGAGGCCTGCTGGGTGATAATTCTCAGCCTTGACCCTCTGACATTCCAGACACCTAGCCACAAAATCAGCTATATCCCTCTTCATGCCCGACTAGAAATATAATTGTCTCAGATCTGAATGCATCTTCTTAACACCTAGATGAGCTTAATAGGGAGCACGGTGTGCTTCCACCATGATGACTCTCTGAAGATCGCTTAAAAGTGGCACGTAAATTCTACCTTGATGTCTCAGCAGTCCATCTGACTCTAAGGAATACCCTGAGAACCTTCCTTCTAAGGTCCTTCCTATCTCAAGTTCAGCCTTAACTTCTAGATACAAAGTATCTGAAGAGAGTGATTGCAAAATCTGACCTCTCAAATCAGTCGAAAGGGAGAGCATGGATATCTCATGTGTCCTTCTGCTTAAAGCATCTACCACCACATTTTCCTTACCTTGGATATATTTGAACTCAAAGTCATACTCACACAGGAACTCCATCCATCAACATTGCCTGGCGTTGAGATTAGGTTGAGTAAATATGTATTGAAGGCTTTGATGATCAGTGTGTAACTCAAACCGATGTCCCAATAAGAAGTGTCTCCAATGATTCAAGGCATGAACTATAGCTGCTAGCTCTAAATAGTTGGTGGGATAGTTAAGCTCATGGTCTTTAATCTTTCTAGACTCATAAGCGATAACTCTTCCCTCTTGCATCAATATTGCCCCTATGCCTTCCAAGGAGGCATCAGTACAAACCACAAAATTTTTAGTAGGGATTTGTTTCATTGTAAATATTAGTTATCTCTTTATGAGTAGCCTTCCTTCATTGTTCCTCTACTTCCTTTAGTTCAGCTTGAACATATATTTGAAATTTTTCTTTATTATCCTCCATATAACATCATTCCCTTGTAACCTACACCACACACATGACAACAAGATACAATACTAAACAAGACATCTTGTTAAGATGTTAGCACAAACCTCATAAAGTCACATTGATGATATCCTTTAAGATAACCATACCAACTCCATAATCATATCAATTTTTATCAGTTACAACAAATCATAATCAATATTATTCTACATCATCTATTATCAAATTTAAGACTTACCACAATTATTGGGTCAGATAATATAAGAGATGAGCATAATAATGATGTACTAATTTCCATATAAAAAGTGAAATTTCTTAATTTCCTACAGTATATCCAAGGAATTGAAGACAATCAAGTATACTCAATCCAAACAAGTTTGGCATAACATCATCTATAACATAGTGTTGCATCAACATATATGTGCGTACATACATACATACACATAGATGTGTGTGTGAGAGAGAGAGACTACACTATCATGCACACACACACACAAATAATATATATATATATATATATATATATATATATATATATATATATATATATATATATATATATATATATATATATATATATATGAACTTCTTAAATCAAATTATACCTTGGCTATTCAGATATTTGACTCATTTAATCCATGCAATCTTCTAACTATAAAGTATCGATCTAAAATCTAGTGCTCAATCCTTTCAACAACTTTTTTGATCCAAAGATCCATATTGTTGTATCAATCCTATTTGTGTGTGTTAATGAATATTTATGTATGAATGCTCAATTCAAATTATTCAAATAGTTTATTCAATTAACATAGGCTTTCATCTATCTGTCAAGGGTCAATATCTAAACCCAAAATTGATCCTTCCACAATCTTATTTGATTCTATGATGAGTGAAATTTATAATAAACATGAATTAATTATCTCCTATAAAAAGATATGATAATAAAGTGGCATCCATATGATTTTCATGCTCAAATCCTTTATGTTATAAGGCATCTAAATAAAGGCAACAAAGTAGATAGAAACAAAATCTATGAATGTTGTAAGAAGACATCAATACAATTTGCTTCAGCTAAGATTATGAGGCAATACACCATGAAATAAAAGGTTTATATTCATATGTCAATACCTTATTGCAAACTATTAGTAGAGCTAGTCCAATATTACCTAATTGACGAAACATATATATTTACATGTTAAGCTTTAGTCAAAACTGATTGGGAGGTATATTCAAAGTGTGACCATAGTATAAGGTCATAATATTTATATCATGACCATATTTTACAATTTTACATTAAAAAGGAGAAAGTAATGAATCAATTATAATGATTTACTATACTTTATGCATTATACAAATTATTAAGACAAGCATTTATACTATGTACACTGGTGCATATCCTTTATACTATGTGTTGCACTCCTTTCAGTTGGGACAAAGTTGAGGACATGATAATTATTGGTCCCAATATGTTGAGAGAGATGGGGGATCAGAAAGGGGACAAAGTATTTTTGCATGTGAGACCTCACAAGAGCTCAATTTTATTTGGAAAGTCTTCAAACTTGCACGGAGATATGTGGGGCCTTTTGATGTGTTGGAGGTTATCAACCCAATTGCATATAGACTTTCTCTACAACCTTCTCTAGTCCAAATCCATAATGTGTTTCGAGTTTCTTTTTTGAAATCCTATCATCCAGATGCATCTCATATCCTAGATTGGTGTGCATTGTAGGTTCAGGATCTAGGGGTGGTGTTAGTGGGACCTACCTGCCTCATTGATCAGCACACCATTTGAGTACACCATAGATATTTTTTTCAGTATAAGGTCCAGTGGGACTAGTTCTCTATCTATTGTGCTACTTGGGAGGATGTGAAAGACATGCATAGTTTATGTAGTTATTTAAATAGACATTTTATCTTTTATTTCAGTTATGCTTCTATGTTTATGTGTGGTGTGAACATTGTCGATGTTCTTTCATAATACACCGGGTCAATGTCTCTTCCTAGTGAGGAGAGATGTCATGACTCGATCTATTAGAATTCTACTTTTTAGCACTTTTATGCATAGTAGGAATTCTCTTAACTTAGTCGGATGGACCTCAACTTATGTCAATATGAGTTCTCATTATGTTGGGCTTGTTAGTCTTATTTTTGGATGCTTTTGATCTATTGATGATGGTATGTATGTAGTTGTACTCTAATGATGCTTTATCATGTAATAATGTGATATTGGATATGATTTTTTATTACATGCATTATGAAGATAAATGATGTAAAATATGGTGTGATTTAATTCAATTATGATTTATCATGACTAACCTACTAATGGGAAATTTAGTGGATTGAGTTGACTTACTAGACGGAGGCAGGAGTGTAGTTGATGTAGAGGAGGCTAGCTCCTCAGTAGTGGTGTGATTGGAAGATATGGATCTTTCACACACAGCATAAATATCTTTATAAAATACAAAAGTTTATTCCTTACCTTATCTCCATATGGAAAGCTTGTGTAAATTAACAATTTTATAAAATGTGTAACTTGAATGATTTCCAATTTTCTTCTTGATATGTATATGATTTCGAATTGGGTAGAAATATCAATACTATCTTGATCTCAATAACATTATTTAAAATTTGAAATTGAGTTATATATTAAAATATTTATAAAGAGAAAAACAATATTTGAAAAGCTCTTTTATTTTAAATCTTAATTTAAATAAAACAAGAAAATCTAGCAACTGTAATCATGATGTAAACAATCAGTTATAAATGAAGAGTGGGTTTTAAATGGGGAGACAAAATAATTGATTAACTAACTGTTCATCTCCAAGGTGGCCTAGAGAGGTGGTAGGCAACTTATGTTACAATTGTGAGAAAGATTGATTACACCCTTGGTCCCCTTGTGTTGTGCAATGCATTGGTAGTTTGTGACATGGTTTAACAACCTCTAATGTCTTCTATATGTCTAGTGGTTGTATCGGGCATTAACAGGTTGATCTTTTGGTGCAACAACCGCTAGTTGTGTCAAGTGGTATCCGAGCTTAGTCACAGGTTTGAACCCCGCGCTTGCATTGTGGGGGAATTGTTACAATGGTGAGAAAGACCGATTGAACCCTTGGTCCTCGTGTGTTGTGCAACACAATTCTGGTTTGTGACATGGTTTACTTAGCAATAGAAGAAGTAGACATTAATTTCAAATAATAAATATTTAACTAGCTTATCAAGCCAATTTTAAGTGTATACATTTTGCCCCTTTTTTAAATAATGCACTTGATGCATTGTTTGAAAGATAATTTAGTCTACAACACATTGTCCCTACCCCAGTCAAAGGTGACACTAGCATGCCCCCTTGGGAGATTGATCAATTTTATTTTATTTTAAATAAAAATTGGGGGTGATCAATCTCACAAAAAAGAATGAGGCAAGCAAGAATAAAATGAAGGTTAAAAGGTTTCACAAAAAATGTACAAGTGGTAGAGTCCACTCACCAAGCAAATAGGGTCCACAGGCTATAAATATGGGTGAAATGATCAAGTGGGGTAACATTTTCATACTTGGCATGTTAAGAGATTGGATCTTGGAGAGAGGAGAGCATAGAGCCAACAGGATGTCATTCCCACTATCATATCGCTGATTTGAGCATGTCAGATGATACCAGAGACCAATTGACTATGGAGAGTCGGTAAGTAGTTCAATCCTCCTTTGTGATTTCATAGGTTAGATTAGATTTTTGATATAATTTAGATAGAAATAGATAGGTTTGATTTGAATTTTGAAGGTAAAAAAAATTATTCATAGGCATAGAATGAATGCACAACTACGGTGCATGAATGTGCAACAATGGTAGGCATATGTGCAAGTTTAGGTTTATTATGTGCATTTGTCTAGGGCGCCTACGCAATTATATTGATAATTTGGAGTGTTGTGTATATATGGGATAAATGTGTGCATATGTTAGATATGTGTAATCGTTTAGTCTTTCTGTGCAAATGTTTTGCATTTCTACACAAATATGAGCTTTGCACAATCATTTAGGAGCTTTGCACATATGTTACATTGAGTTGTGCACTCATGAGGGATGAGTGAATACATGAGATAAAATTCTTAATTTGATTAGAATCAATGTCAATAAGATGTAAATTTTTATTTTCTCTATCTTGTAGATGAGAAGGCCAGTTGTGTAGGTTGGTGATTGCTGTTGTGTGTCGGCTAGTTGATGCACCTAATATGATAATTGATAAAAATATTTGAGAAACATGTGATAAACATATGATAGGATTAAACATATGATAGATAGATAGATCATAGAGTCTATGATGTTATAGTTTACTTGATAGAGATATTTTGTTTTTTTATTGATAGAAGGATATTACTAACATTTTGATGTCACGAGAGAGATACCCTATCACCTAGAGCTTGAGACTTGCACTATCAGATATAGATAGAGTCTTGATTGGGGTGACCGGCTTGTACCATGTCATCCACATGCCTGAGATTGAGAGAGATGAGATTGGGGACCCATGGTTTCATTTGAGACTACTCGTTAGGAGTTTCAAGAAATATCCTTTCTGGCATGGACCATGAGACAAGGAGTGGTAGATCCATAGATGACAACTAAATATGAGAGATATCTTAGAGACCATCCCATCCCCAAAAATGACAAAACTAGATGAGAGACCACCCCCACTAGATGTTGGAGATGATAGGAGAGAGCAAAGATGGAGATGAGGTAGAGGTGGGAGAAGAAATGAAGGTAGAGTTAGAGGTGGGAGAGGAGACAGACATTATGGTGGTGATGGTGGTGGTCCATATGGAGGGATAGGATAGGGAAGGCCTAGCATGAGAGGAGGATGGGTTAGATAATTTATAATAAATAAAAAATAAAGGAGGAAATCCTTCATGGAAAACCATTAAAATTTAAGGGAAATTATTTTTATTGCATAGATTCAGTGTCGAACTTCAAACATTGCTCATATTTTACCTACAAATTTCCCAAAATGGGTCAATTTAGGGTTGCTTATAACAAAATACCATTACCTTAAAACACTAAAAATTATAGGAAATACTATGGGATCTTTTTTAGGTTTTGAGGGAAATTCTAGAAAGGATCTTACAAAAGAAGTTAAAATACTGATTAACACTAATCCTAGGGTGAAATTCCTTCAACCCCTAGAATTGATTACAACAATTGAAAGGTGGTATGTGAATCCCACCATTTACAATAGAAATATTGAAGAAAATAACATCATTTTAAAAGAAGTAAAGGGGAAGATGCAACCAAAAGAGTTTAAACAAAATCGACAAAGCTGTAATCTAGAAGTAGAAATAAAATTTAGTACTGAAATTGGGGGGTTTTTGGTGAAAACTCCTTAGGCTCAACAAAATATAAAGAACAAAAAATATGACCCCCTAGAGAAAATCCTAGTAAGATTCAGAGATGGTGAAGAAAGAGCAATAGAATCCAACAAAATATCTCTTAAACAATTATTACAAGATGCAAAAATATTCCAAAAAGATGTGGAAGAACAACTAGCTTTGTTTGAATGAGTGAAACCCAAAATCAAGAGCCTAATTCCTATAAAGAATCTTGTAGTATCAACAAATTAGAAGAGGCAGAGAAGATAGTGAATACAATATCTAAAAATGAGAAAGGGGGCCTCCCCTTGGATCAAGAAGTAGTGTATCATCTCATGGGGTTAATGGAGGATGGAGTAGAAGAGAATGTTGAAACAATATTGGAAAAATAGTAGATTATAGTTAAAATATTAGAAATGGAGGAAGAAGAAGAAGAAGAAAATGACGAAGAAGGTGAGATTATAGTTAGACAATATAAACCAAAAAAGGAAGAAAAGGATCTCAATCTAGGAAAAGCACAAACTTGTTAGGGAGAATAAACTCCAAATTATTCCAAATCAAAAAAGAAAAGGGGAAGGAAACCCCTTACAAAATAAGAATAAAATATGGTTCAGTAGAGGACCAAGCCAAAAAAATCACCATATATAATGTAGGGAAGGGGAATTTCATTCCCAAAGAATCATGAAGTTAATAACATGGAACATTAGGGACATGAATGCCCCTAAAAAATCATGTATAATTAAATGTTTCCTATTCACATTCAAAGGATAAATAATAATGCTACAAGAAACTAAGCTAGAGAAGGAAGATATAGAGTAGTTCAAGAAAAGGATAAGCGTATGGAAGCTATAATTGGTTTAACCTTAAGGAGCCTCTAAAGGGATTAGAATATTATGGGAGCCAAGGAAAGTAACTTATGAAAAACTAAATAAATTCATAAGATGGAGGGTGAACCCACAATAGTGGGTTACACTTTTTTGCTTGAACGGACACTGAACTCTACATTTTGAAAAACAAATTTAGATTCGGATGCATATTGTCATTAAACCATTTGAAATCAGAAGATGAAGTAAATTAGAGTATTTTAGGATTCTTTTTCTAGATTCTAAATATATTTTTAATTTTATTTTTTGAATTGATTTGAATGGTTTTTTCTTTCTCCCACAAAAACTGGTATGTTACTGAAAACGTCATTTTCAAAGAGTTACATTATTTTCATAGAGCATAACTTTTTTTCTAAAATAGATATCAATGTGATTCTTTTCAATTTAGTTTTTTAACATCCATACGGAGGGCATGCGATTGTTTTGAAAACATTATCATGATTATTTCATATTTTATTAACAATTGAAGTTGACTAAACCATAATTTTGACATACCTTGACTACATAGCTTATAACTTGTCGTGTATTTGTCCAATTTCATTTTTATTTTTTTTGATAGAAAGATAACTTCAATACCTAGGGCATAAATATTTTTAAGAATTTTTTTTTATCTCATTTAATATTTTTCCATAAGCATCAAACATAGAGGTAGACATATGGTGAAATATCTATGTTTAGTAAAACTAAAAATACAAAGTCATAATAAAATTAATATGTATTAACATTATAATCATTGGAAAGATTTTTCTTAGTATTACCCTACTACATAGATATTTTTGTCAAATGAATTCATTTGATTTTTCAAAAGATAAATTCAAAGAAATTTTTTGTCAACATTTTAATAGGTGCGAAGGAGACTCCATTATAGGTATGAATGAGGAGTATAGATGTTATATCAATATTTTTTTTATCTAAGAGGATATGAGATAATCATTTGTAATCACTTCCCTATTCAACTATTAATCAATGAGGATAGAAAATCCATAAGATGCCCTTTCAAATTTCAAAACTTGTGGTGGAAAAAAACTAATTTCATCAACATTTTAGAAGAGTGGTGGAAAAAAGAAAAGTTTATGGGATCCAAAATGTTATCTTTTATATCAAAACTAAAATCTATTAAAAAGAAGATATTGATTTGGAATAAGGAATAATTTGGAAATAATTTTTGAAATAAAAGAAAAGATTGATGAAATAGATAAGTTAAACAGTGAAGTAATAGAAAAAGGGGTTGATCAAGAAAAGTACTAATTTTTATCATCATGATGAAGTAATAATGCATTAAATGTCTTACTGATGTCCCTATTTGATTGGATGGTGCTCTATTTGTTATATTGCTACTATCAAAATAGAATGGCATTGGTGATTCAATGCATCTATAGCCTCAACAACATGGTAGCATTGATCCAATAACAGAAAATACATTACAAATGCCAAGCTCACGGTCTCAATGAAATAAATAGTGTATAAAACAATATATGGTGCACAACAGTAGCAAGCATGCAATGAAAGCAATAACATTGCATGATGCCTGAGCTCAAATTCAAAATAGTAAGTGTATTCATGTATGATCTAATAGCAGCAACCTCATTGATCATTTTCTTTCACTCCTCCATCATTATAGAAGAGATAACTACCTACAACTACCTTATCGTGCATTTTTTATGAGCTCACTGTTTGAGCACCTCATGTCCCTATTTGATTGGTTGGTGCTCAAATAGTGAGCTCATAAATAATGCATGATGCCCTGGCTTGCAGCCCGCAATCCATCAAGACATTTACTCATGAAATGATAAAAAATGGGGAGTACCACATAGTGAATATCAAAACAACAAAACAAATAAAGAGAGATCAAACACTTCACACAATATATGTTGTTTTATAAGATTTTATTAAGACTAAATATATTATTTTATGAGCTCACTATTTGAGCACCTCATGTCCCTATTTGATTGGTCGATGCTCTGTTTGTTATATTTATGCTATTAGATCAAATAGGGACATCATTAATAAAATAATACACTTACTATTTTGAATTTGAGCTCATAAAGATTAAGATATCCTACTATTTGTAATTTCTATGTGCTTTGAGCCAATGAAATTTTTATCATCATGATGAAGTAATAATGCATTAAATGTCTTAGAATGTCCCTATTTGATTGGACGGTGCTCTATTTCTTATATTGCTGCTATCAAAATAGAATGGCAGTGGTGATTCAATGCATCTACAGCCTCAACAATATGGTAGCATTGATCCAATAATAGAAATTACATTACAAATACCAGGCTCATGGTCTCAATGAAATAAACAGTGTATAAAACAATATATGGTGCACAACAGCAACAAGCATGAAATGAAGCAATAACATTGCATGATGCCCGAGCTCAAATTCAAAACAATAAGTGTATTCATGTATGATCTAATAGCAGCAACCTCATTGATCATTACCTTTCACTCCTCCATCATTATAAAAGAGATAACTACCTACAACTACCTTATCATGCATTGTTTATGAGCTCATTGTTTGAGCACCTCATGTCCCTATTTGATTGGTCTGTGCTCAAACATTGAGCTCATAAATAATGCATGATGCCCTGGCTTGCATCCCACAAGCCATCAAAACATTTCCTCATGAAATGATCATAAACGGGGAGTACCACATAGTGAATATCAAAACAACAAAACAAATAAAGAGAGATCAAACACTTCACACAATATATGTTGTTTTATAAGATTTTGTTAAGACTAAATATATTGTTTTATGAGCTCACTGTTTGAGCACCTCATGTCTCTATTTGATCGGTCGATGCTCTGTTTGTTATATTGATGCTATTAGATCAAATAGGGACATCAGTAATAAAATAATACACTTACTTTTTGAATTTGAGCTCATAAAGATTAAGATATCCTACTATTTTGAATTTATATGTGCTTTGAGCCAATGAAATTTTTATCATCATGATGAAGTAATAATGCATTAAATGTCTTACTAATGTCCCTATTTGATTGGACGGTGCTCTGTTTCTTATATTGCTGCTATCAAAATAGAATGGCAATGGTGATTCAATGCATCTACAGCCTCAACAACATGGTAGCATTGATCCAATAACAAAAAATACATTACAAATGCCAATCTCATGGTCTCAATGAAATAAACAGTGTATAAAACAATATATGGTGCACAACAGCAACAAGCATGCAATGACAGTAATAACATTGCATGATACCAAACTCAAATTTGAAATAGTATGTGTATTCATGGATGATCTAATAGCAACAACCTCATTGATCATTACCTTTCACTCCTCCATCATTATAAAAGAGATAACTACCTACAACTACCTTATCATGCATTGTTTATGAGCTCACTGTTTGGGCACCTCATGTCCCTATTTGATTGACTGGTGCTCAAATAGTGAGCTCATAAATAATGCATGATGCCCTGTCTTGCAGCCTTCAATCCATCAAGACATTTCCTCATGAAATGATCATAAACGGGGAATACCACATAGTGAATATCAACAACAAAACAAATAAAGATAGATCAAACACTTCACACAATATATGTTATTTTATAAGATTTTATTAAGACTAAATATATTATTTTATGAGCTCACTGTTTGAGCACCTCATGTCCCTATTTGATTGGTCAATGCTCTATTTGTTATATTGATGCTATTAGATCAAATAGGGACATAGAATTCGATATCAACCTATCATATATCCATTCCAAATGATATAACTCCATTTGAATAAACATACATGCCGACCATTTGACAAAATGTCCATATGAAATCCAGAGCAATACATTAATTTATAGTGAATTCATGATTTATAATTTAGTTGTAGTAGCTCAATGTGTTTGAACTCAAGAATACCCCTTACTTGGTTTCCTACAAAGCCTTTAGTGAAATCTATCAGGAAATGAGAAGCTATGAGAAGGTGAGATGAAGCTAATGAAAGGAGGCATCTCCAATTTGTTTTGCAGATATACACATTAAGGATCATGTCAGATAATACAAGGGAATTTGATCAAAATAGGGAGACAATCGCTAGATTGTTGTCTAACTTTCAAAGAGAAGGCGATGACAAATGTTATTATCCATGCAAGAGTTATAACAGCTTAAAGACAAGAAGAATCAAAATCAAAACGGCAAAGAGACATTGTAGGGAGAATAGTCACATTGAAGGGGGGTTTGATTATAATCCAATGATAAGTTGTTTGTTATATTTTTTTCACAATTAATATACATATGAACCATGGAAGGAGGTTTGATTATCACATTGAAGGGGGTTTTGATTATCATCATTTTTATATAGGTCGATGTCCCTAGTGTGAATATAGAGGAACATGGAGGTGTGAGTATTGAAGTTGAAGATCATGATCCCATGGAAGATGACAATCATGCACCAAAAAATACATTTGAAGATGATGGTATGAATGCATTGATCGTTGACACATTTGGTACTAGTGCTGTTGCTACTGATGATGATGATGATGATGATTATGATGAGGATGGAATTGATGATGTCCATGATATACCTCTACTTGAGAAGGTGGATATGACCCTTTATGAAGGCTCCCAATCTACTCTTCTCTCTGTTGTATTATTTTTGGTGAATTTGAAGGTTATGAATGGTTTATCCAACATAGAAATGTCACGTATGCTAAGGTTTGTCATATATGTCATTACAGTCTATAAAAGGTGAAACATGTACCATTAAGATTGTTTATAGTAATGACTTATATTATTTGTTGTAGATTGATAGGCAATTTTCTATTACCACCATCAAATTTTCTCCCTCACTTGTACTGAGAATTATGTGCCCCTATGAAATATGTTGGAATGGAGTATCAAATAATAGATGCTTGTCTCAAAAATCATATTATTTATTATAAAGAACATGAAAATGCAACAGAATGCTCTGAATGTCATACGAGTAGATATTGAGATGATCAAATGATAAAAAATGTTCCTCACAAGATTTTTCATCACATCCCCATTATTCCATGTCTGAAACAATTATTCAGGTGCAATACCTTGGCACAATTTATGGATTACCATGCACGTGATAGGAGTAAAAATGACATTATTCAAATGCCTGTGGATGGTTCATCATTTATGGACATAGAGGAAAAGTGGCCACACTTTAAAGAAGAACCTCAAAATCTCAAGCTTTCTCTAGCATCAAATGGTGTCAATACACATGGAGAGATGAGATCCGTTTACTCGGTGTGGCCTATTTTTGTTATAAATAATAACCTTCCTCCATGGATGTCAATAAAGAGGGAGCACATTATGATGGCAATGATTGTTCCAGGTATCTTATTATTTTATAGTTATCTACATGTAATTATAAATCTTGGAGTGAAATGACCACAATAATTATCTGATGTTGTTGTTAATTGAACTAGGTAAGTACCAAGTGAAAGATATGAATGTATGTATTGTACCTCTTATCGACCAGTTGTTGGTGTTATGGAATGGTTTCACTATGTATGACATCTCTAGACCAATTGGACAAAGACAATTTCAATTGCATGCAATGCTTGTGTGGACAATTCATGATGCTCCAGGGTTGACACATTTCTATGGTATGTTATGGTGAATTCTAGTTGTACGCAATAATTCAAATTCTAAAAATATACATATTTAATCCAATTGTATCATTATCTTGTAGGTCTTCAAACAAAGGGAAAATTTTCATGTCCAATGTGTGGTCCAAAGATGAAATCTCGTCATTCTAAAATTTTAAGAAAGCAGGTGTTTGATGAGTATAGGCAGTTCCTCCCCAGAAATCATAAGTATCAAAGTGTAGAAAGACATCTTTTCAATGGGAAAGAAGAGACTACATCAAAGCCCTGAAGAATGACACCTCACCTATGGCAGTTGGAATATAATAGAATTTGAGGTAATATCATTCCACCTAATGGTCGATGTTTGAAAATTATATATTTTGATTGTGTTTTATGTAGTTGATGATCTTGAAGGTCGTGAAGGCATCACCGACTAGCTTCCAAAAGGACTAAAATGTTATCCTAGAGAATTTAGTAGGCTGCCCTACTATGAGCAACTACAAGTTGTGCAGTTGTTTGATACTATGCATATTGGAAAGAATGTAACAGAGACACTGTGGAAAATATTGGACAGAAGGCATGACAAAGAAAAACTTGGCAAAATTTGTAGTGACATTCATGATTCCAATCATGCAATGAAAAATATCATTGAATCAAATAGCAATGGAGACTGGATTAATGCAAGTGCTCTTCATTGGTTATTAATAGAGCAACAAAGTAATGCCATTAAAGAAGTGATCCGAAAAATTTGATTTCCTACAAGATTTGCTGCAGATATAATCAATCTCATATTAAAGAAAAATGATTTTGGGTCAGGGATAAAAATGCATGATTGGCATACCTTCATCAAGGTAAGTCATAGTCTTTTGTATTTACAATATATTTATGTAATTGCATTCAATTTTCATTGTATGAAATGATTAGTTGACAATTGTTGTAGTATTTTCTACCCCTATCTCTCCCAGAGAACTTCGACAATAATATCAAACAAGTGATATATGATCTTGGAAAATACATGAGGTAAGTAGTGATATTTGTTCAATATAGAAAACAATAATATCAAACAAGTAATATATTGTAAAGTGTTAGAAATGGAAAAGAAATATGTAAAAAATAAACAATACCAGGAAAGAATCTAAGCCAATGAATGCATGAAAAAATATTACCATAAACAAGGAGAGAGAAAGCTCCAAGATCCAACACAAGAAGGTAAGAAATTTGAAAGGGGAAAGCAAAGAAAACCCCTTGTGACATTATGAATGAGGCATGAAAAGCCTAAGAAGAGAAGAGAGAGCGAAGAGAGAAAAAGAGCAACATGCTCAATACAATAACTTCATCATCCATGGAAATGAGAGAGGAGCATCTCTTAAATAGAGATGAGAGGGAGGAGTTAGAATGTAACTCCCTAGTCTATGAGTGCCACCATTCATAAGTGTGTGTGGGCCAAGTGTGAGATTCCTCTTAAGGAGGAATAAACTAATTTACAAATTACAATAAATATTTGTCCTCACATATTCCACTAGAGGATGAAATAGAATATAGTGGAAAGAAGACAAAAAAGAAGTATATTAGGATACCTTGGCTTATATCCTAATATATTACAACAAGAAAAGATTAATAGTCTAACCTTGATTTATAAATACACCAAGGAAAGATTACAAATTCTAACATAAAGTCTCGTATTTATATATTTATGTCTTGAATCCCTTGTAGGTGGTTGTCATCTAAAGAAATCCATAAAGAAGATATAAAATACTGGAAGAAAAGAATTTTTTGATTAATGTGTGAAATGCAAAAGTGTTTACCTCTAGCTTTTTTCAATGCACAAGAACACTACCTCATACACCAAGTTGAGGAGATTGAATTGTGTGGACCTGTACATGCTAGGTCAATATGGATGGTTGTGAGACACTTGAAATTTTTTAAGGGTTTGGTACGACAAAGAGCACATGTTGAGGGTTCTATGGTTGAGGGATATATGGTATACCAGATGATGGTGTACGTTACTCAATATCTTTCTAATCTTGCAGCAAAGACCCATATAGATTGCATTTGGGATCTTGACTCAATTAAACAATTTGAAAGGGAGTACTTGGTGGGAAATGGTAGATTTAGAAAACTAAAAGGTAATAAATTATGAGATGTTATTGTAGTAAATTAATTCTTAATCTTCAAAATAAATATGTTGTAAGTCACCTATTTACTTTTGTATAGCTGCTAAAGAGTGGGATGAAATATATTTTTTTATTGTAAACAATCAAGATTGGATGACAGTATGGATTGAATGATGTCAACATGATGATCATAGATTAACATGGGAATTCATTTCTTCATTAGTTATACAAGCTCATCGTAATGGAGATCCCAATGTTACACAAAAAGAAATAGATTTAGTATATGGTTTAAGAGATCACCAGGTACTTATAAATTTGTTAATTAATCAACCGTATGTTTTTCAACTCGTGATGCAATAATGTATACATGTTTGACATTATTGCAGGTGAAACACCACAAGGCTATGTTTTGAAATGGTTATAAATTTTGCATCAAAAAGTTGGATGAAACAAAGAGAACTTGTGATTCTAGAATAAGTGCAGTGTTCCGGGTGACTAATATTTCATCTTAAAATGACTTACATCCTCAAGAGTTGCAAAATCAATACTATGGTATTTTGGTTGATATACTTGACTATGACTTTAATTCCTTAAAATTAGTTCTCTTCATTGTGAAATGGTATAGACTATGACTCAATAAAAATGATCCTGATAGAACTGTTATTGAACATGACAATGGATTTCCAATGATTAATACAAAGTTGTTTGAGCTAGTTAGAGAAGAGCCTTATATTTTTCCAAGCCAATGTGAGCAGGTATTTTACTCAGAGGTTCCACATAAATTGGGTTGGTCATTTGTTGTTAGGCATGATCTAAGAGGAAGGCCGATAAATTATAATGCAATGGAAGAAGATACCAAGGAAGATAAAGAAGTGGAAGATGATGTAGATGATGATCATGATCGAGAGCTATTCCAAGAAAAATATGAAGAAGAAGATGATGATGATGTTGCTACTAATGATGATGATTTTTCTACTGATGATGATGATGATGATGATGATGATGACGATGATGACAACAGTGATGATAGTGGTGGTGATGATGTCGTTGACGATGGTGGTCTTGATGGATGAATAAGAATATCAATGACATGAATGAAATGTACAATTATGCTAAATGTTTGGCAAGTTCTAATGATTGTTTTATATGTACTACTCTTATTCACCTTTTTTTACATGTCCTACTTATATATCTTTGATCTTTTGTTAAGAGAAATTTTATTCTAAAAGAGTGTATTTAATCTCTATATGCTTAAACAACCTCACTAGTTAAGACTGTTCTCATTTGTAGTGGGCATGATAAGAATCAAATCACTTGAAAGACACCAGTATTTAGACATGCACAAATTAGTGATGTGATTAAAAAAATTACTTTTCTTTATAATTTTCTGAGGTATTTTTTTATATCAATGCATTTAATCTAAATACTATCTTATGAGAGTTGCTTCTGCTAATTTTCTATTTCCTTGCACATCAATGATGTTAAATCATAGGGGATTCTCTTTGTTTCCTGCAATGGAGTGAGCTAATTCTGAATTGCTTAGTAATTTCTTTTTATTGCATGGTTGTCTTTGGTTTGTCATTTTGTTTTGAGTGTCTAGTGATTTAAACCAAAGACTTTGACTTAGCCAAAAAATGTGCAAGTCTACATTAGTATGTTTCTTTTTATTGTAATTATAATTAATATGAATGAACAAAATAATGACAATGCAATATTTGTGATAATGCAATATTTGTCAAAATAGCGTCGATGACTTCGGTCAATATGCCTATGTGTCAATGTGGTGTTGGACCATGCATGTTGAAGATGTCACGCACAACAAGTAATCCTAGGCGTCAATTTTGGGTTTTCCCAAATAGGAAAAAGGTCTAGATACGTAATTATATTTTATGTTTAAAAATAATGTGAAAACTAATCATTTTATGAAGAACTGATGTACATTTGGTATTGCAGAGAAATAGTGGATGTCAATACTTTCGGTGGGTTGATGAAACCACATTTACATCTACCTCATCTACATATATACCTAATGTAGGAAATGAGTGCAACTTGTGCAAGCTCGAGAGGCAGCTAGTGCCGCCAAGATTGCTTCAATGGCGAAAGCAAAAATCATATTTTTGTGATACCTTCTTTATGTAGTTTGTGCACTACTTTGTTGGGACCATATGCGTAAATGTGTTTAACCGAGGGCTATTGTAGATATTGAATTTTTTTTAAGAATTTCTAGTAGATACACATAAAGAACATGCACATAAACATGAAAAATGAGAAACATAAATATAGATATCACAACAGCTGAGAAACATAAATGTAGGCATCATGGTCATAATTTTTTTGGAGACACAACATAATTGAATGGTATACCCAGACGATGCAACATAACTATCACTCCTCTAGTTCCAAGTTTATACTGCAGGATCCAAAATCCATAGATAAGGAATAAATTTAGAGAGTGGAGGAGGGTTGTAATGACTAAAATAATACAGGGTCCCTATATTATTTTGGTTGTTATGGCCCTCCTCCTTTGCTCTTTAAATTTATTCTTTTTCTGTGGGTTTTTTTTTACTACAGTGTAGACTTGGAACTGGAGGAGTAGTTGTGTTGCATCATCTAGGTATACCACTCAATTATGTTGTGTTTCCAAAAAATTGTGACCATGATGCCTACATTTATGTTTCTCAACTATTATGTCCCAGGACCCCTTATGACCCTTTATGACCCTTTTCAATCCCTAAGAATACATCTTAGAGGTCTTAAAATGTCGTAAAGGGTCATAAGAGGCTCCTAGGAGGGGTCAGATGAGCTTCCACCTTCACGTGGTTGGCCCTATTAAGTAGAGAATGTTAAACTATTCTTGAAAAAAAGAGAAGCTCAATAATTTAAGATCTCAATCCACGTATGACAAATATATATCGATCCATCTCAGTGGCTACCAAATCAACAGATCTCTACCAAGAACCCAGCCGCAAAGAAACATCACAGACTTCACCACAAACCCACTATGAAGAGGCATCCAATGTTTCATAAGTCGCATCAAACGACCCACTTTCTATAATCTAAGTCTCTCTACTCAGTTCACCAAGAAGAAGACTGATGCAGGAGCATCCTGGGTGTAAGAGCAATCTTGCATCACCCAAAAATATTTATGTTTTTATATTCAATAAGGGTTATTTTGTGCAGAGCTGCTATTTATGGAAAGTTACTATTTTTGGTAATTTTTGTATGTGCTCAGAATGATCTGATTTCTTTCTTGGAGGTTCATTTTGGTCATATAAGTCTGCCAGTAGAGTTTCATTGCCAGATCAAGGAAGATATTGAAGATTTTCGGTATTGGCAGCAGGGTACATAAACTTTGAACTCAGTTTTGAAGGCTTTAGAGGCCCCGGATGAGGTTGAAAATTTGGGTGACGGGTGCTTGCGCTGGTCAAGCTTGTAGAGCGCTTCGTGGCGTTTCCGAAATGGGGTTATAATAGCCGATCGGGTCAACTGGTGATGACTTATGGTCTTCGGAAGTTGGGCCACCTGAAATGGCGAAAAATAATTTTCTTCAAAATTTATGTTCGGGTTTCAAAGGTTATCTTGAGCCGACTATGATGTAATGAAATGTAAAATAAATTAATTCTAAGTTTGGTCGGCCTTATTGGCTAAAATTCTGGAACCTTCCCAGGCGGTGAAAAATTGCCTATATAAGGAAGGCTGTATTATTGTCTTAGGCAGTTCAGAATAGTTCTGGGTAGTAGATCTAGGTATTGATTCGAGGCTTTGTCCTAAAGAATATTGTAAGGGAATGCCCATGTGGCTTTGCATATTGTAATTCTAAAAGTTTGTAATTCCACATTTGTGGAGATAATAAGAAGCCAATTTTCTGTTCTTGCATATTGTTGTGGTTTCTCCGTTTCTGTTATGTGTTTGTGGTATTAAGGGGAGCACCCTTCATCAAAGACTTCTCCCAAGTCATCACGGACACCATGGTGATCTACGAATCTCTAATGTGCAAGTTCTGCAAGTCGCTCTCTCGACATCACATCTAACTCATTCAAAATTGTGGCAAAAATGGTAGACAATCCCAGTGATCTGTCACAACCCGATCTCAACAACAATGCAAAGAGTAGCTCAATTCTATCTTCAAGTCGATCAATGCACAGTCTACCCAAACTCCAAGTCAAGTCACTGCTACACTCCATAGGAACAAAGCACATCCAATTCAGACCAAAGAAGTAAAGAAGTCACTCGAATCAGATCTGAATGCAATCAAGTCTGCATATATCCCACAAACACATCAGGAAGAATGCATCTATGATCACCGCACTAGCTTCTTGTGCTAGAGCAGTCACTATCACAAATCTTGATTCAGTAGGTTCCATTCCAAATCCAAGTGTCTAGACTCGACTCAATAATCCACGAGCCACTACCAAATCTACTACAAATTCATCTTCGAATGATCCATAACCAAATCACGAGCAAGAACTAGATCTGCAAGAATACCGTTCTAAATCGATACCAACTTGATTGACAAATATATATTTTTTTAAAAAAACTAATTTTCATCGCAACTACGACAGCCATACAACAACGACAGTTATCTGTCAAAAACATCTGACAACCAGCCATTGCATGTACAACATCGATGCCGGTAAAAAACCATAAATGATGGATATTCATCATAAACTTCTAACGAATATCCATCACATGTACAACATCATTGTCATTAAAAACTACAAATGATGAATATCCGTCTTAAACTTCCTTTGGATATTTGTCACATTAACAACATCTCCATCGACAAACAAACTACAAATGATAGTGACCCATTAGAAGATTCTAATGGGTCACCGTCATTTGTATTTTTTGCGGCAAATAGGCATCTCAATTGTGATGGCCATAAATAGGTCCGACGACAGGTTCACCATGTTGGCACCCCCTTTTTGTGATGACCTGGTCATCGTAATTACGACGCAAATCAAAACCATCATTTTTTCTGACTGCAAAACTATGACGGTGGATGGTGTCACTTGATCGATGATATACAGTCAAAATTCTGATGGTTGGCAGTCAAAAAAAGGGCTCAAATGTACTAGTGAGGAGACTCAAAAATATACTAAACTGGTACTCAAGAACCTTGGGACAATTAGTAAGCCTAAAAAAATTAGAAGTCTTCTTCTTCAAATTATATCCTAAAATAAAGATAGATATATGCAACACAATGAAATTTTAAAAAAGAGAACTTTCATGTAAATACCTCAGGCTCCCCTTAAATAAAAGGAATTAGATCAAACAAGTTATGTGACCATATACTGTCTAAGCTAGAAAAAATGGTGGAGTAATGGAAAGGTAAATGGCTATTAATAACAAGACAAGCAACAATGTTAAAAATTATCCTCTCAGCAATACATATCTTCCAAATATCATGTATGTATCTTCCCCCAAGGTTAATGGTAAGATAGAAAAAAAGTCAAGATCCTTTTTTGGGCAAGGAACATCAGAAAAAAAAAATCGCTATGATAGCATGGGATAAAATTAGAAAACCAACCACTAAGGGTGAAATACAAAAAAAATGTCTTAATGATAATAACAAGCTCCTTGGGGAAAAATTAATATGGAAAATGTATAAAAACCCATCATTGAAATGGGTAACAAACCCTAATCATAAATATCTAAATGGGAACAATCTGATAAGTATATACAGGACAGTGTCACCACTGAAAGGATCAAGAGTGTGGAACTTTATGATGGAATGTAGAGATTTAGTAATGGAAAGGATAAACTCAAATGTAGCCTCTAGAGACCAAGAACTCTTTTGGAGTGACTCTTGGGGAGGGCACACAGTTATAGATAAAATAATAAACAATAATGTGCAAAAAGGATTATTGGAGAATAAATTGTGAAAAAAGGTTAAAGACTACATAGAATTCCCTTATTACAATACTGCACTAGGATGGAAATGGAATTCTATAGACTCCTTAAATCTACAAAGAGGATACATGGATTTGATTAAAAACATATTAGAAATTAGGAAATTAATGTTAAGAAATGGAAATCATAGGCTGGTATGGCCTTTTAAGAAAAATTAGAGGAATACAATGTGAAGGATGGATGCAATTATTTGATCAAGAAATAACTCAATCTTAAAACAACAATTCCACTAGGTTTATGTTGGAATCAAGATTTTCTTCCCAAGGAAGGCATGTTTGCATGGGAAGAACTCAAAAAGAGGATACTAACAATTGAATGGCTCACCAAATTAGGATTTCAAGGGCCTACTAGATGTTTTCTATGTGAAGAAAAAGAACGATAGACCATCTCTTGGTCAACTTTCATTATACCAACAAATAATGGAACTGGTTAATCAATAGATTAGGATGGAAAACAACACTTCCAAATGAATTGCTACGCCTATTTCAATGTTGGTCCACCATTCAAAAGAATAGTCTATATGAAAATCTTTGGACTGGAATCCCATGAATACTAATCTGAGAAGTATGAAAAGACCATAATAGAAGAGTTTTTTAAGAAAAAAAGATGGGATGGGGGTAGCTTAATAATAAGATAGAGACAGTTGTATTTGAAATCATCAACATTAGACTATTCTCCCATCAATAAAAAATGCAACACTCTCACATTGGGATGAGAAAGTAAAAAACTAGGTGGATAGGCTTAAAGACCCCTTAGTATGTTGGTAATGGGGAGGGGGGCAATTAGCAAGAAAAAAAGAGATAGGTGTAAATGGTCCCCACTAAAATTTGGTTGGTATAAGCCTTACTTTGATGGAGCTTCAAGAGGCAAACTTGGAACTGCGGGTATAGGATGTTGCATCCATAATTGGGATGGAACAGAGATAGCTAGCTTAGCAAAGCCAATTGGCATTGAATCAAACAAAATAGAAGAGATAAATGTTTTAATAGAAGGACTCCTGCAATGCAAATATTTACAGATTGAAAAACTAGAGATTGAATGTGATTCAACAATAGTGGTACAAATGCAATCAAGAAGGGGTCCACACCTAACTAGATATTAAAGGCTCATTTGGAAAAATCATTAGAGCTTTTAAAATACTTTAAAAAAAACAAATTATAAATCATATATATCAAGAAGGGAACAAAGAATCAAATAGATTGGAAAATTAAGTTGTGGATGGGGAACATATAAGAAGTATTGGTTAAATAATATATATAAAAGAGTGAGTTGAATTAGATAAGTTACCCCAAGAAAATATCTTGTTAGAAGAGTAGACATTATAGTTGCAGAAATAGTATTAAGAAGATATAGTTGAACCAACTAAGATTCAAGCTTATTAATATGCAAATAATTTGAAACATATAAAATATACGCGCACGCGTGTGCACACAAAAATTTAAACATACATATACACTTATATATAGACAAGTATATATAGAGATATATATTCATATGTTAGTATACATCATCATATGTATGTATGTATGTAAATATTAATATACACATATAAATATAAAGTTACATACATATAATTAAATATATATATATATATATGTATGTATATATACATGTATATATATATATATATATATATATATATATATATATATATATATATATATATATATATATATATATATATATATATATATATGAATGTTTGTGTGTATATATATAGATGTGTGTGTGTGTGTGTGTGTGTGTGTGTGGGTATGTGCAAGATCATGAGGGGTCAAAAAGTGGCAATGTAAAAAAATCCACTTTTTAGTCGTCCAAAAACACATGAAAATGTATGTTGACTTTTTAGTAGGCCTGGGTGTCAGTACACCTAGGCAAACCTGACACCAAAGCACATGCCTAATCGGGTACCCGATTTTATCGAGTACCTGATATTTTTGAGTACATGAAAAAATGGCAGGAGTAAATGAAAAAATTGAACTTTTATATATAAAAAGAGGTATATATATATATAATGTTTAACTATGAAATATGAACTTTGAAATATATAATGTTTAACTATAAAATTGAAGTTTGAAATATGTATGATATCACTATTATATATATATAATGTTTAAATATGTATTATATATATAATTATATATTAATTTATATATTTTATATTATAATATCTTAGGGGTTTTCAATTGTGTGTCATATATATTTTATATTATAATATTTTATAAATTAATATATTTTTTATATATTAATATGTATTGTATATACTTATATTTAACGTCTATATTATATAAATATATGTACAAATTTTATATATATATATATATATATATATAACGTTTAAGGGGTATTATGTAAATATTTTAATATATAATTATATATTTATATATATTTTATATTAAAATATTTTATTATAATATCTTAGAATATTTAAATTGTATGTCATATATATTTTATATTAATATATTTTTTATATATTAATATGTATTGTATATAATTATATTTAACAAACTTATATTATATTTATATGTACAAATTGTATATATAAATATATAAATTATATATATATATACATAACGTTTAAGGGGTATTATGTAAATATTTTATATATTTTTAAATATGTATTATATATATAATTATATATTAATATATATTTTATATAATAATATTAATATATATATATATATATATATAAACTTTATAGATCATAATATTTAAATTATATGTCGAAAGGGGTTACCGAGACTTCCTAGGGGTCCTAGTACGCCTTATCATGTGTTACGACCCCTAGGAAGTCCCCATGACCCCTTTTGACACATTGGAATGCTCGAGTGTGTCAGAAGGGGACACACTTGAGCATTCCAATGTGTCAAAAGGGGTCATGGGGACATCCTAGGGGTCCTAATGCGTGATAAGGCATACTAGGACCCCTAGGAAGTCCCCTTGATCCCTTTTGACACATTTGAACCCTCAAGTGTGTCTAAAGGGGTCCTATGACCCCTTAGGACACACTTCAGGGTTATAATGTGTCAAAAGGGGTCATGGGGACTTCCTACGGGTCCTAACACGTGATAAGGCGTACTAGGACCCCTAGGAAGTCCCCATGACCCCTTTTGACACATTGGATATCCCAAGTGTGTCTGAAGGTGTCCTACAACCCCTTAGGAAACACTTGAGGGTTCCAATGTGTCAAAAGGGGTCATGGGTGTAAGGAAACTCAGGTGCGGAAACAACTTCCTACACTAATCTCTAAAGGAAAGTATTGTGCAAATTCTTTTAAATCCTTACAATTTCAGATTCGTTAACTACTTTAACAATGATATTGCAGCCATATACCATGCATACAAAAAATAGAGAATGACACAATGATTTACCCTAGGGAAACCTTTCGATAAAAACCCCAGCACTCCAAAACCTGCACACTGTATTAATCAAAACTATTACAGTTTACAATACACTTGTAATGCAAGTTCTTTCAGAAGATTTTTCAACTCTTGAAGACAAATCATGATAGCATAAAATGTTCCAACAATACAAAAACTTCACATATCTTCATAACCCTAAAAAAATGCTTATATCATGCGCTTCCCTTTTTAGGGCAACATCCAAAGATACCTGTATTAGGGTTTTACCATTCTCTAAGAAAATAGGAACCCAAAATTTTTTTTACCCCATGATTATGGAAGAGTGTACAGTACTCAACTTTATCAGTTTCCACATGTCTTCACCTGTCATTGAATCTTCCAGACATAACTCTTACATGTCATAGGAATCTGTCATAACCGTTTCAGCCATGATCTCCTTACACACAATTCAAGATGTCGACACATCAAGTGGAGTGACACATCAACATGCCAACTAGACATGTACACTCACACTTAATTACATTATTTGCAAGAAATATATTTTACAAAACAAATAATAAGAATAGGAATTATCCAAGGTTGAGACACCTTATTCCTAACAATGGGGACTTCTTAGGGGTCCTAACCCATGATAAGGTGTACTAGGACCCCTAGGAAGTCCCCATGACTTCTTTTGACATATTTGAATGCTCAAGTGTGTCTGAAGGTGTCGTAGGACCCCATGGACACACTTGAGGGTTCCAATATGTCAAAATGGGTCATGGGGACTTCTTAGGGGTCCTAACACGTGATAAGCCATAGTAGGACCCCTAGGAAGTCCCCATGACACCTTTTGACACATTTGAATGCTCAAGTTGTTCTGAAGGGGTCGAAGAACCCCTTAGGACACACATGCACATTCCAATGTATCAAAAGGGGTCATGGGGACTTCCTAGGGGTCCTAACACATGAGAAGGTGTACTAGGACCCATAGGAAGTCCCCATTACCCCTTTTGACACATTTGAACCCTCAAGTGTGTCTGAAGGGGTTGTAGGACCCCTTAGGACACACTTGAAGATTTCAATGTGTCAAAAGAGGTCATGGGGAGTTCCTAGGGGTCCTAACGCGTGATAAAGTGTACTAGGACCCATAGGAAGTCCCCATGACCCCTTTTGACACATTTGAATGCTCAAGTGTGTTCAAAGGGGTTGTACGACCCCTTAAGACACACTTGAGGGTTCCAATGTGTCCATAGGGGTCATGGGGACTTTCTAGAGGTCCTAACACGTGATAAGGCATACTAGGACTTTTAGGAAGTCCCCATGACTCGTTTTGACACATTTGAATGCTCAAGTGTGTCTGAAGGGGTCCTCTAACCCCTTAGGACACACTTGAGGGTTCCAATGTGTCAAAAGGGGTCATGGGGCCTTCCTAGTGGTCCTAGTACACATGATAAGGTGTACTAGAACCTATAGGAAGTCCCCATGACCTCTTTTGACACATTTGAACCCTCAAGTGCGTCCGAAGGGGTCCTACGACCTCTTATGACACACTTGAGGGTTATAATATGCCAAAAAGAGTAATGGGGACTTCCTAGCTATCCTAACATGTGATAATAAGTACCAAAATCCCTAGGAAGTCCCCATGACCCCTTTTGACACATTTGAATGCTCAAGTGTGTCTGAAGGGGTCCGAGGACCCCTTAGGACACACTTGAGGATTCTAATGTATCAAAAGGGGTCATGGGGACTAGGACACCTTATCATGCATCAGGACCCTGAGGAAGTCCCCATGACCCCTTTTAACACATTGGAATGCTCAAGTGTGTCCGAAGGGGACCTCTCCGGACACACTCAAGCATTCCAATGTGTCAAAAGGAGTCATAGGGACTTCTTAGGGGTCCTAACTCATGATAAGCTGTACTAGGACCCCTAGCAAGTCCCCATGACCCCTTTTGACACATTTGAACCCTCAAGTGTGTTTGAAGGGGTCCTATGACCCCTTACGACACACTTCAAGGTTATAATGTGTCAAAAGGGGTCATGGGAACTTCCTATGGGTCCTAAAAAGTGATAAGTTGTACTAGGACCCCTGGGAAGTACCCATGATCCTTTTTGACACATTGGATAGCTCAAGTATGTCCGAAGGGGTCCTACGACCCCTTAAGACACACTTGAGGGTTCCAATGTGTCAAAAGGGGTCATGGGGACTTCCTAGGGGTCCTAACACACGATAAGGCGTACTAGGACCCCTAAGAAGTCCCCATGACCCCTTTTGACACATTTTAATACTCAAGTGTGTTCAAAGGTGTCGTAGAACCCCTTAGGACACACTTGAGGGTTTGAATGTGTCAAAAGGGGTCATGGGGACTTCTTAGGGGTCCTAACATGTGATAAGGCATACTAGCACCCCTAGGAAGTCCCCATGACCCCTTTTGACGCATTTGAATGCTCAAGTTCTTCTGAAGGGGTCATAGAACCCCTTGGGACACACATGCACATTCCAATGTGTCAAAAGCGGTCATGGGGACTTCTTAGGGGTCCTAACACATGATAAGGCATACTAGGACCCCTACGAAGTCCCCATGACCCCTTTTGACACATTTGAACCCTCAAGTGTCTCTCAAGGGGTCGTAGGACCCCATAGGACACACTTGAGGGTTCCAATGCGTCGAAAGGGGTCATGGGGATTTCCTAGGGGTCCTAACACGTGATAAGGTGTACTACGACCCCTAGGAAATCCCCATTACCCCTTTTGACACATTTGAATTCTCAAGTGTGTTCGAAGGGATCGTACAACCCCTTAAGACATGCTTGAGGGTTCCAATATGTCCATAGGGGTCATGGGGACTTCCTAGAGGTCCTAACGCAAGATAAGGCATACTAATACCTTTAGGAAGTCCCTATGACCCCTTTTAACACATTTGAATGCTCAAGTGTGTCTGAATGGGTCCTACGACCCCTTAGGACACACTTGAGGGTTCCAATGTGTCAAAAGGGGTCATGGGGCTTTCCTAGTGGTCCTAGTATGTGTGATAAGGCATACTAGGACCCATAGGAAGTCCCCATGATCCCTTTTGACATATTTGAATCATCAAGTGCATCTGAAGGGGTCCCACGACCCCTTAGGACACACTTGAGGGATCCAATGTGTCAAAAAGGGTAATGGGGACTTCCTAGGGGTCCTAACATGTGATAATGAGTACTAGGATCCCTAGGAAGTCCCCATGACCCCTTTTGACACATTTGAATGCTCAAGTGTGTTTGAAGGGGTCGTAGGACCCCTTAGGACACACTTGAGGGTTCTAATGTATCAAAAGGGGTCATGGGGACTTCCTAGGGGTCCTAAGGCATGATAAGGCATAATAGGACCTCTAGAAAGTCCCCATAACCCCTTTTGACACATTTGAACCCTGAGGTGTGTCTAAAAGGGTCCTACAACCCCTTAGGACACACTTGAGGGTTCTAATGTGTCAAAAGGAGTCATGAGGACTTCCTAGGGGTCCTAATGCATGATAAGGTATATTAGAACCCCTAGGAAGTCCCCATTACCACTTTTCACACATTTGATCCCTCAAGTGTATCCGAAGGGGTCGTAGGACCCCTTAGGACACACTTGAGCATTCCAATATGTCAATAGGGGTCATGGGGACTTCCTAGGGGTCTTAATGATTGATAAGGCATACTAGGACCCCTAGAATGTCCCCATGACCCCTTTTTACACATTTGAATGCTCAAGTGTGTTCGAAGGGGTCGTATGACCCCTTAGGACACACTTGAGCATTCCAATGTGTCCATAAGGGTCATGGCGACTTCCTAGGGGTCCTAACATGTGATAAGGCATACTATGACACTTAGAAAGTCCCCATGACCCCGTTTGAAAGATTTAAACCCTCAAGTGTGTTCGAAAGGGTCATAGGACCCCTTATAACACACTTGAGGGTTCCAATGTGTCGAAAGGGGTCATGGGGAATTCTTAGGGGTCCTAAAGCATGATAAGGTATACTAGGACCCCTAGGAATTTCCCATGACCCCTTTTGACACATTTAAATGCTCAAGTGTGTCCAAAGGGGTCTTAGGACCCCTTAGGACAAACTTGAGGGTTCCAATGAGTCAATAGGGGTCGTGGGGATTTCTTAGGGGTCCTAACATGTGATAAGGCATACTAGGACCCCTAAGAAGTCCCCATGACCACTTTTCACATATTTGAATGCTCAAGTTGTTTTGAAGGGGTCAGAGAGCCCCTTGGGACACACATGCACATTCTAATGTGTCAAAAGGTGTCATGGGAACTTCCTAGGCTTCCTAAAATGTGATAAGGCGTACTAGGACCCCTAGGAAGTCCCAATGACTTCTTTTGACACCTTTGAACCCTCAAGCATCTTTGAAGGGGTCGTAGGACCCCTTAGGATATACTTGAGGATTCTAATGTGTCGAAAGGGGTCGTGGGGAGTTCCTATGGGTCCTAACGCATGATAAGGTGTAATAGGTGTTGGCATTAAGCAGGATTGCCACTAGTGACAACACTTATTTGCATTCTGAGTGTAAATCAAGTAGAACAGTGCAAACTGAGCAGAACAGTGCAAACTGAGCAGAACAGTGCAAACCGAGTAGAACAGTGCAAACCGAACAGGACAGTGCAAACCGAGTAACATTATGTCTACCGAGTCACTAGTATTTACCAAGTTCAAAACCTATTGAGTGGTTAGTATGAACCATGCCTTCACTTCTACCAAGTGCATGATGATGCTGAGTAATGCAGTGGACGCCAAGTATCAGAAAGTCACCGAGTTAGTTTGCAGGAACCATGTAACCATACTTGGGCTGACTTAGTAGCACTTATGTTTATTTGTCAAGCCAACTTTGTAATTGTAATTAATTGTTTAGACTTGTATATAAACAATGTTGTAAAAATTCCAAGATGTAATGAGTATGAATGTGAAAAAGAAAGAAAGGCAGAGATAAGCGAATTACAAAGGGCTACAGCAGTATAAGAAACAGCAAAGACAAATTCATCACAGAAGGTGATCAGTACATCAGTGAATCTCATTCAGCAATCCAGTTGCAAAGCAAGAGATCTACTATTTCATCCTAACAGGTGAATCAGTACTAAAATCCTTTAACCGGGTAGACTTAACAGTCTTTTGTAAAATCTCTTTACCGAGTACATACTTCTTTTGTAAGTTTTTAAAAATCCTCTAACAAGGTGGACCTAGCAGTCCTTATTGCTCCTAGCAGGGCAGATCATCAGAAGTGATCAATTGTAAGCCTTAACTGGCCAACTTTATACTGCAGTACTAAAGTTTTGTGGGTTTCATCCCCACCCCAGTTTTACTTTCTTTTTGGAAGGTTTCTGGGTAACCAAATCTATGTGTCATTGTTGTGAATGCTTTTAAGTTTCATGCTTTCTATATGCAAAAGGATAAAGTAAACTATATGTTAATACATCTGTAATTGAAAGAAAATTTGGAGTTACTGATTCATCCCTCCCCTCTCAGTAACTTGGTTAATTCCTGAATATTTCCAACAATAGGACCCCTAGGACATCTCCATGACCCCTTTTGACACATTTGAATGCTCAAGTGTGTTTGAAGGGGTCGTATGACCCCTTAAGACATACTTGAGGGTTCCAATGTGTCCATAGGGGTCATGGGGACTTCCTAGAGGTCCTAATGCGTGATAAGGCATACTAGGACCTTTAGGAAGTCCCCATGACCCCTTTTGACATATTTGAATGCTCAAGTTTGTCTGAATGGGTCCTATGACCCCTTAGAACACACTTAAGTGTTCCAATGTGTCAAAAGGGTTCATGGGGCCTTCCTACTAGTCCTAGTATGTGTGATAAGGCATACTAGGACCCATAGGAAGTCCCCATGATCCCTTTTGACATATTTGAATCATCAAGTGCATCCAAAGGGGTTCTATGACCCCTTAGCACACACTTGAGGGTTTTAATATGTCAAAAATGGTAATGGGGACTTCCTAGGGGTCCTAACACGTAATAATGAGTACTATGATCCCTAGGAAGTCCCCATGACACCTTTTGACATATTTGAATGCTCAAGTGTGTCTGAAGGGGTCGTAGGAACCCTTAGGACACACTTGACAATTCTAATGTATCAAAAGGGGTCATGGGGACTTCCTAGGGGTCCTAACGCATGATCAGGCATACTAGGACCTCTAGAAAGTCTCCATGACCCTTTTTGACATATTTGAACCCTGAAGTGTGTCTGAAAGGGTCCTACAACCCTTTAGGACACACTTGAGGGTTCTAATGTGTCAAAAGGAGTCATGAGGATTTCCTAAGGTTCCTAATGCATGATAAGGCATATTAGAACCCCTAGGAAGTCCCCATGACACCTTTTCACACATTTGGACCCTCAAGTGTGTCCGAAGGGGTCGTAGGACCCCTTAGGACACACTTGAGCATTACAATGTGTCAATAGGGGTCATGGGGACTTCCTAGGGGTTGTAACGAGTGATAAGGTGTACTAGGACCCCTAGAAAGTCCCCATGACCCCTTTTTACATATTTGAAAGCTCAAGTGAGTCTGAAGGGGTCGTATGACCCCTTAGGACACACTTGATCATTCCAATGTGTCCATAGGGGTCATGGCAACTTCCTAGGGGTCCTAACATGTGATAAGGTGTACTATGACACTTAGAATGTCCCCATGACCCCATTTGATAGATTTAAACCCTCAAGTGTGTTTGAACAGGTCGTAGGACCCCTTATAACACACTTGAGGGTTCCAATGTGTCGAAAGGGGTCATGGGGACTTCCTAGGGGTCCTAACACATGATAAGATGTACTAGGACCCCTAGGAATTCCCCATGACCCATTTTGACACATTTGAATAGTCAAGTTTGTCTGAAGGGATCTTAGGACCTCTTGGGACACACTTGAGGGTTCCAATGAGTCAATAGGGGTCATGGGGATTTCCTAGGGGTCCTAACACGTGATAAGGTGTACTAGGACCTCTAGGATGTGCCCATGACCCCTTTTGACACATTCGAATGCTAAAGTGTGTCAGAAGGGGTCGTAGGACCCCTTAGGACACACTTGAGCATTCCAATGTGTCATTAGGGGTCAAGGGGACTTCTTAGGGGTCCTAATGCATGATAAGCCATACGAGGACCCCTAAGAAGTCCCCATGACCCCTTTTGACACATTTGAACCCTCAAGTGTGTCTGAAGGGGTCGTAGGACCTCTTAGGACACACTTGATGGTTCCAATGTGTCGAAAGGGGTCGTGGGGTCCTAACGCATGAGAAGGCTTACTAGGACCCCTAGGAAGTCTCCATTACCCCTTTGGACACATTTGAATGGTAAAGTGTGTTTGAAGGGGTCGTACAAACTCTTAAGACACAGTTGAGGGTTCCAATGTGTCCATAGGGGTCATGGGGACTTCCTAAAGGTCCTAACATGTGATAAGGTTTACTATGACCTTTAGGAAGTCCCCATGACCCCTTTTGACATATTTGAATGCTCAAGTGTGTCCGAAGGGGTCCTACGACCCCTTCAGACACACTTGAGTATTCAAATGTGTCAAAAGGGGTCACGAGTACTTCCTAGGGGTCCTAGTATGTGTGATAAGGGATACTAGGACCCGTAGGAACTCTCCATGACCTATTTTGACATATTTGAACCCTCAAATGTATCTGAAGGGGTCCTATGACCCATTAGGACACACTTGAGTGTTCTAATGTGTCAAAAGGGGTCATAGGGACTTCCTATGGGTCCTAACACGTGATAAGGTGTACTAGGACCCCTAGGAAGCCCCCATGACCCTTTTTGACACATTTGAATGCTCAAGTGTGTCCAAACTATGAACCCTTAGGAAACACTTGAGGTTTCTAATGTGTCAAAAGGGGTCATGGGGACTTCCTAGGGGTCCTAACACATGATGAGGTGTACTAGGACCTCTAGAAAGTTCCCATGATCCCTTTTGAAACATTTGAACCCTTAAGCGTGTCTGAAAGGGTCCTACAACCCCTTAGGACACACTTGAGGGTTCTAATGTGTCAAAAGGAGTCATGGGGACTTCCTAGGGGTTGTAATGTGTGATAAGGAATACTAGGACCTCTAGGAACTCCCTATGACCCCTTTTGACACATTTGAACCTTCAAGTGTGTCTGAAGGGGTCGTAGGATCTGTTAGGAAACACTTGAGCATTCCAATGTGTCAATAGGGGTCATGAGGACTTCCTAGGGGTCCTAACATGTGATAAGACATACTAGGACCCCTAGAAAGTCCCCATATCCCCTTTTTACATATTTGAATGCTCAAGTGTGTCTGAAGGAGTCGTAGGACCCGTTAGGACACATTTGAGCATTCTAATGTGTCCATAAGCATCATGGGGACTTCCTAAGTGTCCTTATGCGTGATAAGGCATACTAAGACCCTTAAAAAATCCCCATGACCCCTTTTGACACATTTGAACCCTCAAGTATGTTCGAAGGGGTTGTAGGACCCCTTAGGACACACTTGAGGGTTCCAATGTGTCAAAAGGGGTCATGGGAACTTCTTAGGGTTCCTAACATGTGATAAGGTGTACTAGGACCCGTAGGAATTCCCCATGACCACTTTTGGCACATTTGAATGCTCAAGCATGTTCGAAGGGGTCTTAGGACCCATTAGGACACACTTGAGTGTTCCAATGTGTCAATAGGGGTCATGGAGACTTCCTAGGGGTCCTAATGTGTGATAAGGCATATTAGGACATCCAAGAAGTTCCCATGACCCCTTTTGACACATTTGAATGCTCAAGTGTATCTAAAGGGGTTGTAGGACCCGTTAGGACACTCTTGAACATTCCAATGTGTCAATAGGGATCATGGGGACTTCTTAGGGGTCCTAATGTTTGATGAGGCATACTAGGACTCCTAGGAAGTCCCCATGACCCCTTTTGAAATATTTGAATGCTCAAGTGTGTTCGAAGGGGTCATAGGACCCCTTAGGACACACTTGAGCATTCCAATGTGTCAATAGGGGTCATGGTGACTTCTTAGGGGTCCTAATGTGTGATAAGGCATACTAGGACCCCTAGGAAGTCCCCATGACCCCTTTTGAAATATTTGAATGCTCAAGTGTGTTCAAAGGGGTTGTAAGACCCCTTAGGACACACTTGAGCATTCCAAAGTGTCAATAGGGGTCATGGCGACTTCTTAGGGGTCCTAATGCATGATAAAGTGTACTAAGACCCCTAGGAAGTCCCCATGACCCCTTTTGACACATTTGAATGCTCAAGTTTGTCAGAAGAGGTCGTAAGACCCCTTAGGACACACTTAAGTATTCCAATGTGTCAATAGGGATCATGGGGACTTCGTAGGGGTCCTAATGCGTGATAAGATGTACTAGGACCCCTAGGAAGTCCCCATGACCCCTTTTGACACATTTGAACCCTCAAGTGTGTTTGAAGGGGTCATAGGACCCCATAGGACACACTTGAGGGTTCCAATGTGTCAATAGGAGTCATGGGGACTTTCTAGAAGTCCTAATATGTGATAAGGTGTACTAGGACCCCTAGGAAGTCCCCATGACCCCTTTTGAAATATTTGAATGCTCAAATGTGTCTGAATGGATCATAAGACCCCTTAGGACACACTTGAGCAGTCTAATGTGTCAATAGGGGTCATGGGGACTTCTTAGGGGTGCTAATGTGTGATAAGGTGTACTAGGACCCCTAAGAAATCCCCATGACCCCTTTTGACACATTTGAATGCTTGAGTGTGTCTGAAGGGGTTGTAGGACCCCTTAGGACACACTTGAGCATTCCAATGTGTCAATAGGGGTTATGGGGACTTCTTAGGGGTCCTAATGCATGATAAGGTATACTAGGACCCCTAGGAAGTCCCCATGACCCCTTTTGAAATATTTGAATGCTCAAGTGTGTCCAAAGGGGTTTTAGGACCCCTTAGGACACACTTGAGCATTCCAATGTGTCAATAGGGGTTATCAGGACTTCTGAGGGTCCCAATGTGTGACAAGGCATACTAGGACCCCTAGGAAGTCCCCATGACCTATTTTGACACATTTGAATACTCAAGTGTGTCCGAAGGGGTTGTAGGACCCCTTAGGACACACATGAGCATTCCAATGTGTCAATGGGGGTCATGGGGACTTCCTAGGTGTCCTAATGCATGATAAGGCATACTAGGACCCCTAGGAAGTCCCTGTCAAGGTTTTAGGATCATTGCAAATGTAATAGCACTATCTGATTGTATGTGTTTTTCAAATGCAACAATCTCTAGCATTTATATAGAGAATGAGCAAAGAAGAAACATGTCCCTTCATGGGATATGTCTATTCATTATTATGTAATTAATATAATGACAATTATGATTATATACATACATACATACATACATATACACACACACACACACACACACACACATATGTATATATAATATCTCTTGAGTATTATATTAATTTCTCTAATATTTACATAATAATAATAATATATATTTTATCAATTTAACTTTTTAGTTATTATGAGAATATAATCTAACTTTATATATACATATATCAATGTATATATTAATATCAATTATTATACATATTGATATATATATATATATAGATAGATAGATAGATAGATAGATAGATAGCTATCTATCTATCTATCTATCTATCTATCTATATATAATAAATCATTTCTCATAATAATCATATAAACAATATTGTTTATCTGATTGATGCTACAAATATCAACACTCCCTCTTAGCTAGGGAGGATAAATCAATCCAATGTCAACACTTATGACACTTGGCAACATCAATCATATGATGTGAGAAATAAAGGCATCATCCTCAAGATGTAGTCAATAGAAACAGTCTCAATATGTGGATTGCCTCCATTGGTGATTCTATCCACAAGATCTTGTGTGGATTTCCTCCATCGGCGATTCTATCCGTAAGCTCCTGTGTGAATTACAAAAATCGGCAATTCTATTCACAAACTCACGAGCTTCAGGTGTGGATTGCCTCCATCAGCGATTCTATCCACAAGCTCTCATGTGAATTACCTCCATCTTGGTTCTATTCACAAACTCATGAGCTTCAGGTGTGGATTGCCTCCATCGGCGATTCGATCCACAAGCTCTTGTGTGAATTGCCTCCATCGGAGATTCTATTCACAAAATCATGAGCTTCAAGTGTGGATTGCCTCCATCGGTGATTCAATCCACATGCTCCTATGTGAATTGCCTCCATCGGTGATTCTATTCACAAACTCATGAGCTATGGTGTGGATTGCCTCTATCGGCGATTCTATCCACAAGCTCTTGTGTGGATTGCCTCCATCGGTGATTCTATCCACAAAATCATGAGCTTTAGAGTGGATTGCCTCCATCGGTGATTCTATCCACAAGTTCTATCTATTATGATCAGTTTCATCCATCACAAGATGTCTATCACAATAGAAAGTCAAGTTATTGTAATATCGTCACCTTACAATAACTTTTACAAATATAAGTGATAATCATTTGGAAGTCGTCACTTCCTCATGATTTACACAGGGGGTAGGCCCATTAAAAACATTCATAATTCATAAGTATAATAAACAATTATGTCAAGTTTACCTCATAAATGTTTCACCTTCAATAGTGAACTCCCTCTCAATCAATATGATCAAGATTGTCACAACTTGACTGAACCATCTACTCCCTCTAAAGCTCAAGTTTTGACCTCTTTTGAAATATTACTTTCTTTGCATCTAGTCTCAATCATCAATTTGTTTTCAAGCATCAAGTTATTTCTCCCTTGAATGAAATTATCTTGTGCTTTTGTCCTGAAGGTATGTCATAGAGAGATTACAAATAGCTCACTAAATTATATTATCCCAAAGAAATATTAATGATAAAAGCATACAATATTTTTTATCCCAATGTTATAGTATGATTTAATAACTACATAAAAAAATTTATGAACATTAATCAACATGGAATACTCATCTCTTAATTAATGTAATGATCATTTTCTTATTTGCACTATAAAAAATGTTTGTAGCTTTTAATCAAAGAACTCTCTTTGTTCAGAAATCTGCATAAACCTGTACACATTTGGTCATAACTTTTTAACCTGACATTTTCTCTTCAATCGCTCCGGTGAGATTCTTGTAAAGTTTTTTATCACTAACATATCCGAAATTTAGAAAAATCCAACGGTGCATTTGTGAGATATGGTCCTCGTACTGAGACTGTAATTTTTTGAGACAGTCACACATTCACCATTAACAAACTACTCTCTTACATTTGCAACTTGGCTCTGATACCATGTTAAGGTTTTAGGATCATTGCAAATGTAATAGCACTATCTCATTGTATGTGTTTTTCAAATGCAACAATCTGTAGCATTTATATAGAGAATGAGCCAAGAAGAGACATGTCCCTTCATGGGACATGTCTATTCATTATTATGTAATTAATATAATAACAATTATGACTATATATATATATATATATATATATATATATATATATATATATATATATATATATATATATATATATATATATATATATACACACATATGTATATATAATATCTCTTGAGTATTATATTAATTTTTCTAATATTTACATAATAATAATAATATATATTTTATCAATTTAACTTTTTAGTTATTATGAGAATATAATCTAACTTTATATATACATATATATCAATGTATATATTAATATCAATTATTATATATATATATATATATCATTTCTCATAATAATCATATAGACAATATTATTTATCTGACCGATGCTACAAATATCAACAGTCCCCATGACCCCTTTTGACACATTTGAACCCTTAAGTGTGTCTGAAAGGGTTGTAAGACCCCTTAGGACACACTTGAGGGTTTCAATGTGTCAATAGGGGTCATGGGGTCTTTCTAAGGGTCCTAACACGTGATAAGGCATACTAGGACCCCTAGGAAGTCACCATGACCTTTTTTGACACATTTGAATGCTTAAGTGTGTCTGAAGGGGTCATAGGACCCCTTAAGACACACTTGAGGGTTCAAATAAGTCAAAAGGGGTCACAGGGACTTCCTAGGGGTCCTAACACGTGATAAGGCATACTAGGACCCCTAGGAACTCCCCATGACCCCTTTTGACACATTTGAACCCTCAAGTGTGTCCAAAGGGGTCGTAGGACCCCTTAGGACACACTTGAGGGTTCTATGTTTTGAAAGGGGTCATGGGGACTTCCTAGGGGTCCTAACACCTGATAAGGCATACTAGGACCCCTAGGAAGTCCCCATGACCTCTTTTTACACATTTGAATGCTCAAGTGTGTCCAAAGGGATTTTATGACCCCTTAGGACACACTTGAGGGTTCCAATGTGTCGAAAGGGGTCATGGGGACTTCCTAAGGGTCCTAATGTGTGATAAGGCATACTAGGACCCCTAGGAATTCCTCATGACCCCTTTTGACATATTTGAATGCTCAAGTGTGTTCGAAGGGGTCCTACAACCCCTTAGGACACACTTGAGGGTTCCAATGTGTCAATAGGGGTCATGGAGACTTCCTAGGGATCCTAGTACATGTGATAAGGTGTACTAAGACCCATAGGAAGTCCCTATGACCCCTTTTGACACATTTGAATGCCCTAAGTAATTCATTTTCTTCCTTAACCCTGCAAAGTTCATATAAAAGACATGTATTGCAATCTTCATAGTATTTAGGAGGCACAAATTGGTAACAATTGGAGCAATAGGAATTAGAAAATGCACACCCTTCTTCACCAAACTGTATAGATGGGCAACCTAAAATACATCTGGAAGTAGAGCTACTCCCTTCGCTTCTACCCATTGCAAATTAGCGAAAGTTTTCTTCTCTTCCCTCTAGAAAAATAGCTTATTTCAATGGTCACCCATGATTTTTTTAAATGGTTGATTGATTTCCTTTGCTTCTTTCAATGACCATCCATGATTTTTCTACAATCTTCCAACCTTTCGTACATAGTTGTAAAATACATATTAATATATTATACATATAAAATAATATATAATATATGATATATAATGTAACATTTAATATTAATATATATTAAATAATATTTAGTGTAAAATGTATATTATATAATATTTAATATATAATTGATATTATATAATATTTAATATATATAATATATAATCTAATATATATTTTTTGATATATAATATATCATATGAAGGGTGGAGAAATGGGAGGGAGAAAGGGGTTGGATAAATTAAGAGAGAGAAAGGGGAGGGAAAAGTTAAAAATCAAAATTCTGCCAGCATTTTTGAGTAGCCGAAAATATCGGGTACCTGATAATATCAGGTACCCAAAAATATCGAGTATCCGATTAGGCTCGATATTGCTTTGTGCACCAAACCTACATGGTCAACTATTGAAATGTCTCAAAAATGTATTTTTCCCCTGTTTCTCAAAGTTCCAAACTTCGACCATGTAGTTGACGACTTTTTTTTCACCCGAATTTCATGAAATGAAAAAGGTATCTTAAGGAGATTATCGGCTTTCTATTGATATAATTGCTATCAAATTTTGAATTTGGTAAGTAATTATTAGTTATTTTCTAATTGAGTTACCTCTAAAGTGTTGATTTATATATTGATTGAAAAATGACTATAACTTTCAGACGGTATAACATTTTTGAAATCTGAAAAATGCATCACATTCTATGCTTCACCTACTATAAGGAAAAAAAATTTTGAGTTTTGTAAAGTTTTGAATGAGTTAAGGGTGGTCAGACATGGGAGTTTTTTTATTCTAAAAAAGTTGTAGCAGAAATTTCATAATTAATTATTTTTTTGGAACAATATTATAAAAAAATATGTGTCACATCTGGGCATGAGTCTACTACTTATATATAAAATCTTATAATAAAATATTATCATTTGATTATGATTAAGGTGGTCAGACATACACCTACTTCTTATTTTTTTCAGAAATTTTTGTACTACTGCATTGAAATCTATACTTTTCACTAATCATACTAACTTTTTTTCAAAAAAGGCCTAGTAGTTTAGATACTACATTCAATTTTCTACAGATTCTATTCTTACAACTTTTTGATATATATATATATATATATAGTTGAAATTTTCATGTCAAGTTGACTAACCCTGATTTGTTGATTTTTCATTACCACTTAAGGGCATAGTTTGGCCCCTCATGATCTTGCACATACCCATATGTATATATGTGTATATGTGTATATGTGTATATATGTGTATATATGTATATATGTATATATGTATGTTTGTGTATATATATATATATATAGATATTTTTATTTATCAATATATTCATATTCTTATATTTACATAGATATATATGGCTAAACATATTTATACATTTATCCATTTTATATTATTCATTTATCACAAGAATATTTAATTATGTATCTCCATATATCCCAACCATCAATGGGTAAGCAAGGTGGGGTATAAGTGGATTAGCCCCATATTTTCATTTAAATAGAATTTGAACTGGATAATCATTTCTATAGATCAAAGGTTAATAGAGAAACACTACTTAGGGAAGGAGAATATGGGCTTAAAGGAAGGAGAGTTAAGTCAAGGTGGCAGCAAGTTTGAAGATTTGCCATATAAAATAAGGATGAACTAGACTTAGCTATAGCTCACTAGGCTTAAAAGAGATTAGAAGGTTCAAGATTATGAGTTAATTATTAAGGAACAACCTTTAATTTACATGACCTCCAACTATGATGAAACATGTACTCACACTCATTCCACTAGAAATGGAAATGATAGGACTATTTCCTCTCAATAAATAAATATTAAGGTACACATAAGCTTAAATTTCATCTTTGAAAAATTCTAGCAGAGGTAAGAATAGAGAAAGGGAATTCGATAGAAGAAATGGCGTCTAGTCTTAGACTTGAGCCAATGAACATGAAAAGACATATGGCCTTTTTGGGCCTGATAACTAAAGAGAGGCGAGGAAGAATTTTGAACAATATAGATGCTTCATCCCTACAAGCGGTAAAAATCATCTTAAGAGATGAGGAATCCAATATGGAAGAAAGGTTTAGGGTAAGTACTAATATTCTAGTGTTATTTGTTTCAATCCTAATAGTAATGGGATTAGATAATTTTGAATCCATTCAGTTATATAGGGGTGTCTTTGTAAAAGAACTTCTTAGAGAATTAAATGTGCCAGTGCATAATGTAGATTAAGGGCTCATGGTGCCCTTTCTGA